>OY804259.1:43960402-44397902 GCA_963680825.1 Meiosimyza decipiens
AAACAGGCCTTCTGATACCGTTTGCCGTAGCAGGGGTCACTCCAAGTGCGAGACTATCGATTGTATCGATAGTGCCATCGATAGTTTGAGAACTCTAGTTTATATCAGTTTTTTTGGTATCAAAAAAAAATTTTTTTTTTCGTGTTGTCACTATATTGGTTGAATTTCAACCACTAGGCGAACTCTAGTTTTATTAAGTAGGGTATGGAGACGGAGGAGTCCTTTGCAATTTCATTTAATTCAACATAATCAATTTTGTTTTCTTATGCATTGTTTATAATTTTGATACGATCGTTTCTTTTTATACAGAAGAATTTACGGAACAGGTTTACTTTAGGGATAACTCTCCGATCGTACATATTATATAAACAAATAATAAATCAGCAAAAACAAAATTATCGGTCGGATCTGGCTCAGGAGCTTCAGCCATCCAAAGTTGCGGATATAGCTTTTATAAAAAACTCTATAAGTTGGGAACCCCTAGATGGATTTTCGATATCATATGAAAAGTAATTTAATGAGGTATAAAATTATAATAAGGACTGTCAAAGAAATAACTTACGATTTGCTTTTTAGTTATAAAAAAATACCCAGTAATTTTTTTGTTTTTGTTTTTTATTAATACTACTATTCAGAATATAAATAACTAAAAACTAAGTGACAGTTTTTTTTTATAAAAATTTCTAACTTTTTTCGTAAGGCCCTTCATTAAATTTTGTCCAGTCGTTTCATCGACAGTATGGTACGATTTTTTCCAATTAAGTCTGAAGTCTTGTGGATTTTTTGTATTCTTACCACTCCTTCGAAAATCTCTTTTCATTAGAGCCCAATATCTTTCAGTTGGGCGAAGCTCTGGGCAGTTGGGCGGATTTTCAATTTTCGAAACCAAATTGATATTTTTACTTGCATACCATTCCATCGTAGCTTTAGAGTAATGAGAGGTTGCTAAATCTGGCCAGAACATCACGGTACCCTCATGTGCACGAATAAATGGTAGAAGACGTTTTTCGAGGCACTCGTTTATATAAACTTTGGAATTCATTGTGCCTTGCGTAACAAAAAGTCACTTCTGAAACCACAGATGCATATGGCATGCCAAACCATATATTGCTTCGGAAATTTCGAATTTTTTTTTTTCTGTGCATTTACTAGACACATTCCCCTTCTTCGGTGATGTATGATATTATGCCCAGGTAGCTGCTTAAAATCTGCTTTGACGTAAGTTTCATCGTCCATAACACAGCAATCAAATTTAGTCAGGTACCTGTCATACAATTTTCGGGCTCGCATCTGAGCCAGTAACTGCTTTTCATCGGAATGGTTTGGTACTTTTTGAACTCTGAATGTCTTTAGCTTACTTTTCTTCTTGATCTTTTGTACAGTAGATTTTGATGTACCTGTTCTAGCCGTCATATCTCGAACTGAGGTTTTGGGATTTTGCTTAAAAAGGCACTTCACCTTCGTCGCTACCTTTAGGTTAAAAAATTCTGGTTTTCTGCCTGAACCTTTTTCGTGAAACAGGTAGATCCTTCTTATAATTAAAAATAACCGCAAAGACAGATTTTTCTGATGCACCAACTATTTTTGCTATTGCTGAATATTTTAATTTTGGATTTCGCAGGTATGTGGACAAAATCAGTTTGCGGACTTTTAGTTGCTTGCTAGACATCTTTGTCGTCAAAAGTGCTATCTTCAAGTGATATACATCATATTAAACGTCTCTTTATATAAAACAAATAGAGAGCATAATACAAAAAATAAAAACGTAATTTTTTTCTGGGACAGATCTTATGTTAGTTTTTTTTCATAGTCCGATTTTTTTTTTTTGAAAAGCAAATGAAGGAACGCAAGTAATTTTTTTCAAACTTAGGGATGGTCTTCGGCTACAGCAGAAAAACTTGTCTGCGGTTGTAAATAAACACCAATAAGAGAAATCAACGATCAACTTCTTACCACGAAGAATTTAAAAAAATTCATGGTCAAAAGTTTTCTGTAAATCATTTTTGATTTTGATTTTTATAAAACACAATGTAAACGCAAAGCGATATTGGAGTCATAAATGCTGTCAAAAAATACAGTCCAACCTGAGCTATCATGTAAACTGCCCTTTAGGGGTTATATGCCTATGAATATGGACTTGATACTAATCGAATCGGTTAAGCTTACACGATTGCACAAAAATATTTTTTAAAGAAAAATATTATGTAAAAAAGAAAATTAGTTTTAGCGACTGATAATTTATTATATTAAGAATTATTACATTGAACTTGCAGTCATTTCGGAAAGACCAATATGATCGTAAAATTTTACTTAATTGATCAATGCTTTTAATTCAACAAACACGACAAAGATAACAAATGGAACAATTTAACCTGGTAATTGGTGACATATGTTTCGGCTCATCAGACCATGTATGTATATACATATGAGAATGTGTATATATGTGGTAATAGCCGAAACATATGTCACCAATTACCAGGTTAAATTGTTCCATTTGTTATCTTTGTCATGTTTGTTGAATTAAAAGCATTGATCAATTAAGTAAAATTTTACGATCATATTGTTCTTTGCGAAATGACTGCAAGTTCAATGTAAAAATTCTTAATATTATGTAAAAAGGACATAAAACCGCACAAAATTGAGCCGGAACTGCGACTGGGAAGGTTTACAGGGAACAGATTGTTCACCAGTCCTGTTTGGACTCTTAATGAGATTAATTGTAATAGATTAGTCCGACTAAAAGTTGCATTATGCGTTAAACAGAACTCCAGCGGTTGACGTTCATACCGCCAGCGTAAAATACGTTGAACGGTAAAGCTGTCGTATAATCAGTTCGAATAAACAGAATCGCGACTAACGATGTACAACGGAAAATTCAGCTGTCATTTTGTGTTAACAAGAAAGTAATTATTATATTGGATTATTTTTGATTGTGATAAAGTGTATTTTTTATTGTGCTGCTAAATTAAGATAAAAATGAGCTCCACCATCGTAAGGCTATTGCAAATAATTGCTTTTTTTTGTAAGCATTGCAAAAAGAATTCCTTGGGTTTTTTCAACTTTTCGCTTTAAATTTTTCACATTTTTATATAAGAGTTGTAAGAAAAACTATGTACTTATAGGTTGATTTTAACGCTGTCCCGATCTCCTTCCAAAGTAGACCCCTTTTGTGGCAATTCCCATAGTCTTTCAACGAAAGGTCGTACAGTCAGATATATTTGCACACGTCTTATATTAATAACTCGTTGAAGATAATTCCTATGTTTTTTTTTTCCTTTTTTATTTAAAGTTTTATTTAAATTACAAATAATTTAAATTTCTACTTTTTTCTTTTTCACATTCTTAAAATTGACACTGCAATGTTTAGTTAACACGTTCCCTGCCAAGCTGTTTTTCACTAGGTGTCATTCCTACGCCGCGTGTACCGAAAACAGTACACGGTAAGCGTTTTAATAATTTTGTATAAATTCTTATTTTTTTTTGTTTTTGAGAGAATTTATATCATTTTCGAGATTATTAATATTAAAACAATAATGCATACATAGCAACATCAAAAAATAATATTTATTTCAGATTGAATAATTAAATAAAAATGAAGTACAGAAAAGAACATGAAAACACGTTGGCGTAGAAATGAAGCTAAGCGTGTACTGTTTTCAGTACACGCGGCAGGGAACGTGTTAATAAGGTGACACAAGATGATTAGAAATGCAATACTGCCCCGACGGTAAAATTAAAATTAGATTTAATGCGCTAAACAGAACTCGGGCGGTTGACGTAGATACCGCCAGAAGTGAGACGCTGTTAAAATTACAACACACTTGACTAAATGAAATAAAACAGAATTGAATATTATGAGTATTACTTTCTTGCTATCACAAAACTACAGCTGAATTTGCCATCGTACGTCACAATTCTGTTAACTCGAACGGATTTTACGACGGCTTTACCGTTAAACGGTTTTTTCGCTGGCGGTATTTATGTCAACGGTCTGAATTCTGTTTAACACATAACGAAAAAATCTAATTCTTTCATCAGCGGTATCGTCATTGACGTGGTACGCTGGAATTCTGTTTGATTTCATTCAGCCAAGCGGGTTGTAATTTTGAGAGCGTATCAACACTGGCGGTATATACGTCAACTTCAGGAACTTTGCTTAACGCATTAAGGCCTCAGCCCATAGAATACGTCAAGTCCGTTGCGTCAAAGTTTACAACTGACAGCTGAGATAAAATGCATGTATCCGTCAACGCAACGAATGAAGTTGGGCAACTTTCAACTTTTGACGTACGTTGAATACTTTGCAAATATAGATTTGGAAAAATTTGAGAATTAATAAAAAAACAAAGGATAACAATGTAATATATATTAAAAATGGAAGAAATGATAAATTCGCAAGTATAAGCAATGCGAAAGTTACATGCGTTGTATTTATTACGAAATTTAAAGAAGTTTGTTGATTTTTTGATTGACGTTTGAAGGCATTGCTAACGTATTGATTGGGTCGCTTCCTTCCGTTACTTCCGGTGTGTCAGTTGTATACGTTGACGCAACGGACTTGACGGACTCTATGGGCTGAGGCCTTTAGTTAACAAAATGATTTGTTTCTATTTAACCTGTGTTTCAATATAGTTTGGCCCTGTAGTATTGTTTTTCATGGTTAAGATTGTGTTTCACTACATTAATGTTCCAATTCCTACAAACAGTTCTTAACTTTGTTGAGGTTGTTGTGCTGTCACGTTAGTTTTTTTTAGAATTTATTAACATGGCTGAAGCTGAGGTTAGGTTAAACATTTTGTAGTGATTTTTTCTGATAATTTTTGTAATTCCAGTTATCAAAAGCCTTACGAGATTTACCAAACCGGGTTCTTAACTCACCAGTTGAAGAGAGACATCTACTCTTTCAAAACGTTGCAGCAGTTTTGATTAATTCCGGTTAGTATACAAGAGAGTGGCAATTGAATAAAAAATTGTAATTCTTTCTTTAGGAATTAATACAACAATCGTCAGGGGCATCTGTAAGGTTATTGGTACAACACTTACCAAATACAAGGATCCTGCTTCCCAACAGCTGGTTCGTAATCTCCTGGTAGATTTGGTAAAAGCTCATCCCGAATTTACTATCGAGCACATGAATGGAGTTCTGAAAGCAATTGTATTAAAAGAACTTCCAAATTCTACACCCCCGAAAGCGACAAAGGCGGCTTTTATTGCCTTAAGTTGGAGCGTTATTATCTTAAAAAATGAATCTATATCATCCGGTGTTTCTAAAACAGAAATTTGTAAACTTTTCGATCACCAAATGGCTTTATATCAAACTATACTGACTTCTGGCAACCTACGAATCTTAGAATTGGCCGAAAAGTTCTTTTTCGACTTGTGGAACGAAAATACAAACCTATTCAAAGACTGCTTTAAATATTTTATTGAAAAAGACACTACCAGCGCCAATGTAATAGTTTTTCTAATGCTTCTCATGAAATTTAAACAATTATATAATGTTGAAACGGACTTTTTTGATAAAAAACGTACTAAAATGTTGGATCATTTCGTCAGAGACATAATAACAACGAAACATAAACCAAATGTAAATTTTATTCTATCCTGTCGCCCATTACTAGCATCAGTAACTAAAGTAGAATTTGAGGATTTGATTTATCCTGCCTTACAAAGGTCAATGTTGCGCAGTCCTGAAATAATTTTACAGGGAGTAGGTGTTATTGTGCAAGATATTTGCTTGAACTGTGACGAATACGCTGCTACATTGGGAAAAGTCTTAATTCAAAATCTATACTCCAAGGATGACTTAACTAGGCAAGAATCCGTCAATTCTCTTAAACAATTGTCAATGAAATGCTCGAAAGCCGAGACCATCGAAGATTTGCTTAAGAAAATTTTCGCTATACTTAGTGGCTCCGATGGAAAAATTACAGTTGCCGAATACCGCATAAACTTGCTTCAGGTAAATATCACATGTATAACACAGACATAACTTTTTTTATATTAATTAGTACATAATTCATTAGAGCAAGCAATAAATAAAATATTGGACTATGAACCTAAAATTTTTTCGAATTAAAACACAATATAATACTTACATATTTATTCGCGCTTCAAATTCCCTATTAAAAAATTGGAAAATATATTCTTACAACAAATGTCAAAATTATTACTATTTCTGTTGACCTTACTTTAAATAAAACTTTCTCATTGTCAAAAAATTATCTACGATTGGTGCGGAATAGATTCATTATAACGCCCAATATATCAGAGGCAGACGCGATTAAATAATTTAATTTTTTCCTGCTGCGTTCGAAAATAAACATTTATTGAATAGTACAGTTTTCGACAATTTGATTCTTTTAAAAATCTGGTAGCTTTTCATCAAGATATTTTCACTTGATTATTGAATGAAAATCCAATCGTATATGTTTGTAATCTTAACACCTTAAATTTGGTATAAAGAACGATTGAATTGGACATTTCTAGCTCGAGATATGCATTTTAAAGTGAAAAGTGGTCGAAAATTTAAAAAACCATAATATCTCGAAACTGCACCATTCAAAATATTTTCAATTTCAAATTCAGCGGGAAAAAGTACATAAGAAAAGTAACCCCTCATCAAAGGAACCAAAAAAAAAAAATTTTGTAACGATTGGACTCAACAAATTGATGAAAAAATTAATATATGCAGAAAATGTGGGATTTGGATTCGTTCATTTAATCGCTCGTCAAATCTTCTGGCACATCTTAATTTTTGCGTAAAAGTATCAGCTCTATCCAATGAAAGATGTAACTTTACACGTTTATTCGTCAGTTTAATATCTTTAATTTGGTGATATAAACGATAAAATTTGATGTTTTGAGGTCAAGATATGAATTTTAAATTGAAAGTAGGTCGATAAAATTGGATGTTTTGAGGTCAAGATATGGATTTTGAAGTTGAAGGTGGATCTCAAAAATTGTACCATTCAGAAAATTTTCATTTTCGAATTCAGCAGGAAAATGTTCATAAGTAACCTCTCATCAAAGGAACAAGAAAAAAAAAATTTTGTAAGCTAGTGTCATCAGTCGACAAAAAACAAATAAAATTTCTACAACCAGAGAAATACGCCACGAAATACAAAAAAATAGATTACACAAAAAAGCAATGACAAAAATAGATGACAGATGGCATTGTGTTCGAAATGTTACAAAATACATAAAACTCCACTTGGTATACCGTGGAAAAGACCCCTCATGGCTCAAATGTTAAGAGCGGCTGTCTAAATATAAGTCATGGAATGTTCGGGGTTCAAATCCTAGTACAAATTAAATAAAAGTGGCCTGATGAGGCTATATATATATTTACATATGTGTAAAGTCGTACATCGATACACACCACACGCAATACACGTGCCCAAAATTTATTCAAAAGTTTGATTATATTTGAATTTCAAAATGTTTTCAATTTTTGTCAACATTTTTTTCAAAAAAGAAAAAATAATGCATATAAAATAAATTTTGTGAAAAGAAGCTTCTGTCACCTCCACATGAATATGTATATAAATTTGTGGTAATAGCCGAAACATATGTCACCAATTACCAGGTTAAATTGTTTCATTTTTTGTCCTTGCCATGTTTGGTTTAAAGAAAGCATTGACCGTTTTGTATAAGTTCACATGATTATCGGTGTCTGCTAATGACTGTAAAGTTCGATCAAATAATGTTCAATTAATTAATAATAATCGGTCTACAAAAAAGAAATAAAATTTCTAAAACTATTATTTTAATTTTTTTCCTATTGTATACATAAGGATATGTCGAAAAAAACTTTCCGTTATTTTTTAAGTCTATCAAATAATGAGTAATTTCTTGGTCTCCACTCAAGTAGACCTTTTGTTTTTCTTGTTTAATAGATCAAATCCTTTGCTAATTTCACTATATTCAGCTTAATACACTATTATTTAAAATTCTCAATGCCACTAAATGAAGATCGCATGGAAAAATATAAAAAAAAAAATTTCAAGGTACATATTTTATAAACAAATAATTACAATATTTTGCTTCAGTAATTATTCACTCTAAGTAATAGTAGGATGATGTAGACAGACGTGGGCCACAGGTTGGAGTGGGCCACCCAAGTAATTTTAAGATTAGTGACATCTATGTCAAACCGCGCACATTAAGTATCGTATTTTGATGCGAGGTCACTTTTTATAAGCACTTGGGGGTTATAAACCTGCTTTCGCACTGTCCAGAGAAACGTGCTGTAGATTTTGGCGAGAAAGTTTTTACCCTCGTACCCTTCCATACGATTTGTGATCGAATTTTTACGAGAAATACTCAGGTAAATATGCAATATGTTAGTTAAACATGTTATCTTTGGAATGCAAAGTGATTTTTGTCCATTATTCACGTTGTGTTTTTGTGGAATGCATATGCAAATAAATTGGCTTGTAGGTAGAAGTGGGCCACTATTTGTGGACAGACATGGGCCACTTGAGTAATGCCGTTCTTTGCACAGTAAAGTGTTTTTATTAATTATGCAAATATCTCATTTACTCATTTTTATCATATTAGCCATTATGCCTCCAAAAAAAAAGAAGGAAACCAACAAAACATTCAAAATAGGTCAATTGTTCACAACCAGCTGTGAAAAAAAGCAAAAAAAAAAAGGCCTCAGTTTCTTCAGATGAAGACATTGATTTTTGTATGATTAGCACTAAATTGATGCCGACAAAGCTCACAAAAAAAAATTCCATCGAGTGCGACATCTGCGACCGACCCTTCCATTTACAGTGCGTCGATATGACCAACCGCACCGACTTCACGTGCGTCAATTGCGAGTAGGATCTGTGCTTTATCACTGCGATATGTTTTTTTACAACAACTTTGTAATTTCTACTTATCACTCCTTTTTTCAGACTTTAAATAAACATTAAAGTCCATGTTTTTTTTTAATTTTTGACCCTCATTTCGAGTTAAGTATTTTGAATTTTGCGAATTTCACAACAGATTTGTGATCAGCGCCTCTAAAAACCTCTAGAAGAAGAATTTAAAACAGATGGCAGCATTTTTCAGATAAAAATTTTGGTGGCCCACTTCTCCCTACGATTTCAGAAAACTCGGAAAATACACTTTTCTTTTACATAAAAAAGGAAAACTCTTTACAACTGAATTTAAGAAATCTGCTATGATTTGAAAAATTTGAGTTTTTCACCATTTTACAACCGACAATAAAAACATGGCCCACTTTTGTCTACACCACTCTATATGTGTATTACTTAAAAAACTATTTATTTTTTATAGTTTTTGGACCAAAACTGATTTATCTTTTTAACCGATATTGAAGTTAGATATTGACAATTTCAAATTATAGTGTTTCAAGGTAAATAAAGTGAAAATAGCAAATGATTGAAGATATTAAACAAAGGAAGCCCCTTCATGGCTGGCTACTTTTCGCCGTTTTAGTCACCGACCAAAAATTGGCTTCATGGTTGGCAACGCAGGCGAAGTATCTTCACGGCAATGTCTTCCACACTTTTTGTCTTTACATGGTGGGCGACAATCTCTAATAGTTGTATCCAGAATTGTCAAATTTAAGAGAAAGCCATTTTGATTTCGCCAAAATGGAAAAGTCCGCGTAAATAAAAATATATTTACAATTATGTCAAAAAATATATTTGAAAATGTTCTTTCAGTACAAAAATCATCACCAAAAGACAATTTGAACAAAAAGTCGATATATTCGAATAAAATCCAAAATTTTAAAATGGGTTTCATGCTTGATGCAAGTATTGGCTTTCTAAAAGGGTGTTTAATTTCGTTGATAATTAAGAACGTTCCGTTCTTTGTTGAGCTTAAATTGGAAATGAACTCACAAAAGTAAAATGGCAATATTTATAACAATAAGTATTGGACAGAAATGACAAACTTCACCACAAATGTCAAGTAAAACCCGAAATTTTAATATTTTTGTCACCCACAAAGTGTGGAACTTAATACTATGTATTATGACAGTTAACTGTAGCCAACCATGAAACAGAAAAATGAAACTGTCTCCATACTGTATCGTCTCGGATTTAAAAACCAGTAGCCAACCATGAAGGGGCTGCAAAGATTGCGCAAAGATCGCGCAAAGATCATGGATTTTTTCCTTAAATATACATATAGAGGAAGGCGAGGCAAAGTGGTATACCTAATGGTTTAACCAATTTTTTAAAAAAAAAAAAAACATGTTAAACATGTATGTGATTTGTTCGATGTATATTGAATCTATTAGTACGTTTCTACCGTTTTGCCCCTCGGGTGGGGTAATACGTTATACAAAATGTAAAACATAACAAAAGATAGTTATGCATTTGTTTTAATAATTTTCTAAGAATAAAAATCATGTTTTTTGTGTGTGATGAATGACCGTTCAAAAGTTGCAGGACTTTTCTGTTTTTCCTAACTCCTAAAATCTGGATAAGAAGCAAGTGATGAACAACACCGCTTTGCCCCTAACACTCTGCCCCCTTGACCTATGTAAACATACAGACGCGTGAAACAAAAACTTATCAACATAAACAAATCATTGTCAACAGAAATGAATGTCACTAATATATGCTACGGCGTGATTTTTTTAAATGATTCGACCGCACACATTTTGATGAACCCCGTGGTTCTCGATATCAAAAGGTCGAAATGTCACTATAACCTGGCAGTTACATGCGCACTACTCAAACACAAATTCCTTATAATTACGTCTGACGGCGTTGTAAAGCAAGGATAAATGTACCCTTTGTACTGCTTTGCCCCGTATACCGCTTTGCCACGCATTCCCCTATAGGCTTAAAAAATAGCGGTAAATTTTTTTTCGATACTTATGTGTGCAACCGAATTAAAAAAATATAATTTTAAATAAGAAAAAAATGCAATTTTCTTAATATTTTGCTCAATTTTCGAAAAATGAAAATTTCCCAGCACGGGTAGCAACCCTATAAGTTTTTTTGTTGTTTTACTGAGGACATACTCGGAAATGCGTAAATTATCCTGAATCCGACCAGGCTAGAAAATAGTGTTTTAGGAGTATATAGTGGATAGTAAGAAATATAGAAAGAAGGAAAAATAGCAAAATATTTCGCGAAGGACATGCAAACACATTTATTGAGATGAAGATAAAGAAAGTTATTGCTTCTCCACAAAATCATACTGGAAAGACGATATTATGTTTTTGACGGCGAAAAATAGTTAATCCTTGACTTGACTCAAAAAGTATTAATACAACTTATATAGGTCTGTAATCTTCAATATTATTTTTACAGCCGTCGTTTCTAGGTTTTCGTCACTTATCTACTAAAATATATCTACTAAAAATATTAAATTCCTTTGTGAATTCCAATTTTTTAAATTTATATAATAAGTTGTTTTATCTGATATATTGAATATCTTTAGTTGCGCTGTGTTGGTCTCCGAGCGATTTTCGTTTCCTTGATTACTTTTTGTTCTGGATATTTTGGTTATTGTTGGAATTTCCTCGTAGGTTCTTGGTTTGGTTGTTGTTTTGTCGCGAGTTTTGATTTAAATAACCTCTATTGTAGTTATTATTGTTTCGATTGTTATTATCGTATCTTCTGTTGTTGTTGTTGTTACGATAATTATTGTTGTAATTACCATAATTTCGGTTGTTGCAGTTCCGATTGTTGTTAAAATTGTTGTTGCTCCGGTTGTTGTTGAAATTGTTGTTGTTCCGGTTGTTGTTGAAATTGCTGTATCGATTGCAACTATTATAATTATAATTATAACAAATATTATTTCTGTTGTAATTATTGTTGTTTCTGTTGTCGTTTCTAAATACAACAATGTGCTTCTCGAATTCCTATCTTTTTCCAGCTCGAGTGCTAGATTTGTCACTTCTATGAGCGTTTTTGGCTGTGCAGCAAAAATTGTTTTCTTAATTTCGTCGTTAAGTCCATTCTTGAACACTGTTAGGTATTTTTCATTCATTTTTAGAATGAATTCTTTCTGATTTTCATCATTTGTTAGTTCTCTTATTTGAAAATTATTTAATTCTGCGACGAGATTTAGTAGTTTACCTTTGTAATGGGTTACTGAATTGTTTCTCTGAGTCAATGCAGAAAGTTGTATATGAATATGCGCTGTTGTAAGGTTGCTTTTATATGAGTTTTGTAAGGCTTGATCTAATTTTGGTAGTGTATCAATGTCCGATGTGTAGTCTTTACTGTAGCATCTAACTTAATTCTTACTATTCTTTCAATTAACTTTCTCTTATTTTCTGTGGAGCAAGTCTCTTGTATTGTGCCTATTATTTTGGGAAAACCTTCCAGTTCTTTATAGTTCCCTGTGAAGACTGGGACTATCTTTATTATGGATTGTAGGTTAAATTCTGTCATATTGCTGTCTTGTGAATTGTTTTCTAATTGAATCTTTAATAGTCTAGTAGTTTTCGTTCACTAATATGTAAAATTCATTAGTGCAACGTAGTAGTTCTATGTCTTCTTTTAATGTGTCTTTATGGGTGTTAAAAGTATCTTTGAGGATTCTAACCTCATCTTGCTTGTTCAAAATTGTGGGCCTTACATATCCTCTTGTGATAGACTTTTTTAGGTTTATTTTAATTGTCCTTACTTTGTTATATATTTCTGATAAAATTTGCAAGTGTTGAATATTATTTTAAACGTTCTCTGTCCTGTTTATACGTTTCAAGACTTGCTTTTATAATACCTATTTATTCTGTATGCTAAGTATCCAAGAATCGCTAATACGATAATAGTAATTATTACTGTATCTACTGTTGACTGATTTTCTGTTTTCGTCACAGTTGAGCCGAGATTATTTTCAATTTCCTCGTTTATAGTAATTGAGTCTTGGTTTTTGTTGTCTAACATTGTGAAATATTTGTATAGATCATTTAGGTTGGGTAAAAAAAACATTTTAGTTATCTTAATCGCTATGTTCTAATTTTGACATGATTCTATCTACGATTTCGAAAATATCGTTATGCTCTTTTAAATGTCCTCTAATGTCATTCGCAATTTGTTCACAAATGAAACAGGTTGTACCAATTTGAGGTTCTATAACCATCTTAAATAATTATGAATGAGTGAGTCAAAAATAATATAAATTGTTTAGTACATGTATTTAAAATTAAAAAAATTTTGTTTTTTTTTATTTCTGCTTTTGGGCTGTCATCTGAATATTTGCTTACTTCTGTTTTATAAAACTGTTTATCTCTTCTTCTATTTTTATTATATGTGTCCAAATGGACACTGATTGTCCCCAGCTCGGGGGTGGTTAGCTGTTTACAATACGCTTCAAAGAAGCAAGGCTGCGTTGTAGATTGGTCAGTTTACCGCCTCTTCGGTATTTTTGTTTTTGTGTTGACGGTATTTCCGTTAGCTGGGCTTTCTTCATATCTTATGTGTAGTTTTTGGAAGTCCTCGATGGTCAGTTTGCGTGGACCAACAGTAGATTTTGATTTATCTATACGGTTGTATCGGGGTATCGTTTGGGATGATGCTCTCTGGCGTGTATTCTTCGATGTTATTGTTCATCGGACTCGCAGTGTTAAAAGGTTTATTTTATTTTACATTCAAAACTATTTATACTAATTCTATTCACTAATACTAACTTAAAATTTTAGGGGCTCCAATAATTACAGTGGCACAAAATTGTGCTTGTATTTGTGACCTGTGGGATCTTATTATATCCCACGAAAAATCCAATGGTCTGAATTCGATTTGCCCAAGAAATTGCCATGTAAATAAATTCTTGTTTCATTTCTTATCCAGTTCCATTTCTTATCTATCGGGAATTTGAGTAAGCGTAAAGCAAAACGTCTTTATTTACTAACCTTGAAATGAAATGTGATTGGGTTTTGTGAATGAAGCTATTTTACTTCATTGTTGCTATACATATGGTCGGATTTCTGTTTGCTAATTGATTACGATTTAAATTCAGGCGCTGTATGGATTTGGTTAATTTGCACTTGATAAATGCACAGGGGTGGAATATTCGATGTGCCAGGTTATCGCAAAGGGGCGGAATGTGCAATGTACTAAATCATCTCACATTAGTGTCCAGCACTCAGATATCCAGGCTAGGGCACGGTTTCCCTACGCCGTTTCCGTGCGTACGCATAGAAAATAAATTCAAAATACGAGGAGCAGAAAAACTCCAGGTCACCTTTCTGAAATTTTTCATATGTCATCACGAATCACCTTACCCTGGCACCTCTCCCAAACCTACTGTCTACCAAATCTTCATATTTTCTTAATTAATTAAAAAGAGATGACTTTCAATTTCATTCCAATTTTAACTTTAAATTCTTTGTGTGTGTGTATCCATAATGTTTTTTGTTTAGGATTAAATTAATACAAGTTTTTATACCCTACACAGAGGGTATATTCACTTTGTCATTCCGTTTGTAACGCATGGAAGGGGGCGTGGCAGGTATGGAAAAGTGTATATATTCTTGATCAGCGTCACCACATGAGTCGATATAGCTGTGTCCGTCTGTCTGTTTGTCTGTCTGTTGAAATCAAGTTTACGGGAAAAATAAGCAAGCTAATTCAATGAAATTTGGCACAAAGGTCACACCTTCTTGTAAGCTGCTAGCATATAAAAATGGGCGAAATCGGTTCACGGCCACGTCTTTCGCCCATACTCTATGTAAATATATCCAAGTCCATTTTGAAAAAAAGTTGCTGCGGTTTTGATGAAAATTGGTGATTTGGTGAAGATGAGAACAAAATTAAGACTAGGCTAGGTTCTAAGTTTGCAAAGGCTATTAAAGGGGCGTGGCACAGCCCTAAATTTTAACTTTTATAACGCCTTAGCTCGTAAACCGTGCAAGATATTGTGATGAAATTTGGTACACGAATACAGATCTTATGAAAAATTGTAAAAGTGGGCGTGGCACTTCTTAACAATTAAAAATTTGGATTTCGTATAACTTCAAAATGGCACATACGATTTTCATTAAAATTTTAGGCATGATACCACTGAAAGTAGTCAGCAATACCAGCTACGTCAATGTACTGAAAAATTTCTTTTAAGGGCGTGGCACAGCCTACAATATTTATAAACGTTATATAAAGAGAACTAACAACGCAATCGTTATGAAATTTAATAAGGCGGATATACTTGCTAAAAGGTGTCTTTTTGCAAAATTTTGGCACAATTGTGAAGGTGGGTGTGGCACCTCCCATATAAGCGAAATACGCTTAATGCTATAGATAGTGTGCTATGAGAGTAATCTTCATAAAATGTTGTGTAGAGGTGTCGGTTACTAAAAGCTTCAGAATTAAATGAAACTTGACAAGATTGCATCAGTGGGCGTGGCATCTCCCTCATTAGCATAAAGTTATAAGTGCTATTTTAAGTGAACTATTGGAGCAATTGATCTGAAACTTGATGTAAGTGGATTACTGGGTATTAGGTACATATGAATCAAAAGCTGGCAAAATAGCAACAGTGGGCGTGGCACTTCCCATACAATTAAAATACCTTAAGTGGCATATCTATCGAAATATATGAGCAGTCATACTGAAATTTGGTGTAAGAGGTTTGTTTATAAAAAGCTATTTCTGGATCAAAATCGGACTGGATTGCATCAGTGGGTGTGTCACCACCCTAAATTTTAGGAATAATTACGGCACATATCGCAAACTATACAAGCTATTCAATTAAATATTTTATTTTATAAAAAATTTAAGCAGGTACGTTATTTGTTTTCCAAATATTTTCAAGTTTTTCTTAAGAATGTTATAGATTAAGAACCGACTCACTTAGACTAAATGTCGATCCAAGGTGATATCACAGGGTACTTAGATATACCCTGTAGCTGACCTACATTAACATATCTAAGGTCATCCAGGTCATTAAATAACGAACAAAGAATTTTGTTTGTCGTTTTTTAGTAAGTGTAGGACATGAGCAAAGAAAATGTTTTCTACCTCCTCCACATCCCTAAAACTACTATAGAAGTCAAAAGACCGAACACCTAATTTATCCGCTTGTCTACCGATGTTTTTTTTTAACATTTCTTTTATAAGCAACAACTTACAAGTGGCAAGTGGCATGAATACACGTTCCTTGCCCTGAAAATTTTCTGTAGTAGTCCCTTGCCTAGCACGTTCATTAGCTTTGCAATTGCCATTAATGTCCAGATGAAGTGAATGTTAAAATTCTGATCCATGTCGTTAAAAGACCAGCGGCATTTCTGGGCCACTAGTAAGTTTAGGGATACCAATTGTACAAACTTAATAGCAGCCTAACTAACTGAGTAAATATATATGTTCCTTTTTGATACGACATTTATCCTAAGCTGGGATGCTCCTACCTTTTCTGTATCAATAATTTTTAAATTCAGTTCCTTAGAGTCAAAGCTTATAGCCGTTTGTGTAGAATTTAATGTGGCCACTTTTCCCCGGGAGTTCTCCCTTTCAGTTATTCCTAGATGGAATGTGAGTTATGAATTCTCTCGTGAACAAGATTACTGGAATCCCTCCAAGTACAGAACTGAAGCTATGAAGGATAATCAATTGGCCTGTTCCTCCCTCGGACCGGCAAAAAATTTCTCTGATCCTAATCCGCTTATCTAATAGATCAAGGGGAACGAAATGAAAGGGAACCTCCAAATGAAAGAGAACCTCCAAGGCGTCAACCGGCGTAGTCCTGAGAGGACCGCAGATGCACATGGATGTGGCAATTTGAACCTTGTACAATTGTTTGTAGTAGGTGACCTTGTATAACACAGGCCACCACACCACAATGCCATATAACAGGATCGGTTGAGTGACCGCTGTTTAAAACCATTGAATAATACTAGGTGGAAACCCCCATTTTCTACCAACAGTTAATTTACAAGAGTATAGTGCTACAGTGAATTTCCTAACTGTCTTTTCAACATTAATTTTCCAACCTAGTTTCCTATCTAATACCAAACCAAGATACCTTTCAATACCTTTTATTAAACTTTAAACTGGAAGTTTGTCACCCTTGGTAAAAAGATATAGCTCAGTTTTGTTCGGATTTATACCTAAACCTTCCGGTTCTGACGAGTTTGCTTAAGGCATCCTAAGGAACTTCACACAGTGTGTTTGTGGATTTGCCACATGCAATTAGTGCTGCATCATCCACATAGACGATAGCTCTATATATTTTATTGACATAAACATCTTATTTATAACCAAATTCCACAACGGAATAGCACTCCAACCTGCGGCGTTCCTGTATAAACAAACCAATTTTATTTGGAGTTACCAAGACTGTAACGGTAGTTTTTCAATCAGATTAACTATAGAACTATTGATACAAAGCTCTGCAGTTCTGAGTTAATCATAAAACATATTTTTTTTCTACTCCCCACAGTTTTTGAGACATTCCGTTTCAAACATTTTTTGAGTTAAATTTAAATATACTCAAATTTTTTAAAACTTTAATATGTCTTAAGGTAGACAATATGTCTTTAGGCAAGCCCTTAACAATATAAAAGCTTAAAATACCGGAGAAAAAACTAAAAAGTGCGCAGTTATTTATGAAATCAACGATTTAAGTATAAGGGGTAAAACATACCAAACGTCCGGGTGTAAAAATTTTATGACACAGACTTCGCTCAAATTTTGCCTAGTATTATTTGTTGTTAAAATAAGTGAGTATGAAATTGGCGAAGTCTTTTTTCCGAAAATTCATAGCTTACACCAAATTTTATCAATTAATAATTGTATGTATGTACCTACGCTGATAGGGTTTTACGTGTACTTGCGAAAAAAGATACTGCTTTTGCAAAAACAAATCTTCCCAAAATTCTGCGATTCGAAAAATATTTCTGCATTTGAAAAACCTATTTACTAATTTTTTATGTTTTTTCACATTTAAAAAATTGATTTAATCTGCGCTTAATGTAGTTAATTTGACCATGGGGAACACATTATTTATATTTTTTTTTAAAAAAAAAATTAAGAAGCGAAAGTTTTAAAGTAAAGCTTAATCCCCAAGCTCAAAATAATATGCCACTGGTATTGGGGCAACTAGTTAATTAAAATTTTTGAACCGTTAAACTGGCGCTGTACTGCCCGTTGAGCAGCTACTGCACTGCAGTTTCATTTTAGTCTTTTACAATGAATTCAAAATAAATATTATTTTTTTTTTAAATCGTGTTTAATAATATTCTTATTTATAAAAAACAACATTTATTATGCTTCAAAAAATTATAAAGAAAAATAAACATTACATCAGATCCATTGCATCAAAAGGGATTACATATGCAGTAATCAGCATTGCATTCTGGGCAATTGATATTGTTGTGAGCAATAATTTTATTTTCTAAAAAACTTATGGAATCAGTTAAATTTTTGGAAATTGTAAGTATGCATTCTCTGGTTGAAACAATTTTTAAAAATGTCTAAAAATAAATTAATTTCAGCAAACACTGATATTTAGGTGAACTTACACAAATCGGTCAATGCATTTTTTTAAAACAAACATATGACAATTATAATTATTATTAAAAAAGTAACTGAAGCTCTCATTTCTAATAAATGTTTTTTTTCTGTTATATCTTTAAAGGGTGCTGGTAATTTAAGTTTCAACACCATCCCAACAAACAATATATCACTGACTTTGGATTTAGTGGTGGAGCTGTTTTCGAAAACATTGTCAACAGAAATTCACGAAAAAGTGCTGTGTCACTCCTTAGAAATGTTCAGTTTGTGGTCAATGAAATTTACTGGTACTTTGCATAAAAATATTACTGATGTTTTTAAAAAAGGTATAGAGCTGAAGTCAACAACGCAATCAGTTCGTTTATCTTATTTGCAATGGCTTTTAGCTGCTCTTCATAACGCGAAAAAAGGCGATGATATAAACTTCCACCCATTACTTTTAAATACCATAGAAAGAGCTATAAAGAATCCAACTCAAACTCCTACTGTTTCAGAAGCTGTATGTGCGACATGCCTTATCCTAAAAACAGAAAACTCTTATAATGATGAATCACTCCATTTCTTTTGGAATAATTTGTTGGATATGAATAAACAAATATTTTTCTCCGAACGCTTTATGTCATCTGCACCTTCAGAAACATTATGCTATGTGACACTTTTAGCTGAAAAGCTACTCACAGAGCATTTTGCAAAATTAAAGGGCCCACTCGAAGTTATTTATAAGGCAATAGTTTATGGCATTACATCTTGTTCAAGTAAGGTTCGAAACTATTCAATGGACTTGGTACCTAATATAACGAAATCCGATAAAGGTGTTACATTTTCTAGAAAACTGATAATGGAGTTGGAAAGTTATATCAACTTAGCCAAAATTGAATATGATTGCGACGTACCTACTGATGATGGTATTATACCTTCCTATGTATTTGTAGATGCCATTCAAAAGCTTTGCGAATTTGATAACTTAGCTCCTGCAGACGCACACGCCCTAGCATTGGAATCATTGTTAACATGTCACCATCCAGCCGTAATTATAAATGAACCTGAGCTTTGGATCAACATTTTAAAGTTTCAATTTGAATTAGATCCAAAGTCGTTTATTTCACTTAACATAAAACAATTAACAGAAATGTTAATAACAAATTATCAGCCTAATGAAATGTTTAGTAATGCAGTATCTTCGATATCAGCACTAAGTCCGGATGTGTTTCTGCCAATATTAATATCACAAGTAATTGCTGATTTAAATGATACTGAAATGTGTAATGTTTCAGATGATGAGTATTTCACATACCTTACACCAAATGGAGAGCTATATGATAAAAGTGTTATTCCGAATAGCGACGATATTTATGCAACTGCAGGCTTAAAGCGTGAAAACAAAGTTTACAGTTACAAGGAGCAATTAGAAGAACTACAACTTCGACGTGAAATTGAAGAAAAGCGACGTAAGGAAGGAAAAGCAAAGCCACCTCGACTAACACCAAAACAACAAGAAGCGATAAGACTGCAAACCGAAAAAGAAAATGCAATAAAAAATCGACTTCGCTTATTAAATCAAAGACTTAATTCGGTGATATCACTACTCAAAGCTGCTTATAATGGAAGTGCAAAAGAGGTGTCGCTTCATTTTTCAAAATTACTAAACTCATTACTAAGAGTAATGCAATCACCCCTTGCCGCCGCTCCTTTAACTGAACTTTATTTTTTCCTAAGAACATCAAGTTTTCAAGGTGAGAAGATTGCTTTAGGAAATTGCTTAGCAATAGTAACTATTAGGCTAAATAAACCACGTTGCGATATAAGGGAAGAATGGACGACACAAGAAATAAATGAAGCAATTGTTGATACTTTATTAATGCTTCATAAACATACTGTAGCACAAGTAAGCGGTAATGCTGATTCAAATCAAGATGACCAACATTTTTTTCTTACCGCATCTGCATTTTCTTATGCATTTGAGTTTTTGAAACGTTCATTATTGAATAGCTGCATATCAAACAACGAGGAGTTCATTCTTATGGGCATTCAGCTAATAGAAAGTCATGCCCAATTAAAAGGTGACTCTATTCGAGGAGAAATTACCGATTATAGACATCCAAAATTTATGCCGAGATATGAAATGTTTAAGCTTTTGCTTACCATAATTAGCAGTCACCGCGGTCGTATTCAATCGCATGCAGTTGCAGCTTTACTAGAAGTAGCAAAAATAAGCTCAGGCGAAGATTATTGTGCATTAGCAAGTAAAGAAGAAATTGATATATTTCTTGTTGCATTACAGAGTAGCCAAGAAGTAACGAGGGATGTAGCTTTACGAGCAATGCAAATAATGATTAAAGTGTGTGTTTCTGAAAATAACGATAATCCTATTTTATTGTCTCGAATTATACGTAGACTATGGGTTGCAAAATTTGATGTGTCTGCAGAAAATCGTGTTCTTGCAAATAACCTCTGGGATTCAACTGATTTGGAATTTCCTGTTTCGTTAATGGAAGACATCCTCAGTGATATAATCCATCCAGAACTATGTATTCAGAAAGCAGCGGCGTGTTCCTTAGTTCCAGTTCTCATGCAAGATACATCACTTGTATGTGGTGTATTAAAAAAAATGTTAGAAACATATAACGAAAAACTAACTTTGATTCCACCAAAACTGGATCAATTTGATCGGGAAATAGAGCCTGCTATTGATCAGTGGGGCCCAAGAAGAGGTGTTGCCGTGGCTATATCCCAAATTGCAAAATTTTTCTCTGTCGATGATGTTAACAATGTAATGCAGTTCATGGTATCTCGTGGGCTTGGCGATCGTGAAGATGTTGTACATAAAGAAATGCTTGCTGCTGCGTTAACTATAGTGGATTTACATGGAAAAGAAACAATTGTTAATTTACTTCCTGTTTTTGAAGAATTTTTGGATAAGGCTCCGAAGTCTCAAAGCTTTGATAACATTCGTCAAGCTGTTGTAATTTTAATGGGGTCAATGGCACGCCATTTAGAGAAAGATGATAAGCGCATTGAACCGATTGTGCGTAGACTTATTGCTGCATTGTCAACACCGTCTCAGCAAGTACAGGAAGCTGTTGCTAATTGCTTACCGCATCTGATGCCGTCAGTGAAGGAGGAAGCGCCATCTTTGATTAAGCGATTGCTCCAATTATTAGTTAAATCAGATAAATATGGTGAAAGAAGAGGAGCAGCTTATGGAATTGCAGGGATCGTCAAAGGATTGGGTATTTTGTCTCTAAAACAATTTGATATAATGTCTAAGCTTACTATGTATATACAAGAGAAGAAAAACTACAAGTCTCGAGAAGGTGCACTCTTTGCTTTTGAAGTTTTATGCACAACTCTTGGTCGCTTATTCGAACCATATATTGTGCATGTTTTGCCACATTTACTTCAATGCTTTGGCGATTCATCACAATATGTAAGACAGGCTGCGGACGATACGGCTAAAGTTGTTATGGGAAAACTTTCAGCACACGGTGTAAAATTGGTCCTCCCGTCATTGTTAGATGCATTAGATGAAGATTCCTGGCGAACTAAAACTGCTTCAGTTGAGCTCCTCGGAGCGATGGCGTTTTGTGCTCCTAAACAATTATCGTCATGCTTACCAAGTATTGTACCTAAGCTTATAGAAGTATTGGGTGATTCCCACACAAAAGTTCAAGAAGCTGGAGCAGATGCTCTTAAAGTTATTGGTTCAGTTATCAAGAATCCTGAAATTCAAGCAATTGTTCCTGTTTTATTGAAAGCATTAGAAGATCCATCTAAAAACACTTCATTATGTTTACATAGTCTCCTGCAGACGAAGTTTGTTCATTTTATTGATGCACCCTCCTTGGCTTTAATAATGCCAGTTGTGCAAAGAGCATTTATGGATAGATCGACTGAAACCCGAAAAATGGCTGCTCAAATCATTGGCAACATGTATTCTTTAACTGATCAAAAAGATCTTACGCCATATTTACCTAACATTATACCAGGTCTTAAAATGTCTCTTCTGGATCCTGTACCAGAAGTACGTGCTGTTTCGGCTCGTGCGCTAGGTGCGATGGTTCGTGGTATGGGAGAATCTTCTTTTGAAGACTTACTACCTTGGTTAATGCAAACTTTGACATCGGAGTCGAGTAGTGTTGATCGTAGTGGTGCCGCTCAGGGGCTTTCTGAAGTTGTTGGAGGACTTGGTGTTGAAAAACTTCATAAGCTTATGCCTGAAATAATAGCCACAGCTGAGAGAAATGATATAGCACCACATGTTAAAGATGGTTACATTATGATGTTCATTTACATGCCCGGATCATTCCCTCAAGAGTTTACTCCTTATATTGGACAAATAATAAACCCTATTTTAAAAGCTTTAGCAGATGAAAACGAATATGTTCGGGATACAGCCCTAAAAGCAGGACAAAGGATAGTTAATTTATATGCTGAATCTGCTGTAACTCTTTTACTACCGGAACTGGAAAAAGGTCTTTTTGATGACAATTGGCGGATTCGGTTCAGTTCTGTGCAACTTCTTGGGGATTTGTTGTATAGAATATCTGGAGTTTCTGGTAAAATGACAACTGAAACAGCTAGTGAAGATGACAACTTTGGAACAGAACAATCACACGCAGCGATAATACGTTTTTTGGGTGCAGAGCGAAGAAATCGAGTCTTAGCAGGTCTTTATATGGGCCGAAGTGATGTTTCGTTAATGGTTCGTCAAGCTGCCTTGCACGTTTGGAAAGTGGTAGTTACCAACACACCTCGAACCCTTAGAGAAATTCTTCCTACTTTATTTAGCTTGCTGCTGGGGTGCTTAGCTAGTACAAGCTATGACAAACGACAAGTAGCAGCCCGTACGTTAGGCGACTTAGTTCGTAAATTAGGTGAGAGAGTGCTTCCAGAAATAATACCAATTTTAGAGCGTGGTCTTAACTCAGAGCAGCCAGACCAGCGTCAGGGTGTATGCATTGGACTATCTGAGATAATGGCATCTACTTCAAAAGACATGGTTCTCACTTTTGTTAACAGTTTGGTTCCAACAGTACGAAAAGCGTTATCCGATCCCTTGCCGGAAGTAAGACAAGCAGCTGCAAAAACATTTGAATCACTCCATTCTACAGTAGGTTCAAGAGCTCTTGACGATATATTACCTTCCATGTTAGAAGGTCTTTCAGATCCAAATCCGGAAATAGCAGAAAACACTTTAGATGGTCTACGCCAAGTAATGTCTATCAAGTCTAGGGTAGTTCTACCTTATCTAGTACCACAACTAACAACAGCACCCGTCAATACAAAAGCCCTTTCAATCTTAGTGTCGGTAGCTGGAGATGCACTTACCAAATATTTACCAAAAATATTGGCAGCTCTACTTCAAGCTCTATCAGATTCTCAGGGAGCTTCTCACGAACATCAAGAACTAGAATATTGCCAAGCAGTTATACTGTCTGTTAGCGATGAAGTTGGCATTCGAACTATTATGGATACACTAATGGTATCTGCAAAATCGGAAAATTTGGCTACTCGCAAATCTGCTGCAAGTTTACTTTCAGCCTTTTGTACTCACTCTCCTGGTGATTATTCACAATATGTTCCTCAATTACTGCGCTGTTTGCTGCGTCTTATGGCTGATTCGGAAAGAGATATACTGCAACGATCGTGGGACGCATTAAACGCCGTTGTTAAGGCTTTAGACTCTGCACAACAAATAGCTCATGTAACTGATGTGCGACAAGCGGTGCGATTTGCTGCAAGTGATTTGAAGGGATCTGAACTTCCTGGCTTTTGCTTACCGAAAGGCATAACTCCACTTTTGCCCGTATTTCGTGAAGCTATCTTAAACGGCTTACCTGAAGAAAAAGAAAACGCTGCTCAAGGCTTAGGTGAAGTTATATCACTTACAAGCGCGCAGTCCTTACAACCATCGGTTGTGCATATAACAGGCCCTTTAATTCGGATTTTAGGTGACCGCTTTAATGCAGGAGTAAAAGCAGCTGTGTTGGAAACTCTCGCAATATTGCTTCATAAAGTAGGAGTTATGTTGAAGCAATTTTTACCACAATTGCAGACTACGTTCTTAAAAGCATTGCACGATCAAAATCGAACAGTCCGAATAAGGGCAGGACAAGCTTTATCCGAATTAGTTGTTATACATACAAGGGCGGATCCACTTTTTACGGAAATGCATAATGGTATTAAAAATACAGACGATTCCTCTGTTCGTGAAACAATGCTTCAGGCTCTTCGGAGCATAATAACTCCTGCTGGAGAAAAAATGTCAGAACCATTAAGAAAACAAGTGTACACTACCCTCATAACAATGTTAGGTTATCATGAGGATATTACTCGCAGTGCTGCCGGTGGATGTCTTGGTGCTTTAATGAAATATTTATCAAAAGAACAAATCGACGAAGTCCTTAAAAATCATATTTTAAATGAAGACACGGGAGAAGACTTTGTGCTTAAACATGGCAGAACTGCAGTTTTATTTGTCGCTTTAAAGGAGTGTCCATTTATGATTTATAAGTCTAATTATGAATCCAAAATCTTGAAGGTAGTGATTGCATGTATCTCTTCTGATAAAATACCCATATCCAGTAATGGTGTACGAGCAGCTACATACATTTTACAATATTGCCTTTTGCAAGAAATTACAGCTCCGCAAGCTTTAATTGTTTCGTTTGTTCGAGCCATGAACCATACAAGCAATGAGATAAAGCAGATTGTTGCCAAAAGCTGTAATCACCTGGCAAAAGTTGTTCCTGCACAAAAGACTTCACCAGATATCTTGAAGTACTTAGTACCTATGTTAGTAAACGGCACCAAAGAAAAAAATGGATATGTAAAATCAAACTCTGAAATAGCCCTGATTTCAATTTTGCGTTTACGTGATGGAGATGAAACATACCAAAACATATATCAACTGTTAGAAATTGGTGCTAGGGAATCATTAAACGAAGTTGTGACGAAGGTTTTACGTAAAGCTGCCATACAACCGGCTGGAAAAGAAGAAGAATTAGATGACACTTTACTAACTTAGTATCAATAAAAACTCAAAATGTGAATGATTGCATTATATTTATACTTTGTGTCTTAAATTATAGGATCAATAAAAAAATTACACTAATTACTTTTTTTACGTCGAAAACCCCTGTATAGTACGAATACGGTAAACTAAAACATGTAAACTGATAAACAATTCATATAGTCATTATTGGACGGTTAAGGTTTTTGATTATATCATCTTTTTGTGAGCAAGGACACAAAAGAAGTTCGAAATAAAGACAAAACAAAAAGCGGTAGCTGCTAGTCAGGTGAGTGGTACTTGAAAAAAAAAGCCAAGAGAACTTCATCGGACTCTGAATTGTTTTTTTTTTTATTCATATAAAAAAAAGTAATATCGAATCATGAAACATTGCAATGTATGAGATTTTAAAAATACCTAAAAATCTATAATATGAACGGGGTCGTTCTTCCTTGCCTTCTAATATCAGCACGTGTTCTGTGGAAGGCCATAATAGCACACCTGCTGGCATAACAGTATGTCTGCTGTTTAACCCTAGAAAGGTAAGCCTCTAGCGAGTAACCGCATGTGAAAAATTTTTAGCGGCTATGATAATCACGTCATACGTTCAGCACTAGAATTTGAGATATTATGCCGCCCTGATCGTACACTGCACCTAGCCGGAACGATAGTATATTAGAGTATTCCCTGATATAAAAACGCGTAATTTTCGACGCAGCACACGGGTGTTTGCCATCCTGGCCGAGGATTCGCGTAACTCTAAACAGTTGTTTACACGAAGCGAATGAACGCACTTTCTACTCCAGTAAATAAACTTAAATTTTCGCAACCCTACTTTAAATATGAAAAAGAATTAGTCTAACGAGCAATCAAACATTAGAAATTATACAAAAATTTGGAGTCATAAAAATGCAAACTGATTCGGACATAAAAAAAAAACGAAAGCAAAATAAATAAATTTGCGTTAATGTGTGATGTAGGAAAAAACATCAATCCCAGAGAACAAATAAAATTCACTCGTGAAACTAAACTTCAATAAGAAATCTTGAAACTGACAGCCAATAACGTACTTCAAGGGTTCCGGTTCGGGCAGTCGAATTGAAATCTAATCTAAATACATACATGCAGTGTATTTTCTAAAAAAGGTTAGTGATTTGTATTAAACCTATTTTTACATAACGGACACCCCTCCCTCCAATAAGTCCGTTATACCGAGGTTTTACTGCATGCAGTTTCATTAAGTATTTTTTATGGAATTGTTTTTAGTAGAAAAATAAAAAAATACTACTTATTTTTAGACTGACCTAACTCGTGCTTCGTTTCGAAGGCCCAGATGCTCCTCCTTCAGTATCCACTGACGGCGTTAAAATATTTTGATGACGTTAATGACAGCGGCTCCAGTAGTGATTTATGTAACTCCAACAAAAACTTCCTTCTGTTCAAAGGTTTTCTGACTGAAAGTGAGCATACTATGATTCAGGCGGATTCAAATTAAAAAAGACATCATCTTCACTTTTACTTTCAGCATGTTGGTCACTTATTTAAATTCCAGAGTCTTTCTAACAAAACTTTTCAGTTTCGCTTTGAATCTCTTTATTTGATAGAGATTTATTTTTCTTGCGATCGGGCTCCATGTTGGTTTTAAACTGACATGCATTGTTACAAAAAAGTTACATTAAGGGTAAAAGTCGTAAAAATCACGACTGCAAATTCCAAATTTTCATAGCACACTAAAATAGTTGACACACAAACAAGGACTAACCAAACACTCAAACTTTGCGAAATTGGATGTAATTTAAAAATTAAAAATGGACTCGTAAAATTTACGAGGTGTATCTTTCTATGGTTAAAGGGCAAAATGAAGGCCTTGTTATGAGCAGGCATTGTGCGTTCTTCAACTGGATCGTAGTTAAAAATGAATCTTTCGTAAATTTTTCCAAATTGGAAACAATATTTTGAACGAATGGTTAGTTTAGTTGAGCCTTACGTTGTAGTTTTAATATATTATACGATGTATGTGTATTCGCACAGTCGCATATGCTGACTTCAGTCAATGCATGCGTAGTTTAGTTAGGTCTTATGATTGAATAATATAAGTTGGAGCGAAAAAAATTATGCTTCCAAAAGTAAATTTAAAGTCAAAATATATGTTTTGAATATCAATTTTGACACTCAGATGTTTATGACGTTTCACACTTTTAGAAATGAGTTTGATCCTAATAATAGGTCTGTATCATCCGGATTTTGTGGTAAAAAATGAAAAGTGTCAAATTGCGATTTTCGTGAGAGTAAAATCTGAAATTTCTCTGACTAGTCGAATCACCACAATTTTCGGATGATACACAAAAATGGGTAAAAAATAAGAACTGTCAAAAAAGTTGCGCGTATTTTAGTAAGCAAACAATGGCAGGGTTCAGGAGTTAGAACCTGTGTCGTAGTTGCATGACCGTTTGGTAAATACTTTCTGAATGCAAGCTAAGTGAAACCTTTTTGAGAATATTATTGATAAATAGGATATAACTCATGACCGACTTTAAAGTTTTGTACCTGATTTCTATATATTGAGCTATGTAAACACAGTTGCTGGGTGTGTTTCAAATGCGGGGCTTAGAAGATTGAACATAGCCTGACAGTCGCTTATCTGCTTAAACCTAACCTACTGAATACAAGCTAAATAAAATATTTTCGATACCATTTGAAATCTTCTGTACCTCAAAATATTTACATTATTAGTGTAGCAAAAATGAACTCCAAATTTTTTCGTTCAAACAAAAATTTATTTTGAATGGAATTGTACATAAATATTAAAAAAATGAGGCAACTTTGATTTAGCAACATTTCCAAATTCTTATGGTAAAACTGTGCGCATCGAAAAACAATATTTCAGAAAGAATTATCTGGTTGATCATATAGGAGACATTAAGCTTTACGATTCTCTTTCAATCAAAAATCGCTTATATATATAATTGAATAATTGAGCATTTACCAAAAAATGTTTTGATTTCCAGCTTTATGTTATGTTGCTCCTTCTTAACACAACCATTCAACAAGTGAAAAAAAATGAAGTCCTGAAAAATATTTTATGAGACAAGTATTGGGCAAATGCAATTGAGATATGCAATTTTCTTTCCCTCGCTTGTCAAAAGTGAGTCTCTAGTCTCGTTGCCTACGATTTTGACAGTCTTCAAGTTTTAGCCACAAGAAATTTGTCTGGGTGAAAAATGAAACTTTTTTTTTGAGGGGAAGTGATCAGCTGTTTTTTTACTCTCATTTTTTCTCTCTCAACCACCACATTTTTTCCGGATGATACACTTTTTGTGGTAAAACTTTATAAATATTTACCTATTTTTTTCGGATGATACAGACCTAATAATCGCTGAAAAAATTTTCTACAAAAAATTGTATTACTCCTTATTTTTTCTGAGTCAGCAATAAAATTATTACATTTATTTTTTGTGGCTAAGGCAGTGGGCTATCGGGTGGATAAATTCGTTGTCTGCCAGCATAGTGAAAAAAATTCATTATCAAATATCGCGAAACTGGTAACAATAAAAATCAAACCAGTAAAATTGCATCTGAATATGACCATCGCAGTAACCAAGCGTCGACGATTGTTCATCGCCAACGAAGAAAAGAAAATTTCAGTATTACAAATTTCGGTTGAGCATGGCTAAGAGAAAAATACGATGTTTTGGTATAATAATAATATCAGCTATTAGCCTTCTGAGTTTTTTAGCTTAAAGTTGTAAATTAAGTAAAAAGCTTAATAAAAATATATTCTGGAAATGAAAAAGACATCCACTCAACGATGTGAAAATGTTAGAAAAAAATTACCCTGCATGCTGTCGGGCTCGGGGCAACACAAACATAAAAATACAGACCACCATTAAGCTGCAATTAGTTTTCAATTTGAGCTTGAGTTGACCTTTTGACAAGCTAATGTTATAAACCTCGCAATTGTTAATAAGAGTTGTCATGCGATTAAAAAGAGCTGGAGCCATATGATTTTTTTTTTCTTTGTGGGAGGTGGTTAAATAAAGGAGGTAAATACTAGTTACAGACATCACGTATGTACCCCTAAACCATGGCTCGAAAGCCACAGTGCAGGAGTTCCATACGCTTGAACAGGTCTCGGCACGAGTGCCCCTACCTGCTAAATTCCTCCCCTCTCTTGCCCCTGGATCGAAACCCAAGAGAAGAGTGATGAACAATCCACCTCCCTCCCTACACCGCTTTACGCGTCCATCCCTCCGGAAACCGCTTATCGCATTACTTCAGAGGGGAGGTGTTCTACGCCTCAGGGCGCCTCCGTCTTTCTAGCAACCCGCTAATCACATCTCACGGCACATCCTCCCCTCGCAACAGTGGGCCAGAATCACCCTCCTCAATAGACTTTTTCCTTTTCAGGATAAACTCCACGAAGGAGGAGACCCTGCACCACGTCTCCTTGTCGCGGAGCATAAGTGGGACGATGGTGTCCGGGCTTATTCTTCCTTGCCACCTCTTCCAGTTGGGACCTAGACTCTGCCCACCTCGCACATACGAAAAATCGTGGAGAGCATCGTCTGGCCCTTCGCCGCAGTGGACACAGCCAGGATCGTTGACCTTACCCATTTTATACAGGTAAGATCGAAACTGGCCGTGCCCTGTTAGCATCTGGGTGAGGTATTAGTTAACCCCCATGTTCCCTCTTAACCCAAGGTTCAAGCCACTTGATGAGACGAACTGTCCATCGGCCCCTTCGGTCTTCTGCCCATCTTGATTGCCATGCCTGCATGGTACTACTTCTCGCCGCGGCTGCCGCCGCTCTCCTTCCCAGTAAGTCTTTGTTACCGTAGACGAAGCGCCGTTCCAATGCCTGGAGGTCAATCGGGATTACTCCCGCTACGACCAGGATCGCCGGTTCCGAGACCGTCCTATAGGAGCAGGCAATTCTCAGCGCTCCTCTTCTCTGGACCGACGCGAGTCTTCTACGGTAGCACTCGTGCTGGAGTGCCTCCGCCCAGATTTCTGCACCAAATAGCATGATGGACTCGGCAGTTCGCAGCAACTATCTACGCATGCACGGCCGAGGACCCCCAATTTCGGTCATCACCCGCGCCAGCGTTGTCGTCGCCACGGCCGCCTTGTCCGCTCCCCTTTGTATTTGGTGCCAGTAGCTAAGCCGGGAGTCAAGCATAACCCCCAGATAACGCGCAGCTCTCTTCGTCACGATAGTGGCAGTGCTCACTCTCATCTCCACTTCAAGTGGGATGTGTTTGCGAGTGAGCACCACTATCTCGGTCTTGGCGAGGGCCAACTCCAAGCCATGGTTCTCCATCCACGCCTCAACCCTGGGCATTACCTGGTTCAGCTTAATCTGGGCGATCTCCATGTTCCGCGCCGTTATAACGGCAGCAACGTCATCGGCGTAGCCCACTAAGATTGACCCCGCAGGCATGTCTAACCGAAGAATCCCGTCATAGAAGATGTTCCAAACGTCGGGGCCTAGTAGTGAACCTTGGGCCACACCCCCCATTAGCTCTCTCTTCATCGGGCCCTCCGACGTCTCATAGAGGAGGAAGCGGTTCTCCAGGTAACTACCAAGCAACCTCATGAGACAGCCAGGTATCCTGAAGTCCCGCCCCATAGCCTCCAGAGCATCCCTCCATCTTACGATGTTGAAGGCATTCCGCACGTCCAACGTCACTAGGAGGCAGACCGGGCGGGAGAAGTGGTTTCCCCGCCGTGTGCTCTTCGCTGACTGGACTACCTCGAGGACCGCATCGATGATGGACTTTCTTTCCTGGAAGCCGTACTGCCTGGGTGAGAGGCCCCCAGCGTTTCTCACTGCCGTACGCAACAGAGGCTTTATTAGGCCCTCTAGTAGCTTCCCGGCAGTATCGAGAATGCAAGGGGGCCTGAAGGCTGTTGGTGCACCCGCAGGACCTTTGTCCTTCGGGATTAGCACCAGCCTTGCAGTCTTCCATCGGACAGGAAATGTACCAGTCCTCGAGCATGCGTTAAAGGTGTCCAACAGCAGGTGCGGACTGCCCTCAACGACTAGTTTCCATCCGGACCCGGGGCCTTCTCGTTTCGCATGGACCGGGCCGCCGAACGGAGCTCCCTCTCCGTAAAGAGGGGCACATCCCCCTCTATCTATCCCTCTATCTCGCTGCGCCTGCCTTCTCAGTTTCAGGCAAACCCGCCTGATTTCAGCGATCACACTCGTCCACCAGTACTTGGTCTCCTCGCAAGCTCGAAGTATGAACCGCATGGTCTTCTCCACCAGCTCTTCGGCTTGTTCCGGAGTCTCCTACGCGACTTTGAGGTCATGGGTCCCTTGACCGCTAGTTATGGCATGGAGAAAGCTCTCACGGTCGATGTTTGCCACATTTCACCTCGGAGGACCGGGATTTCGAAGCACATTTGCAGAAGCAGACTCGCCGATACGGAAGAGGATATACTGGTGATCGCTGGCCGTGTAGTCCTCAATCACCTGCCAGTCCTCCACCTGTGCGGCTAGTCGCTCCGTCGCGAATGTAACGTCGATGATGGTCTCCCTATACCCGTGTCTTCTGAAGTGGCGTCGGTATTGAGAACAACCAGACCCCTTCTAGCAACAATCTCCATTACCCTGCCACCCCGGGAGTCCGGCTGCTCCCCCCACTCGAGAGCCTTGGCATTAAAGTCTCCGGCCACAACTATGTCCCCACTTAGACCCTGGAGAGTGTCTTCCAGGTTGTCCATTTTATCACGGAATTCGGCAATGCGATCATTTGGCGTCAGGTAGCAGCTTACATAAGTAATGCTACCCGATCCGTGTTCATCGATGTTTGAGGAGTGTGGGGACGGAACCCAAATCGCGGCTGTGCCAAGATCATCCTTGTACCAGGAGGCTACTGCCTCGTGTCGATAGGGTTCGCTGATCATAACGATGTCAGCGTCCTTTTCGATACGAATTTGGGCGAGTAGGTCCTGCGCTACCTTGCTTCTCTGCAGGTTCGCTTGGAGTACCCCAATCATTTTTTCGAGCCGTTCTTTGCCTTTGCCACGGCCTCGTGGAAGACCTGGCAATAGCTTGATCCAGCTACGTGGTTGCTCTTGTTGGCCTCCTCCCCTTTCTCGTTGCGGAGGAAGCACTTAGGCGGGGCAACGCACACCGCCGCCTTATGGCTATCCCCGCCGCATTTATAGCAGAGGTTGCTCCTGTCGGGGCCTTTGCAACCTCTGCTTAGGTGCCCGTATCCTAGGCACCTGAAGCAGCGCTTCACATCCGTCCTCTGTCGGATTCGGCAGTTGACAAAGCCGATTTTTATGCGTCCTAGGCGCAGTAGCTTGTCTGAGGCCACTCTCTCCGCTGTCAATATGGCGAGTACCTGCCCCCTTATATTGGGGACAGTAACGTGTACTTTCACACTTTTTGCCTCGTCCCCAAGCGTCGACTCGAGGGCAACAGTCACCTCCTCCTTGGTGGTGGAGCAGTCCATGTCCCTGATCTCCAGGGAGACCTTCGGGACAAGGCTGCTCACTGCCACACCATTGCCGAGCCTGGTGGTGACAATTTCGGAGAGGGTTCTTCTAGCCTCCGCCGTACCTCTGTTCATTTCCAGGAGCACACTACCATTTTGCGTGCTCCGGATCGCGGAGACCTTGATCTCCTCTCCTCTGGCCATTATATCGCCCCTAATGGCACCCACCACCTGTGCGTAGGTCTGCCCAGGCGAGGGCTTTATGAGCAAAGCGGGAGGCTTAGCTCTCGCTTTTCTTTTCTTCTGGTCGGTAGGGCCAGCTTCCTTATTCGGCTTTTGTGCCGTCTTGGCTGCGTTTTTAGCCTCTCTTTAGCTTGACTGAAGTCGTAGTTAACTCTCCTACCAGAGCCTTAGGAGCTTATTATAAATTATGTGTAATCGCGGAGGTTGCAAACTAGATCTGCCAATAGCAAAACTTTACTGACGTGTCGTTATGACTTCACACCACAGCACACCTTAACTTGGTCGTATACAATATGTTCAAAAAATTTCGTTATTGATGATAACTTAGCCACGGGGATATATTTTGAAAAATCATTTTTGTATCAATTCTTGAAAATGTATGTTATGTACAGTGGCGGATCTAGAATTTTCTTGAAGAGGGGGAGAATGGGGGGGTAGAAATTTTTTTGAATGCAAACACACATTGATAGAATTTTTTAACGAGCAATACTTATATTTTTTGGCATATGAGTCATTTCATACAAAGCCGACAATGAAATAAAAAATGAGACTGCAATTTGTTCATATTCGGCTTAATTGTACTTCCAGAAGGTTTTTTTTTGAAGTTAAAATATGTAAAAAATATTATGTCGAAGTTACTAAAAATCTGATTTGTAATACCGGTTTTCTATTCTCACAAAAATTTAAAACTTAAATTTGAGCTAAAAACTTAAAAAAATCATTCATTTAACTAGTTAAAACAGTATTTTTTATATTTTATTATAAATTCATTGATTCTAATAACAGCGTTCAAAAATGATGGTTCTCAAACTCCTTCAATTCTTAAGAAGCCCATAACTCGACAAATAAGCCTCATATATTGTGTGTACACATCTATGTCTACTAGTTGTACAACTAACCGGAACATAAACAAATTTTCATTCATTTCAACAAAAAAAAAAGGTTAATTATAGCATCTTTTTAAAACATCGAGTTTTTTTTATCTTATCCGTAGTCAGTCGAGTGTTTCAAGACGGCGAAGTTTCTTCTGGTAAAATAATTCAAAAACTTCAGCTGATCTTTTGTCACTGTTAATCGGATCTGATTTCAATTTTAACACAGGAAAACTTCGTTCTGGTGTTGCCGAAGTTACTGGAATCGTGGAAAATATTTACAGTAGAATTGTGATGCTTGGGAAGAATAATTCCATTTGTTTGCTTTTGATAATGGTCAATCCTTCCATTGCAGTCAAAGCTTCTTTGAAATCGGTTTTACAACATTACTGATGCAATTGAATTTCGGATTTAGCTCCATCTTACTGAAATTTAAATCACTTTCGTTAGAGAGAGCAACATCCACGATTTTGTCAACTGACGCATTCGAGTGATTTACCGCTATTAAACCTTCCTTCTAAGGGTAAAATGCTCAAATATTTACCTTGGAATATTGATTTTAATTCTGAAATCATATGATATATATTAGTAGTACATTGCGGTTCTAGAACATTTGAAATATAAAAACAAAATAAAACTAGTAAAGGTGTTATCTTCGGCCATGCCGAAACTTACACTAAATTTAAATTACCTTTTAAATCAATGTAAAAAAGACGTTGAAGAGGTTGAATAATTCGAAAAAAAATCAAAATGGATGAAAGAGGTTCAAAAGTGTTGAAACTGTTAAAAAAACTAAAAAAAATAGAAACCATGAAGTTAAGTTAAAAGAAATTGCAAATTTCGAAAAAATATGAAAATTGTTGAAAAATATTGAAACCATTCAAAATCGATGAAAAAGTAGCACATGTGAATAAGTTCAAATATTCCACGCAAATTTCTCCAAATCTGCCTAGTTGCGGACAAAGAAATGTAAAAGATATTCAAAAATCCATTTCAAAAGATAATTTCCATATTTTAATGCATTCCCGTAGGTTATTGACTACATACATATGTAATTGAATAAGGAACTAATTCGTTAACTAATTAAACGATTTTTTTAAACTTATTTTGTCGGGAAAATAAGTTTTTTGACTTTATAAAATTCCAATTCGATATGATTTATTCCCTACAAATAATCTGATAATGTGTATCTACCAAAATGTACTATATAGATTTTGAGGTATAATTAAAAACATAAAAAGAGACGAATTTAAACCTTTCTCAAAAGTCCAAGCCGAAATTTAACAGTACTTTTGGATTTATCATTTTTAGGGTACAATTGAGCATATAAGACAATAAAATACCTTCAACGAATTAGTTCCTTATTAATAACATAGTCAATACCCTACACATGGGAATGCATGTATACGAGTATATGGAAATTACCTTTTTTCATTGATTTTTGAGTAACTTTTACATTTCTTGTCCGATTTGACAAGATAATTGTGGTTTTTTTAGAAAATGGGTTTTCATCCTAAGTTTTAAAAATATGAAAAAGAAAGATTTTTGCAATAAACGATTTTAGGTTTCCTGAAACGTCTTGTATCAAAATATTTTTCGGCGGATCTCAGGGGGTCTTCAGCCCCTATAGCCCCCCTTTGAATCCGCCACTGGTTATGTAATTTATCAAATAATAAACAGGGGTTGAGTCAGCACAGGGACGCAGTTAAGTAATACTTTCGCCGGAATACCATCAGATCCGGAGCTGAAGTCATCATCAATCGATAATATATATTTCTGTACAAGGTCAGGTGGGAAGATATCTCATTAACCGAAACTAAATGGTCATTATCCATTTATAGTTGACCTCAGAGCTAAATAATTCAGTTGAAAATTACTTTTTAATTTGGTGATCGCTAGTGAGCCCATCAACTGCTCTGAATTCGAATAGAAACCAGTCAGACTTTTTTTGGAATTAATAAATCCCTAAAACGGATTGGGGTCATGAAGAATATTCGTATTCAAATATTTAGAATGAGCCAAAAGCTGATATATTTTTAAACTCAAGGAACAGTTACTGGTAAGTCCTGGTATTTGTTTCATGCTCTATTACGGCCATTGCGCATTTTCTTCAAATACTTTTTGTACCAAGGGTACGAGATAGCATTTCTTACATCAACATTGCTACTTTTTATAGTCAAGGCTAAGTAAAGTTGCCGTCTCTGGCCATTAGTTACACAACTTACAAGTAAATTTGAAAGAACTTCATCAAGAAAAATTTTTTTTTGTCTTGGCTACTGCCACTTGACAAGATGCATAATAATATGCACCATCATCCGAAGGGGTCCATTTTAGGTCAGCCAGACTAAAATCGCTTAACAACAAAATGTCATCTTGGGCGTACACAGAGGGTGAGCACGGGTCACCCAACCAACCCAAAATTTTGAGGTGAGCAATAAATACATTCACACAATAATACTTTGAAATAAAAAAGAATCACATGCAACTAATTTCTTTAATAGTCTTGAAGCACTATATATCCATTTTTCATATCCTGGTTATCATATATTTTGATATAAAGCCTGGCCGCGAAACGGGAAGTTGAAGTGCCACAAGATGGAGCTGTCGATATGAAAATTTTAAGGCTGTAATAAACAACTATGATGCACTTAAGACAGCACTGGAAGATGAAATAAGCCAAAATATATAATAAACATGTGGAAGAAGCCATAGGTTCCACTGGGCACTATTAGTAATCCATGCACTGAGTATATATTTCCAAAGAAGATATCCAACGCTTCGGCAAGCTAAGTAGCACTATGGTATTACTACTTTCGAAAAAAACCAGAACATTTTTGATGATTGTTGGAAAAAGATTGAAGAGTTTGCAGAAAGCATGAAATTTCTCTGAAACCTACAAGAGAGAGCAAACGAAGACATAATCGCCTCGGTGAAGGTAGCAGGGGCTTTTATATTCCACATTTGCCGTCTAATACGATGGAAAAATAACATCTAAGTATTACCCAGTGATGAGTAGTATAACAGTTAATATGAAAAACAGGTTTGAAAGTCTACCTTTAGCACCATCGATCGATGCATTTTTGAAGTTAGATTTCGAAAATGGAAAGCGTTTTATTAGTAATTGTAAGAATATTTTTCAGATTGATGATACTATTCAAGGTCAAAGGTTGAAGTATTTCAAGGAAAATTATTTTTTTGTTTTGAATTTTGTAACTTACTAACAAATAATTATTGTCAAATGAGCTTCAATTATTTCTATAGGAAATTGAACGCTCTACAAAAAAGGTCTCATGTGGTTAATCAATTACTCTAACCATTTAGAAGGTATTTGCAGTAGAATTCCAATGCCTATTGATTTTAATATTTATTGAAAATAAATAGTAGTTGTTTTTTGTAGAGCGTCCAATTTGCTATAGAAATAATTGGAGCTCATTTGACAATAATTATTTTTTAGTAAGTTACAAAATTCAAAACAAAAAGTTATTTTTCTTAAAATACTTCAATCTTTGACCTTGAACATCTTTCAAATGGTAAAAGATTAATGAAAAAAGTGTATGAGATAATTTTTGTAGAGCGTTTAATTTCCTATAAATATTGACAATGCAACTGGTTTAACAATCTATTGGTGATAAGATATGACCATTTTTATATGAGACTAAATTAAAAATGGAAAACTATGATGAGCATAATCTTCCCGTTAATATTAAGAGCTCAGATTTAGTATATACTTTGTAGAGGTACCTAGGAACTAGTTTTCGTGTGTTGGATCCAAAAAAAAAATATTTGATTTTTTTAACCCACCCTAATTTATATACATATACGAGTATATATATATATATGTGGGATAGGACTTGACAGACTGACATACGTGGGATAGGACTTGACAGACTGACATAAAATACGATAAAATTCGTGGAGCTACTCAGCAGTCTTCAAACTCAAGAGGCAGCCAGCCACAGAATTTCACTAAATTAAACCATAATCCTCAGCCGGATCGTTAAGAAGTTAAATGTTTCAAGTGTGAAAATAAGGGTCATTTGGCCAGAGTTTGCAATGCAACTAATATAACCTGTTTTAAATGCCATAAGCTTGGGCATCGTGCATCCGAATGCAAGGAACCAATCAAAAGAGATTTTGCTAAGGTAGAGCGCGTGAATGTCAACACATAAACATCATCATCAACAATAGACCTTTTCTGCCATTAAGCAATCGGATATTCAAGGATTTAGAAATCAGAGGTGTTAAAGTTTCAACCTTGCTTGATAGTGGTAGTGACATCTGTGCTATCAGATATGATACATTAATGATGCTTGGGGATATCGAGCTAAAGCCGACAAGCAGAACTTTTATAGGGATTAGTCAGTCAGAAATTAGTACACTGGGAAGCTTCATAGTGAGCGTAGAAATCGAAGAAATTGTTTTGGAAATAGAGTTTCATGTAGCCAGAGAAAAGGACATTTTATGTTCAGCAATTATCGGCAACGATATTTTAGGGCAGGTCGATACTCTAATTGATTCCGATGGAGCTAAGTTCATCAAAAAGGTTCAGACTGCAGATACATGTAGTAATAAGTTTAAACACAAAAGCAAGCAAGACACAAATTTCGACCAGGAAATTGTTGAGAATGGAGGCTCTAGCATAGAGGCTTTGGTTAAGGAGTTTCCTCAAATTTGTTCATCAACTTTGTAGATAACTCATTTCGTGATTTATCTCACCTGGAGAAGGAGAATGCTGACAAAGTTATGCAGTGAAAGAAAAAGAGTCACCAGTTGAGATGAAAATTATTTTAAAGGATGAAGTTCCAGTTTTCCAGAGACCAAGAAGACAATCGTTCATTGACCAGAGTATAGTCTTTCAACAGGTAAAGGAGTGGCTTGACGAAGGAATCATAGAGCAAAGCTTTTCAGAATATGCTTCACCGGTAGTACTCGTAGCAAATAAAGATGGTACCAAAAGGCTTTGCTGCGATTATCGTAAACTTAATGAAATGGTAATACGAGATAGTTTTCCTATGGTCCGGATCGATGACGTCCTTCAGGGTTTACAGGAAGCCAAAGTATTTACTACGCTAGACCTGTGTAATGGATTTTTTCATGTCCCAATGGATCCATCCTGTCGAAAGTACACATCGTTCGTCACCCATAATGGACAATATCAATTCAGATACGTTCCATTCGGTATATTGAATTCACCGGCGGTCTTTTGCAGATATATCTTCGCGATTTTCAGGGAGCTGATCCAAGAGGGAACGGTCGTCATCTACATGGATGATTTAATAATTCCATCAAAAAACGAAACGTAGGGTTTAAAGAAGATAGAAAGAGTGCTAGCAGTGGCTGAGCCATATGGCCTTCGCATAAACTGGACAAAATGTCAATTCCTCATGAGAAAAGTCAACTTTTTAGGTTATGTCAACGAGAATTCTTCAATTCAGCCATCAGTTGAGAAAACTAAAGCAGTCCGAGATTTTCCAGTACCGAAGGACAAGAAAACGCTTCAACGTTTTTTGGGTCTGACATCATATTTTAGACGTTTTGTACCCGATTTCGCGCTTATGGCGAAGCCATTAACAGATTTATTGGCGAAAAATAAAGAATTTTAGATGGAAGATGAGCAGTTCGCTGCATGTCAGCAACTGAAAGCTGCGCTGATAGGTGCACCTGTGCTTTAACTGTATGACCCTACGGCCTCAACCGAAGTTCATACTGATGCGTGTATGTATGGGTACGGAGCTGTTCTTCTTCAAAAAGATAACGACGATTAGCAGCTACACCCTATTCAGTTCATGAGTAGAAAGACGACATCTTGCGAACAAAAATATCACTCCTACGAGCTCGAAGTGCTGGCGATTATTGAGGCTTTGAAAAAATGGAGGACCTATGTGATGGGAAGCAAATTCAAAATTGTGACGGATTGCAATGCGTTTGCATTGACGATGCGGAAAACAGATGTGCCAATGAGAGTGGCTAGATGGGCGATGTTTCTACAAGAATTCAATTATGAAATAGAGCACCGATCAGTGTCTAAAATGAAACGTGTAGATGCGTTGAGCAGAGTATCCTGCCTTATCATGGAGGACTCATTGAGGCACAGAATCAGCAAAGCGCAACAGCAGGACATATGGATTAAAGCAGTAAAGAAAGTGCTAGAGAAGGACAACTTTGAAGATTATTATTTAAAATTCGATATACTTTACAAGGACTCAGTTAAAGAACTTATCGTGATACCAACTGATATGGAACAGGAAATAATACAGATGGCTCATCGTCAGGGTCATTTTGCTTCGAAAAAAACACAGGACATTGTAGAAAAGACATTCTATATCCCAAACCTCACTCCAAAAGTAGTAAGTGCTGTAAAAAGCTGTGTAGAGTGCATAATAGCTGAAGCAAAGAAGGGCAAAAAGCAAGGGTTCTTAAGCCCAATTAATAAAGAAGATAGACCATTGACCACATATCATATCGACCATGTAGGGCCGTTAGAGCAAACGAATAAACGTTAAAATCATTTACTGGTAGTAGTTGACGCTTTCTCGAAATTTGTCTGGCTCTATCCAACGAAAAGAACAGGTTCCAGCGAAGTAATTGAAAGACTTGAGAAGCAATCAGCCATTTTTGGAAATCCACAAAGGATCATATCTGACAGAGGGACTGCCTTCACATCCGTTGCCTTTGAAGAATATTGCCAACAAGCAAATATTCAACATTTGCTAATAGCAACCGGTGTTCCAAGAGGGAACGGGCAGGTTGAAAGGATGCATCGAATTGTGATACCAATGCTTTCAAAACTGTGCGCTGAGAAACCACAAATGTGGTACATGTGGATCGTATTCAACAGACAATTAATAATACGCCACCCCGAAGTACAAAAGTGTCACCATTTAAGATCTTGACAGGATTGGAAATGCGCACCAACGCTAACAGTGAGATTAGAGAATTAATAGGCGAAGCCGCTATGGAAGAACTGAACGAAGAGCGGGACCAGATCCGAGAGGAAGCATGTGAAAATATTTTGAGAATTCAAAACGAGAACAGGAAAACATTCAACAAAAATAGAGTAGCAAAACCGAAATACATTTTGAATGAACTCGTTGCAATACAACGTACACAATTTGGACCTGGATTGAAACTTAAGCCGAAGTATCTTGGACCCTATAAGATAACTGAGGTGAATAACCATGGACGCTACTCCGTGGAAAAGGTTGGAGACTTTGAGGGGCCAAGAAAGTCAAATACAGTGGCAGAAAACTTAAAAAAATGGAACCCACCATTCGGGTTGAATGTGTTGTCAGGAGGGCTGAATGTGGGATAGGACTTGACAGACGGACATACGTGGGTTAGGATTTGACACTGACATATTGAGTACAAGATTTGACAGACAAAAAAGCAAGAAGTAGGCATCACTAGAAAATTATAAAACTAGACGCAAGGATAATTTTGAAAAGAAACGAACAAGTCAGTCGGTGCAAGGAAGTTGTCGAAGTCAAATTAAAATAAAATCATAAGAAAAAGAAGTGAAATATAGAGGAAATAAAATGTAAGAAAAAGAAATGTGAATTTGAAAACTGTATAAATCTGAAATAATAAAACTATAATAAGAACAAAATAAACAAAAGAAATTAAATAAACGAAAACTCATACAAAACAAAACGAAGTGAATTTCAATTAATTCCCACATACATATATATTATTATATATATTTAAAACTATATATTTGTTTCAATTTTTTTATTTGTGTTCCAATATTTCGTTTAGATTTTCCAACCATCATCAGGGCAGGTCACAGAAGTACTTTGAAAAAATTAAATCTTAATACGTCCTGAGACTTTTAGTTAAATGTTTTTTTTTTATCTGCGTCGACCTCCCTTGCGTTGATATTTTTAATGTTTATTTTTTGTGACGTTTTCTTAATATATAATTTGACATTGAATACACAACACTCTACCACTTTAGCATAACATGAAACAGAAGACCAGCCTAGCAACATGCACACCGTTCCTTACTTCTAACCATTTATCTACTTTTGATGTCGTATAAGTACAATCCAATGACAAAAAAGTAATGTCGAATCATAAATCATTGCAATACATGAAATAAAAATATACTTAAAGTTCTTCCTTTTTGCCTTCTATTATGAGGCCTTATAGCACTGCTGCTGTGGGAAGGCCTTATAGCACTGCTGCTGTGGGAAGGCCTTATAGCAGTACTGCTGTGGGAAGGCATAATAGCACGCCTGCGGTGGTAAATCATAATAGCATTTCATGAGTATACACTCAATGGAGTGTAAATATTCTGCTAATTAAAATTTCACTACTTATAAAATTTACTTATTGTTAATATTGACAGATTGTAAATAAAAACAAAAATCATAATAAAAAAAAAAAAAAAAATGAGCATTAATGTTTTTATTTGCATGAAAATTTAGTTTTGAGAAGGCCTGTTACAATCGGAGCTGTGCTAGCAGGCCTTCTCCGGGGAAGGCCTTGTTCAATTGCCTGCTGCGATGGAACATGGCTATTTCTCAAACAGTGGGCTGTCAGTGCAGTTTTATTGTCACTTTTAGACTTCAAATCGGATTTGTAACATGCTAGTCTTGTTTTTAGTTTGGATTTTGTTTTTCCAACGTATAATTGTCCACATTTATTAATTCCGTCTCCATAGCACGGTATTTGATACACGACATTGGATTTTTCTAACCTTTAATAATTAATATACATCACTTCCTTTGATTGAATATTTGGCAAAACGAGGTATTCAGAGCTTAGGAACCATAAGAAACCGAATCCCAAACTGTAAGCTACCGGACAAGTATTTCAAAATCACTTTGGCCTCAAATTTTGCGGTAAAAAATCCAATGTCTTCGGTTACAAAATATGACAAGTCACAAAAGAAGCACATGTCGATAGAACTCTCTTATGTGGCAGATGCATATAATCGACACATGGGAGACAATTTATTAGGTAGTGTTATGGGCCGAAACAAGATTAAACCACGCAGTAAAAGATGGTATATCCGCCTATTCTACCATTTTCTTGATTTGACAATGTCAAACTCGTGGCTTTAAAAAAGAATTAGGTGAGCCCGATGACGTCAAATCTGTATCTAATTTTAGGTTAGAAGCAGCTGAAACTTTGACGAAATACGGTACCACAAACCTTCAGAAGAAATAGTCTGAAATACAAAATTTTATTGAAGCAAAAAAGAAAAGAGGACCAACACAGTACGCCCAAAGATATTCGCCAGGATCAGCAAGGACATTGGCCTATATAGACAGGAAAAAGTATCCGGTGTATTCTGCCTGAATATACCGGTTACACACAGACACTTTGCGAAAAATGTAGTTTGGACTTATGTTATAATAAAAGTAACGATTGCTTCAAATATATAATATAAGATATTTATTATAATATTATATAATATACTATATGTATATAATATATAATATTTTTTTCTTATTGTCAATACGCAATGTTGCAGATATACTACATTAAATATAAATAAAAATATACTTTTAAAATAAGCTCAAATTAGAAATAAAAAAGCTTATTTATTTCAATCAATCAAATGCAATATAGGGCTAAAGGGCTAAGTTTTCTCTTTTTAAATTTTTTGCTTAGTGATCCAAGATATTATTTTAGGATTTTCCTCGTTTTGTCAAGCAAAAAAAAACGTTTATTTTCGGCTGTGAAAAACAAAAGTCAAAAAAAAACTTTTTACATGTGACTTTAAAAAATATAGTTCAAAGCAGCTTATTGATAAAAGTTTTTTTTGATTTTTTGAAATATAAGTGAAAAAAAAAACTTTTATTTTTGAATAAAGTTTTAAGGAAAATATAACTTTTATTTCCGGAATATAACAAATAACTTTTACTTCAAAATACTTTTTTAAAAGCTTGTTTCAAGCTTTGGTTCTCGTACATTTTTTTTACACTTTTAATAATGTTTCTGTAAATTAGGATACAAAGCATTTCCGAAGTAATTTATCGATGACAATTGTGAATTATTAGCTATCTTTATTTATAGTTTACGCCATGACTGTTTCTACAAAAGAGTACAATATATTTAAATCTCTTTATACATAATAATTCTAAGAGTTTAGATCCTTTTCGCATGTCCGGTAAGCCACTCCAACACCAAAACCTGTTCCTATGAGTAGTGGCCAAGCTCTCCGTTTAAAGAACAACAAGGACATCGCAGATCCCAAAAGAAGTCCACCAGCTACAAAAAAAAAAAAATTAAAAAAATAATAAGTAGGTACAAATGCTAAGTTTCCGAAAACACCATACATAATAAATTATGTTTATTAGTTGAAATTTATAATTCTTCAGGACAATGCCGCAAGTGTCAATTTAATGTTAAAGAATATTTATTAATATAATAAAAACAAAACCACCTTATTATTATCTATTTTCGACTGTCATTTGCCTCGGTTCTTAAATTGACGCTCCGTTCTCGTTGCCTAATTTGCAATATTAGACCATTGTAATCGAAACATTTTTATTCTGCAAAGTTTGCAGTGGTCTATGTCATAAATTCTGTTTAGGTTTTAAAGATAATCTATTGTCTACTTTTAATAAACAATCTAACTTTGCTTTTAATTGCAAGTCGTGTTTAGTTCACTCTAATAATTTGAACTCTATCAATGTTCGGTCAATCGTCTCTCTTTCCTAAAAAACAGAGTAAAAGTAAGAGAAATTTAACATTGTCGGATAATTCTAATTTTGGTGTCTCGCATGTCTGCTTTGCTTCAATTAATTTAACGACCTCAACCTTGAGTGATTCGAATGCTGCTAAATATCAAATGGCAAACGCTACTCCCAGTATTGTTATTGCACCTGCTTCTGAGCAATTTTCGGGCTCTCTGCGTAATGCTGCTGTTGTAGATGCTGCTGTAGATGCTGCTGTAGATGCTGTTGTAGATGCTGCTGTTGATGCTGTTGTAGATGCTGCTGATTTGCGCGCTCCTAATTCTAATGTTTTTGCTACTACTTATGCCGCTGTTTCTCCTAGTGCTTATCTCGGTTTATGACCATCACCTATTCATTTTGTAATGTTTCTGGTTTGAGAACTAAATCAAACCCAATCTATGCTGTAACTTCACAATGTGAACTTGATGTTTTCATTCTCACTGAAACATGGCTAAGAATAGTCACTTTTTTAAATCAATATAATGTGTATCGTAAGGATCGTAACGCTATTTCAACTGGTTGTTTTCATGGTGGCGGTGTTTTGATTGCTGGATTGTATTCGTCTAAGGTTGCCTTGCATTACACTGATGAAATCATTGATCAGATCTGTGTTGTAAGTAATTTAAGACGTGTCTGATCATATTGCAGCATCATATATTCTGCCTAGCTGTGCTTTAGACCTATATAAATTGCACATTGACAATATTTCTTAATTAAATGCTGATACTCTCTCAGAAAAAGATCACTTAATGCTTTTTGGTGATTTTAATGTCTGGAGCTGCCTCACTTAATGCTTTTTGGTGATTTTAATGTCTGGAGCTGCCTCGGCTGAGCTTCCGGGCGATAATTATCTTTCACATAATAATGTTTGCAGTATCACAACAGTGTATGTTATTGATATTTTTTTGGAGATTGGTGTTGTTCAGATTAATAATTGTTATAATATCCTTAGAAGATTATTACATTTAGCTTTTATTTCTAGTGACATTAACCACAATATCAAAGAATCTGTTTTTCCGCTTACAGCTCCTAGTTTACATCACATTCCTACTGGCTCGAAATTTGTTTTTACAAATATCTAAATATCCATACTAACTTTACATTGGTGAATAATGCCATTAGTCGCATAGACAGGCAAAGAGAATTCTATTTTCTAGACACTTCTGAGTGTTTTAATGTTTTTCAAACTCGCAAGTCCTTTTACCGATTTTTTTAAGTCTAATTATGAATTGGCTAAGGATCATAGTTTAGAAGTATCCAATGATTTGATTGCTGTACTGAATTTTGAATCTCTTACTTTAGACTTTAATGATTTTTTAAAGGGTATTAATGACCTAAAAAACTCAACTGCAATGATTTTGTTGATGGTTTTGGTGCCTTTTCCATAAAAAATTGTGCTGTAAATCTTTCCTATCCTTTGTGATTATTTTTAATAAATCTCTTGGTTCAGGTATTTTTCTTGGGCCTATTTCTAAATTATCAGATAAATTATTTTTTGCCTCGACTGTTACTAACTTAACCTTATTTTGTGAATACTGTCTATCAGCTTTTCAGCAAGGAACTCAGGTGGATGTAATTAACACAAACTTTTCAAAAGCTTTTGATAAAGTTTTTCATTCCCTTTTGATGAAAAAAAAATAGAATTTTAGGATTTTAAACTGGTTAGAAGCGTATTTGCATATTCGTCAATGCGTTGCCTCTTTTGAGAATGTCAAATCCTTTCCTTTTTGTGATACATCTGGCGTTCCTCAGGGCAGCATTTTGGGTCCCTTTGTGTTTGTTGTATTTATCAGTGACATAAAATCTTTGTTTGTCCATTGTGAATGATTTAAAAATCTTTTTTAAAATCACAAGTGCTCTTTTACAGGAAGAACTGAATAAACTTTATGTGTGGTGCAACAATTATATTCCCCAAAAAGTAGTTATGGTCCAATGAAAATACGTTTTTAATTATTATTAATAAACATAAATAAATCCTGTAAGATTTTGGAGAAAAACAACAATTCGACGCTTTCCATATATTTGTGTTTGAAAGAACAACGAATATGGAAACGACTTAAGAAGTGATTACGATGCTGCTAGTGTCGAAGACGTAGCAGAGATCCTGAGCGGCAGAAAGGATGCGAGAAAATTATTTTCTTAGCCAAACCGGAGCGGTTTTATCAACAGAGGAACTACTTCTTCATCAGCCCTTTCATTTTCCTCAATGTTCATATGGCATGAAACCCACATGAGAGTAATCAAAATTGGTGCCCTACCCTGACTATTTTTTTCCTGCATTGCTCTACTAGTTACGATTTTATTTGTGTCAAGATCAACGCTTTGATAGCGGTTTGCCTATCGGAGAAAATCGCTATCTCTCTGAGTTATACTACCCACTGACCGGAGGCTTCGAAAATATCCAATACTTCTGCTGGAAAACGGTAGCTGAATCAGGAAAACATAAGCTGAATCAGGTAAACGAAAAAATTGTAGTCCGTTGTAGACCCATCATTGAATATAGAGGTTTCAAAATATAAGTTGAGCTTGCACTCTTCTCACTTAGCTCTCTCCGGAAACTTCACCCGAAGATTTTTCTCAAAGCTGATTATAGTACATAGAGTGGGTGATCACATTATTGGCGCCACTACGTAAAAACACATTTCTTAAACTTACACCATAATAAAAGCATGAAACTAAAAAAAAATCCAAATATCTCTATTTACTTATTTCAAAGGGGCCTTATTGATAAAATTAAAATGCAAATTAACTGTTTATGTTTATATTTATAAAACTAAAAATAATCGTAGAGAAATATATCTTAACTTTTGTTGAACCGCCTTTTACAGCAATCATCTCTCCAACTCTTTTAGACAGACTTTATATACATTCTAACCATTTTTTTTTCACTTCTGTGAAAACTCTTCATTAATTGCCGATTGTTGGTCATGAGATTTCTGGAAATATCTCTTTAGCAGCTCCCAAAGGTTTCCTATAGAACTCAGGTTTGAGGAGTTCCCATGCCATTACAAAATTTTAATGTGTTCATATTCCAGGTATTTAAAAATTCTTTTAGCTTAAAAGTTTTAACGAAACCTGAATTTTCAGGTTTGTTCCTCTGACTAGTCTTCGATTCAGCTTTTTTCTGACAAATCAGAGTTTGTAAGGAAGTGATTTGGCGAGAAGTACCCCAATGACTGTAAGTAAAAAGATGGAAACACCATCTTAGCTTTAATGTGTGGTCTGTCACCAGCAGAAAAGGTATTGATCGCTTGTAAATTGTAGTGGCTATAATAATATGATCACCCACTGTATGTAGTCTGTTCGGGAAGGTATGCATATGCATATGTCCATATTGCTTCGGATACCAAGTGCCAACTTCCCTGAGCCTCATCGCACTGCACGTATCAGCTGCTTTAATAAAAAATTTCGGAGGTAGCAGGTGTAAAAAGATATTGAGAGCTACCGTGGGACACGTTCTCATATCCAGTCACACAGTGCATGGGTTCGTATGAAACGTAATAATAATTGCGCTATGCGGTTGCCATAAATAGGAATAGTGCAAGAAGACTGCAAAAAATTTTAAATTTATGAATCTTTATAACTTGACAACGTTGATTTTAAAAATGTTACATATTATGCGATATCTTTAATAGTTTTTAAGTTATTTAAGAGAAACCGTCATAAAGGGATATCTCTTGTTTTGAAAAGCATTCGATATTATATCTTTTATACCTCTTACCAAAAGAGGGATGGAAAGGGGAAAAATATTCCCTACCCGTTCTTCTCCCTTTCAGGGAACTCTCTTCTGAATTTAAGCACCTCCCCCTGCAAGCTCTTACAATGATAAAATTATTGTAACGCATTAAACATAAAACATTTTTTCTTTCAAATATTGCAAAAGAAAAAAATTCAATTAAATTTTAATATTCCCTTACTTTTCTTCCATAAATATTCCACTGTATACACACACTCTAAATGCTTGTAAAATGAAATTGAGTAAAAAAAATGAATGAAATTTTCAGAGATGGTACTCCTGTATGTTCTGAAAGTTTTGAGCCTAAAAAGGCTGAAATCAATTAAAATTTTATTCTCTTGCTCTCATTCTCAATGTTTCAATTTACATCGCAAATCATAAATCTTAACTTTAAATGCTTGTAAAATCAATCAAATAGAGTGAAAAAACATGGAAAAAGTTTTCAGAGATGGTACTCCTGTATGTTCTGAAAATTTTGAGCCTAAAAAGGCTGAAATCGCTAATGGAGTATTTCGGAAAATGATGTTTTCTTGAAAAAGTAAATTTTTTTATCTTTAAACATATAGAAAACGTGTAGGCATACTACCTAAAAATAATGTAAAAGCTAATTTGAATAGTGTTGGTTTGTTTATATTCATCAATGAATGTTGTTGTTTTACTTACGAACTTTTTTGAACACAATTAAAGTTTTTTTTCAAACAATAATATTGGTGAAAAAAATTTTATCGCATTATTTTATATCTTCTACATGATAGACCAATAACTCAAAAATGTTTCAGCCTATTAAAAAAAAAAACTTATGCTGAAACTTTGCATTTAAATTAACCATACATAACATAATATGTTACCAGCCAAACTACTTTTTAGGATAAACTAGTTTTTCCTAAGCCATACTAGTTTATCTGAAGCGTGTTAGGATGCACCAGTTCCGCCTATGAAAATTTTAGTCTGTTAGGATGAGTGGGACCGCGACTCAAGGTTTACATCCTGCAATATGTCCAGCATCGGCTTTCGGTTGCGGTTCACTGTAGTATATCCAACGCTGGTGTGTTAACGAACCCCGTGTTGAACATAGTATAGTGGAATCGCCGACATTAAACATATGAGGATGTAAGCCTTGAGCCGCGGCCGAAGCCCACCCACTTACCCTAACATATTGAAATGTCAAGAATATCGGGAGTGGGGCTGTTAAAGTAAATTATAACCCTTGTTTATCCTAGGCTAAACTGGTTCATCCTAACACGCATCAGATGAACTAGTTTGGCCTAGGAAAAACTATTTATCCTAAAAACTAGTTTGGCCGGCAACATACATAAGTACATATACTAAAATTAAGGAAATCCAGGGGTACTTTTTTTATTGTCAAAGTTTCAAAATTTTTCATATTCATTTCTCATAAAAAAGCGATGGAATAAAAAGAAATTGGTTTTTATATTGTTGTAACAATCTACTTATCGTCTGCAATTTAAAAAATTTCTTAACAACGTTAAATCTTTAATCGCCTTAAATGACCGCACATTTTTATAAAAAATAAAACAAACTATTTAAATTTTTATTCGGATGCATTTCGACTCTATTTGAGTCATCCTCAATTGTTTTATGCTGAGGATGACTCAAATAGAGTCGAAATGCATCCGAATATAAATTTACAATTTAAATATTGTTTTATTTTTTATAAAAAAGCGCGGTCATTTAAGGCGATTAAAGATTTAACGTTGTTAAGAAATTTTTTAAATTGCAGAAGATAAATTAAGACTGCACGGTAGTGTCCTAATTATTATTGTTTTTAAATAATAATAAATTCAAATCTACATATCGTTGATATAATTCTACAATAAAATTAAGGTAAGTACGCGGTGTTCGGCTGCGGCTCAGGTTTTACATCTTCAATATGTATAACACTGGCTTCGCAGCGGTTTTCGGCCGCGGTTCACTGTAGTATGTCCGACACCGGCTTCGCGCGCTGACTTTTATGTTCAGCCTTTTTTTTATGAGAAATAGCACTGGCTGAAGTAATGTTGTAATAGTAATAGGAATTGTGATTATCCATCAAAATTTTGAAAAAAAATGTATGGAACTATATTTTTTTCGGTAAAATTTCTAACACTTTCGGGTTAGTACAAAAAGAACTTCGTAGAAATGTTACTTCATTTTAAAAGGAATGAATTGAGCTTTACAATATGTTAATAAAACTATAGTTTAATAAGTTATGCATTTTTCGGAAAATAGTAAGGGTTTTAACACAAAATCGATGAAAATTTCAGAAAAGGCGTAATATTTCGAAAACTATGATTTCAATTTCTATTTCCCAATTTTTTATTTTTTAGGGGAATAGGGGGTTAAAAGTAAAAACAAAATTAAAAAAATGTGTCGCTCGGATAGTTTCAAAGGCTTAGCCAACGAAAGTTGCGGATTTAGCTTTTGTAAAAAGCCTTATGACTTGGGAACCCCTGAATAAAAAAATGACTTACAATAATAGTAAATGTTTCACATTTGACTCACCAGCTTTGCTTACATACTGATGTTGGACAAATTTTTTATGAATGTAACACAATCAATGTTTTAATTGTAAAAAAAACAACAGAAAAGCACCGCAGGAAAAGTTTTATTAAAATCGCGCGACCAATTTTTCAAATGTATAAATATAACCATACATACCACACCTTTGCATGAATGTGCTTGAAATGCGTTTCAAAACATTCTATTGCAAATTAAGCACTTAGTTAATATTAAACAAGGTGGATTTAAACATTTAAAGGAAGTTTAAAAGTGACATTTATTTTTATTGATATCAATAAAAATAACATTTTGAAGTTAGGAGTATCGAACACACGCACTGTAAGCTATTAGTTCCCAGTACTAACCCCTATGCCACGCTACCTGCCTTCTTCCAGCTTTTTATTATGTCTATTTTTAAAAATTTTCTCATAATTTAAAGAAAGTTTTTCTTTTTTTATGAGGTCAGTCTGTATGTTAGATGTTAGGTAAAAACTAGGTTTTAACTTAGAGCGCTCTTAATTTTGCTACTATAACTACGGGCCATAGTTTTCATAACAATTTATTGAATAATTTTTTTTGTTTCCTATACATAAGTAAAGATGAAAAAATTAAGGATAAGCAATACATAATTCTAAACAAGTTATAGGATATACGGAAATTGTTGAAAAAAAACAAAGGTTTTTTTAAAAAATTAGGCAATATTTTAGAAAACCCGTCATATCTCCAAAACTATAGGTTAAATTTGAAAGACGTATGAGCCATTATTTTAGGTCAATAAGTTATCTCTCATATTTTTGATATCCATTAAAGGCTTCCTAACATATGATAATTACAAAGGCTATACATCCGATGGCTTTTTATTTTTTTTTTTTACTTTTTTCCCGTTTCTTTTTCAACAGAAGAGCAATCAAAATTACAGCACAAGCTTTTATCGTCGTGATTTTAACACAGTGAAAGTTCGAAAATAAATGATAACCCTCATGCGTGAATGAATGGTGTGTCGAAGTTATGGTATTTGATTGATCATGACTGTGTATTTAGCTTATAAAAGAAGAGTTAATATGCAAAATTTAAGAACACATAATACACCATTTTAAAGGGAAAACATTCGCTTTCTTATCATCACCAAAAAGTTATAGCTTATTAACAAATTTTTTAGAATAAAAAAAAGTTTTTGGAAAATAATTGGTCAACATTTCAGAAAAATTATCTTATCTCGAAAATTTTAGGTGTTAAATTTAAAAAATGTGTTGACCATTATTCAATTATAATTCTTATGACACTCATACAAATGATATCCATTCTGGGATTCCCAATTAATGATTTATAGGAGTATAAGGCAAACCGCTGCTTGTGCTCTACCGCAGTTGCCCGCGGGAGGGAGAGCCCCTAATATGTTAAACAGAATACGGACGGGGACGTGAAATCGGTAACGCCGCTGTCAAACAATAACCCCGTTGGAAAGTCTCTCTCTCTCTGACAATATGCAAATCATTCCGATAGGCATATATATTAACCTAAAAAAGGACTCGAGAAACACGAGGTTTTTATTGAGTCCTTACTATCGTCGTGATGTTAATCACTAAATTAAACGTTCGCCTTTTTTAAGGCTAAAATTGATATCCCACTGGGATTGAATTCGTTCTTAACCTATACGTCTCACAGCTTTGAAAAAAACACGTGGGACGGGTCAGACGCTAAGACCCACGCGAGCGAAAACACACGAAAACACGTCTGTACTCGTTCACGGACAAAACGAAAGACCCCGTTGGAAAGTCGTTGGAGCAAACACAATTGCGTCGGACGACGGGCTACAGAAAACTAAGCAGCCATTTTGTTTTCATTAACAGTTCAAACGTAAATAGGAGAGTTCACATGATCCTTCATGCTGTCCAATATGGCTTGACAAACATCAATGTTTGATCATGTGAACTCTAGAAACAACCGCTTGACACTCATGTTGGATGGGTTTAAAAATTTTTTGATTTTCCTGCTGGCTTGTCCATCCGTAAAACTTGTGTGAACGCTGGCTGTCAAGCCTGCTGGAAATTTTTCATTTAAAATAAGATTTCATAGAGTGAACATTGATAGGTTCTGCGAATAACAATCAGTATTGGCAAGATTTTTTTGAATTTTAGAAAAGTTTTCTAGAAACTTGGAGAACAAAATGCGAAAAATACAAAAACCGAAATGCAAAACATAAGGAGTATGAATTACTTTTAGAAAAACTGAAGGTAATCGAGCAAATGCTACGGCTGAAGCATTAAAATTTTATCAACACTTTACGATTTTGCTAACGTAGAGATCTTAAAAACTTAGGTTTCTTAAGGGACGTATCCTGGTTTTATGGAGCTGAAAACAATTGTTTTTTATTATTACAGGAAGCAGACCGTCCGCCAAATGAAAACCAAAGAAGGGAAATGAGTAATGACTGATGTGTACGCCTCAAAATTTGTTTGACAGCATGCTGTATGATGTGAACGCAAAACGATATATACTGTTATTCGTGTTTGCCAGGCCATGTTGGACAGAATGAAGGATAATGTGAACTTCCCTGATAAGAAAATTGACACAAGCTGAATCGAAATGCAACACTGATCGACGATATAAATAGAATTAGATCTAAATCGACGGGTACTCGTAGGCAGTTTGCCAGTCGTGCGCCGCCATTCTGTTAGAATTCATCACGTTCGTGTGAACCGAGCACGTCCCAGTTGTGATAAGTCTTTCAAGTGTGATATGATTTTGACAGCGAGTTATCGTTGACGATTTCCCGGAACCGGTCTAAATTCTGTTTAACGCATTACACTAACTTAAACTTATGCTCTTTCAGCAACTTCCGACGGCTATATCTACGAAACTGGGTTCGAGCGACACTTTCTGATTACATATTTATTCATAGAATTAGACAGCACAGAAGAAAACGTTGGGTTACTAATAATTGGCAAATGGAAGCTTATTAAACTTAAGGCATTTTTCCGATGACTATATCTCCGAAACCAGATCCGGAACAGGTTTACTTCAGCTCCCATTGCCCAGTTTTTAGGGGTAATAGGGGGTTAAAAGCAAATAAAAAACACGAAAAAAAGTGCCACTTGGATTTAGTTTCGGAGATATAGCCATCGGAAGTTTCGGATATAGCTTTTGTAAAAATCGTTATATGGGAACCCCTGCATGGATATAAAAAACATTTGTTTCATAAGAAAGATGATTTAGTGCCGGTTTCACAGTATTTTGTCGGATGAAAATCCTCTCAAAAAACGGAAGGATCGTCCGCGTTTCCGGATCCGTAACGGATCCGAAACGGACCTCAAAAACGGAAAAAAACCGGAATCCGCTTTTTCGGATTCGTTTTTCTAAATAAAACGGATTCGAGACGACCTTTTTCTTTAATAATGCGGATTTTACTGTGCAAAAAAATTAACGCAATTAAAAAAAAATGTTTTTTTATTCTTCCTAAATCTAATTTTTTTTTTAATTTTTACTTATTTTCCATCTATTTTATTTCTTTTTAATGCTATTTCATCAACTTAGTTTTATTAGTAAATCGCATTAAGGAAACTCATTTTTTTTAACTGCCACCGAACAGAATCGAACCTGCGCGTCCTGCGCCATGCCACTGTTTAAATATGCTCATCTTAACCAACTCAGCTACTTCCATCATTTTTATGACATACTTAAATTTAATTACTTCTCTATCAAAATGAAAAAGTGAAGATTCATTTTGAGCAGTTGTCGATTGCTAATTCAAATAATATACTTTTAGCCAGCAGACAATATTCAAGGCGGTGGCTGATGATGTTAAGCTACGCATGCAACAACTATTGGATAAGCAGAGATACAGGTTCAAACCACGGTGACGACAAATTCTTTTTTAATTTCTTTTTATTTTTTAATTTAAAGATATATAAAAAGCAAAAAAGGAGTAGAGAACTATATTTGTTTATTGAAAATATCTTGAAAACTGCCTCTCATATTAATAATAAAAAAAAAGCGGATTCCGTTTTTTTTCCGTTTATGACGTCCGTTTCGGATCCGACAAAACGGACGATCCTTCCGTTTTTTCGAGAGGAATTTCAGCCGACAACTAATCCGTATATGAAGTCCGTTTCGGATCCGTTACAGATACGTAAAAGCGGATTCCGGTTTTTTTCCGTTTATGATGTCCGTTTCGGATCCGTTACGGACACGAAAAACGAATCCGAAATGGATCCGTATATGACGTCCGTTTCGGATCCGTTACGGATACGAAAACGCGGATTCCGGTTTTTTTCCGTTTTTGAAGACCGTTTTGGATCCGTTACGGACACGAACGATCCGTTACGGACACGAACGATCCGTTACGGATCCGAAACGGATCCGTATATGACGTCCGTTCGGATCCGTTACGGATAGGAAAAAGCGGATTCCGGTTTTTTCCGTTTTTGAGGTCCGTTTCGGATCCGTTACGGATACGAAAAATCGGATTCCGGTTTTTTTTTCGTTTTTGAGGTCCGTTTCGGATCCGCATCCGTTTTTGTGCACATTGGGTTCTAATTTATGCTCCTTATTTTGTCTCCATATGGTTGTTGTACCACTACATGGAAATAAAATTTTGTATTGATGTTGGTGCCCATCATTGCTTATAGCACTGCTGCTGCGGGAAGGCATAATAGCACGCCTGCTGTGGTAAGGAATAATAGCTTCTCATGAGTATACACTCAATTTCACTACTTAAAAATTTTACTTATTGTTAATATTGACAGATTGTAAATAAAAACAAAAATCATAATAAAAAATTTAAAATTTAATTTTGAGAAGGCCTCTTACAATCGCCTTCTCCGGGGAAGGCCTTGCTCAATTGCCTGATGGGTTGTTTTGTTTTAACTATTCGGAAGTTGGAATCGTATCATAATCGTATTGTATGTGATCCCACTTGTTTAATCATTCGTGTTGGTGATGATGGCCAAATTATTAAATTTGTGAACTCAAATTAAGGTGTTTGTTTTATTTACGTATATGATTTGTGCAGTGATGCCATATTTTATACAAAAAATTATCATTAGTTAACCAAATGGACTGTGAAACTGAGTATAAATTTGGTAGTTAACTAACCGACATTAGTTAGGTAACTAATTGCTAAACTAAACACTGTGAAACCGGCCCTTATTGTCCCATAATAATGGTGAGCAAACCTTTAGAATTTAACCTATAGTTTTGGAGACATGACGATTTTTCTGAAATGTTGACAAATTTTTTTTAAAAAAGCGCTATTTTTTCCAAAAATTGTGTTAAGAACCTGTATTTTGTTACGATATTAAGAAAGCTTGATTTTCTTGCTTTAAAATGTGTAGTTTGCTTTTCATTTTACTTATTTTTCATCCAAAAAATTAAAACCACTTTGGTGAATTTTGGTATTAAAATGTATGGTAATTATTTACTTTAACGTCCTCACTCCCGATTTTCTTTAAATTTTAGTATGTCGCACAGTGCAGTAAGCTTATCAAGAATATATACATATGTTGGGCGCGGAAACGCCTACTTCATACTATTTTTGTGCTTGAGAATGGCGTAAGTTCTATGGTATATCCAACACCGGCTTCGCTAGCCACAGTTACTCCACATAACAGTTAGGGTAAGTGGGCAGGCTTTGGCCGCCACTCAGGATTTACATTATCCAATATGTCCAACACCAGCTTCTCGGCAGCCTTCGGAGCGGTTCACTATATTATGTCAACACTAGCTTTGCTAACACACTAATGTTGGACAAATTCTTCATGAATATAACACAACCAATGTTTTAATTGTAAAGAGAAACCAAACAAAAGGAGTGTCGCAGGATGATGAAATTAAAAGTTGAATTGAAACAAAGCGCCGCAGGAGAAAAATTTTTGTTAAAAAACGCGCGAGCTACATATTGTACCCACTGTACCATACACCATGGGCTTCCACCAACAAAACCACCACGCAGTCTACCCTCTGACTTAAAACATGAACCAAATTTATTAAGATTTAAAAACTTATTAAAAGAATATGTGAAAAATAGATTTATTTAATTTATGTAGTTGTATTAAACAAAATGTAATAAAACAGTTATAGTAAATGGCAAAAACTTTGCCAAATAAATAAATAAATAAAACTATTTTTCAACATTTAAATTAATTTATTTCGTCAATTAGGCATTTACCTACTTTAAGATCATTCTGTTAATTTAACACTCATATTTATTTTAATATTAATTTATTGATTAAGCACTTTTCTTTTAGATCAGGTCAATCCAATGAAAATTACTTTAGCTATAAATGTTTGCATTCGTAGTTTTTAAGTCAGTTCGATTATTGTAACCAGATGTAATAAAGTTACGGAACGTCTATTCGGAAAAGTTTAAGTTGACGCGAAATTAATTGATTGAAAATAATAGTGACAAAAAAAAGGTAAAAAAAAAGAAAGGAAAAGACAAAACAAAAAAAAAATAGGAATAAAAATAATCCTTATAAGGAAGATATACAAATATATTTATTACTTACTGAAACTACTCCAAAAAACAAAAGAAGTTATTTGAGGGAATATCAAAGATCTTCTGACTACACATTCGGCGAAGGAACATCATTGAGCAGTTAAACAAAATATAAAGGCATAAATCCCATCAATCAATTGAAAGTAGCACCGGTGAGGGAATATCATCGCAAAGACCAACACTTTTTCCGACGAAGTTTCAACTTCTCAAGACGTAGAACCGGCTCTCACACTAAAATTATATCTGGCTGCAATGATCAACTCTTTAACACTTATTTTGTAAGCTTTAAATTATTTAAAACAAATTTCATAAACACTGTCCAAATCACTTGTAAACATACAAATATTGCTTATGATTAAGAAAATCAATACACCAACCTACGAAATAAAAAATTTCGACAATTCAAGAAGACAGTAAATTACAAGACAACACCATGAACGGAAGCGGACAAAATTCTACTCAAAATCACACATTAGACATTTTCAATACCCTTAAAATCCCAGATGCCATGAAGGCTCTACCCAAATTTGACGGTATTCCTCGTTTATTGTATGGATTCATCAATAATGTAGAAGAAATTCTGTGCATTATTCAACAAACGGATGAATCACCACAAGGAAAAATATTCTTAAGAGCAATTAGAAATAAAATTGAAGGTGGGGCCAACGAAGTACTAAACATTTACGTCACTCAACTTAATTGGGACGAATTTAAAAATAGCTTAATTTTACATTACTCGGACAAAATACACGGAAACATCTTTAATTGGAGACCTACATACTTTGAAGCAGGCTAATAAAACTATAGAACAATTTTATAGTGAAGTAATAAAACTTCAATCAGCACTAACAAAGAATATACGAATTCATGAATCAGATAAAATCGTAGTTACCTAAAAGAAGAACCTTTTTTCAGAAATGTGTCTAACTGCATTTCTTAGTGGTATAAAGGAACCACTAGGCTCAAATATAAGAGCTATGAGACCCAAATCTCTAGCAGAAGCCTTCAGTTTCTGTATTAAAGAACAAAATTACACAACTTTAATAGAAATACAGAAGTCTTACAAACACCTCAAGTAAATTCTATTCCAGATAGAAAACAAAATTTCAATAATTCACAACCACAACAAAGAAGCCAAAATTTCATAAAACAATAAACTAATTAATCGCAGACTTGTAGATCATATCATGCACAAAATTTCAAAGATAATAACTCGAATTATTCAAATATAAAACCAAACAAGAACTTTAACGATACTCAAAATTTTAGAACCAACAATACTTTCTCTAACAATAATCTGAATGAATCAAATGACATAAATACTTTTTAAGCCATAACAAACAACCACTTCCAAAAATTAGACGGATATCAAAGTGCAAACTATGAAGGACCAGAAGAAACATTGACGAACCTCAGAATTTTCGCACATTCGCCTCAACGAACCAACAGGGTTCATAAGCAAGAATAGACACGGAGGCTGATTAGCTTACATTGAAATATCCTCACCTTTTGGTCGACCCCTAAAATTTTTATTTGGCACTGGATCTTCTTCATTTATCAATCCTGAATATATCAATTCAAGCGATAGAGAAACTTGCCAAACTATTACCATAAAAACCGTCCTCAACTCCTACAACTTAAGCTAAAAAGTCACACTACCAATATTTCATGAGTTTAACCAAAACGGATACTTAGAATTTCTACTATATAATTTTCACCAATATTTCGACGGACTTTAAGGTATCAAAATACTTATGCAAATCGGTTCAAGCATAGATTTAAAAAATAAAATACTTCAAACCAAAACTTGCTCGATTAACCTTAAGTATAAACCAAACATACCATCTGGAAAACACATCACTCAGGAAAACTCTAAACAAGTCATAAAAATTCCAGTAGATATGAAAAATGGCGACGTTTTTATAAACTCAATTAATATTAACTCGAAATTTTCATATCGGAAGGCATTTACCAGGCAAAAGACTGGTACAGTCTTATAGATATTTCAAACGAATCCATCACAGACCAAGTATTTTTCCTTGAACAACCTATTAAAGCCCAGATTTACAGAACTACTAACTTCATTGAAATAAATTGCATGGATATTTATCGCAACCTACCCCAACATCAAGTCGAACTCAATAACTTCAATATCTCTTCCGATAACAATCAAAACGAAAAGAAAATTGACCTTTCTAAACTTCTAAGGACTAACCATTTAAATAATGAAGAAAAAACAGCACTCCTTAAATTATATAAGAAATGTAACAACGTCATTTATAGAGAAGGCCAAGACCTGACCTTCCACAACAAAGAAAAACATAAAATTAGCACAGTTGACGACATTCCAATCCATACAAAATCGTACAGGTACCCATATGTACACTAAGAAGAGGTGAAACAACACATAGCAAAAATGATTGAACAATTTTTTTTAACAGTAGAACTTTTCGACTAGATTTACAAATATTTTAACTGACGTAACAGAAAGTGACGAGCAAGAAAAACTCATAAGAGACTACCATGAAAGGTCAAACCATAGAGGTATCGACGAATCATATCTACATTTAAAGCGACAATACTATTTTCCTTTTATGAAAAGTAGAATAAACCAGCAATAATTAATTGCCAACGAAGATATTTTTCAAGAAACAATAACAACGTATAATAGCTCAATACACTCAACCATCAAATACACCCCATTCGAACTCTTTACCGGAAAAACTCACGCATTCAATATCATGGTCACTTTCAACAACGAACATGAATACCTCTGGAAGATAAATGAATATAAGGAAAAAATATTCCCCACAGTGAAAAATAAGATTGAAGCCCTCACTCATCGCAAAATCGAAAAACAAAATTCATCTCGAGAAGATCCCAAGGAGCTAGAAGAAAATAAAAATATCTTTAGGCGAGTGTTGGAGAAACAAAATCAGCAAACACAAAATCAAGAAAATAATAGAATCACCGTAATAGCAGTTGATAATAAAAAAATACATAAAGGCAGAATAATGAAAAAAAGAAAATTCACTTAAATTCACTTTCAGGTTACCTCTCATTTCAGCAAATGAGATTTTTGTGAAGAACATATACGAAAACCAAGGACTACTACAATTTGACCTAGGACCAGCCCGAATTATTGAAAGATACAATAACCTTATCCATATAGTAAACTTAACTGACTATGATGATACAATCAATAAAATCTCTGCTGCCATTGACCATCTTAGCAAAAAGAACACTGTAACCAACTCAATCACTGTAACCAAATTAAAGCTGGAAGAACTTAAAACCAAATTAAAGGGTATAACACCTACTAAAAGAACACGGCGTGGTCTTTTTAACGGATTAGGTACGGTAGTAAAATTTGTAATAGGTAATATGGATGAGAACGACGCGGTTGAAAAAAATTTTCAAAAAAAGAAATACAAACAGACAGTGACTTCATACAAAACACATTTACAGAACAAAATACAATCAACACACAAATGATTCAAAGGTTTAAAAATATAACAAACCATGTAAACAAACAAAATCAAGACATAGAAAAATTTTTAAACAACCACATACAAATAGAAACTAATATTATTCATAAGGAAGATGGTATAATTACATTACATAATTACATATTCAACATGTAAACCTAATTAATTATAACATACATAGATCTATTAAGTACTCTTATAACTAATATAGCAGACTCTATACTTTTGGCAAAATTAAGCATTATATCGAAATTTATTCTCAGTTATGAAAAACTTGAAATTATATCAAACAATCTCCAAAATCAATCTATTGAAACAAAATCATATGGAGAATTGTATGAATTACTAGATTTACAAGCTTATTATAAAGACTCTAATATAGTACTTAACGTTAAGATTCCTATTTTATCAAAAGAAGAAAATAGATTATTGCATATCATTCCATTTCCCATAAACAACACAAAAATAATAATTATACAACCATACATAACACACAATAAATATAAGATACTACGACGAAATTTGTCAAACCATGGAGCAAACCTTCTACTGTAAAGAAACAAGGATAAAGGACTACGGAACCAAACAGCTCACTGTAATATTAACGAGGTTGGCTACACCCAAAATATAAGTTTGCCCGAATATAATTTCATTTTACTTGTTAATGTACCTAAAACACTAAAAAAGCCTAATTGCAGAGATCCTCTTCAAGAAATTGAAGGAACAGCTCTTGTTCAATATAACAACTGCACTATCAATATCAATGGGATAGAGTATGAAGATAAGCCAGCCATTTACTGGGATCGAATCAACCTAACAACTCTATCTCACAACCAAGTACATACATGCTAAGCTGGTGAAAGAGACACTTAATCTGCAAAAACTTCAAAAATTCGAGATACAAAATAAACTAACGGTGCTTAACATCAAAAGATCAACGGAAACTGCAAACATCTGTACTTACACAACCAACAGCGTACTCTGTATAGCTATCTTACTTGTATATTCATATATGCCGCAAAGAAGATCAAAGTATACTATGTACCCAACGACATTCAAAAAGCTGCTATAGCCCCACCGAACTCGTTGTGGCCTTCGCTCTATTCTAGGGGGGAGGAGTTACTTATTGTACCCACTTTACCATACACCATGGGCTTCCACCAACAAAACCACCACGCAGCAACAATAACAACAATACAACTATTTTTCAACATTTACTATTAACTAGTAATAACCCCCGAAAATCGGGTGTGTGTTTTCTACACACTAACCAGATCTGAATTGTAGAATTGGCTTTTGACGAACCCTTGCTGGCCTTCTCGGTCCCGGTGGCATTTTTCTACAAACACAAAAATGTTAATCAATACATCACATCATTGGAAATAAGAAATTTAAAATGCTTTTTTTAATAAATATAAATAATTTGGATATACTACATATGTGATTTTAAAAAAGTAAGGACTTTTTTTAGTTAATATGTAATTTTTTTGCAAAAAAAAGCGAGTCCTTAAAAATGTTTCATAAAATTTTTTCTGCTACGCGTTTTGTTGACAGATATCTAGTCACGTTAGTTTAAGTCAATTTAAAAAAAAAACAGATGACATACTCTATGATTCTAAGCCCGTCATATATCATGGCAGAGGCTAGCTAATTTGTCCCTTTATTTTTGTCGGTTCTAAATGATTTGAATATGCGTTTTACCGAATTAAGATAAATATTTAACATAGCTTTCTCCTTCAAACACAGTCTTACAATTTTAGTGAGCCATTATATAGGAAAAATCAATTTTTACATAAGTCCATGGGACAGTTTTAATCTTGTTGTTATTCTATAAATTTATAGTTTTATACTAAGCTTTTAAGAGTCCCAAACATATTTGTATAAGGTAATCCTTCTGAAAATTTTATTTCGAATTTTCCTTGAATTGTGTCACTTGGGAAATGCCACGCTAAAGGCAATTTACCCATGAACATCCGCCCGAGGGTTCTTAAAACATGCAGTAAGAATTTTTTAAAAATTGGGTGGAATGTTCAAGAGTAGATAGAAGTTTGGTTTCAAGGGTAAGGCCAAATTTAGTTTAAGCTTTAAATACCCCGCTCGCAAAAAGCGAGAGTATTTTACAATCACCCATGTATGCTCGATTCCAATGATTTAGGGGTTATTTAAGTCTTACGTAACGCAATTTTTGAAGATTTTGACCCCCCTGCCCCTGCCCCAACGCTTAATTGGAAAACAATAACAATTAGAGAGGGAGAGAGTAGTAGGTATGTACATTTTTTCTCCTCGCTAAGGCGAGGCTTTTGCAGTTAATCAGTGCAATGATTGAAATAATTGAAAAAAATGAAAATCTTTCCATGCCTATATCTCAGCTTCTGGTAAACGGATTCTGAATCCAATAATTTTCCGCAACTCTGCTCGATGAGCACTTCAATTTGATATAGCATTTGTTGCTACAGCTGTTGTAGATCGCGTCAACTAAGCCTTACTTTCGAGGAATAAATACATAGATTTATTGATTAATCACTTTTCTTTTAGATCAGGTCAATTCAATGAAAAATTACTTTACATATAAAAATTTGCATTCTTGGTTTTAATTCAGTTCAATTATTGTAACCAGATGTAATAAAGTTATTTTATTTATTTGCATATCAAAGGTGCATTTGTAATTCGCGCTCGAATTTTAATGAAAATTATTAAGTTTTATATTGAGAATCGTCTTATAAAAATTTTTGTTGTTGTACCATTGTTGTTGTTGCTTTTTATTATTTTTATCTATAAATACGTACTTTTTAATACGAATTCATTGAATAAATTTTATTTTCTGATAAAAAGGAAGTTAATATAAAAAAATATGGAACATACCATTTGAAATGCTTAAAAAGTTACAGGTTAACAAATTATTTTGAAAAAAAAAGTTTTTAAAAAAAAATACGTCCTATCTCCAAAACTGCAGGTTTAATTTCAAAGATTTGCTCATCATTATTGTAGGCCATTAAATTATCTCCAAAACAACAGGTTTAATTACAGAGATTTACTTGCCACTAAATTATCTTTTTTACGACACCCATATCTTTGATATCCATTTAGGGATTCCCAACTTATAACGATTAAGCTAAATCCGCAACTTCCGATGGCTATATCTCTGAAACCAGATCCGAGCGACACTTTAAGAATGCACATTTATTCTTAAAATTGAAAACCAAATAAGAAAAAAAATGTTTGGTTTAATAAAAATTTCCGCAACAGATATTGTTTAGCTCACAATCGGCAATTTTTTTTTTCATGACAAATAGTGCTATTCAAATAAATAAAAATTGTGTAAAAAAAGTCTCGCTCGGATCTAGTTTCGGGGATATAGCCATCGGAAATCGCGAATATAGCTTTTATAAAAATCTATATAAGTTAAAAACGTCTTCATTGATTTACAAAATTTTTGAAACCCGGCTGCACGTTGTTTTTGAGATATTACGACTTCCTTAACTTTGGAGCGATATTTTTTCAGAAAACCGTTGCTTCCAAAAATTCCGTTATTAATCTACAGTTTTATTTACATACTTATAAAGCTCAAGTTATCTCCTTTAAAATGGTATAAAACAAATTTTTTGATATTAACCCTTTCTAACCGAAAAAATTAAAAATCATTTTGATGAATTTTGGGAGTTTTTAAAATTTTTTTGATATGATGTGTTCTCTTTGACAATATGAACATTAAAATATATTTCAATCGTTTATATCTTATAGTATATCAAAAACCGGCTTTGCAGTCTATAAGACATCCAGCTCCGGCTTCACTTAAGTCGCAATATCTCAAAGCATACGAGCCGGATTGTAGCTTACTAAATTACCTTTCAAATGACATACATATTTTGGAATCAATGCAGGCGGTTTTAACTTATATAGATGGCTATATCTCCGAAACCAGATCTGAGCGACATATTTTGATTTCATGTTTATTCTTAGAATTAAAAAACACAAGAAAATTTTTGTTTTATGATCAATTTCGATTGTGAGCTCAACTGTATATAAGTCAAACTGGCGAATAAGCCCCAGATCCGAACGAAACTTTGTGATTCCTGTGGTTTTCTACATTCAATTTTGATTTCACCGGCTCCTGGACTAAATTATAAATTTTATTTAGTTCAAGTTGTCGAAGTTGACACTTTATTAATAGCGAACATACAGCTATACTCAAATAGATTTTAAGCACACCATTGACTTACTTCCTTTAACAAATGTATCCGTTAGACAGCGGTCAATTCTATGACCAAATTCGTCCTCAGAAAAACTTTTAACAAGATTAACTTCCGTCATTACTCCAGTGCTAGTTGTTCTGATCACAATGTTACCTAACATAAAGATGGCAGAGAATAATCAGCTACCGCGTTCAGAGATAAATTGTAATCCCAACGGAACGAACCTTAATAGCTGTTGCTCACACTGCTATTTTTCAATAGACAGGGTGTTTTATAAAATGTGCAAAAAATTGCCACAGCACATGTTCCTAAATATATTCAAAATCTAGATTTCTCAAAAACAATTATTTCTGATGCTTTGTAAAAAATATTGGCTTAAATACAGTTTAGCTCACAATCGAAATTGATTTTAAAACAAAACTTTTCTTAAGTGTCTTTTAATTCTAAGAATAAATATTTCATTTCATTTCAATTTATTCAGTCTATAGATACAGAATCCTTACAGACTAGCAAATTGTATTTAAAATAAGATAACAATAATAATTACATATATAAATATGCTTTGTTTTTAAGAAGAACAATTAATTAAATACTTTTTATGATCTAATTTTTTTAAACAAATATCTAAGTTATTATTAAAACTAAGTTAATTAAACTCCATTAACACCCTATTTAATGGTTCACTTAACCCGTAAGTCATACACATAAAGTGAAAGCCTTAGAATTAACGACGCAACAACTAATATCATTAAAAAATAAAACGAATAGAAGTGGACCAAGAATAATTCCTTGTGGCACACTAGAAGAGGCAATAAAATGTAATGATTTAACACCATTTTTTCCAATTTAGCAATCAATATTTTATGCGAAACTTTATCAAATGCCTTTGAAATTTCAATTTAAATGGAGTCAACTTGAAAACCAGATTAAAAAGCATCAAGGCAAAAATTAGAAAAAAGAGCAAGGTAGCAACAAAACCATGTTGAAAAGGAGTAATCAAATTTTTTACAGAAAAATAAATTTTCTCTTTGACAATAGTCTCAATAATTTTAGAGACAGTTGACAATTTTGATATGGGTCTATAGTTAGACACATTATTTATATTACCTCCTTTAAAAACGGTCGTAATGGAAGCTATTTTCCATTTTTTTTAATAAATTCACCAGTCCGTAAAGAACTATTAAAATGTAAGTCAGTGGATCAACTAATGAAAAGCAACATCTCTTTAAAAGGATTGGTGATACACCATCAATATCAAATTTAGAGGTATTTTTAAGACCAAGCCTTCCGAACATTTTCATTATAAAGAAATAAAGACACAAAAGCCTTAGAAGATTGAATTCTTTTCAATAGAAAGGGGTCATAAGCTGAACAATCAGTGTCAAAATTAGATTTACAAAAATTACCAAATAGGTTAACAGTATCACCAACGCTATTTGAAGTCTTATCAATCCAAAAAACACATGAAGGAATATCAGAGGAATTGACAAATAGCCAAAAAGATTTTGGGTTATTGTTAATACTTCGTTCTATTCGTAGAATATATTGCTTATATAAAAACTTATCAAGAAAGTTAAACTCCCTCATATAATGCTCACATAAATTATTACAGGCATAATATAATTGTTTTGTTGCATAAATGATGATAAATGTACCCATTTTTATACCTATGACAGTACAACGTTTAAGCTTCATATTCCTTTGTGCAGATTCAGGCTGAACCATGTTTAACGATCTCGTATCCGACTTGGAGAACAAAGATAAAATATAGAATCAAAAATTGTCGCCCAGATCTAGTTTCGGAGGTATAGCCATCGGAACCTGCGGGAATTTCTTTTCTAAAAATCTGTATAAACTAAAAAAATAATGGTATGCAAGGTAATCGACGATTTTTCTGAAATTTCAACCAAACTGTTATTAAGGAACCGATATTTATTCGAAGACTTTGTCTATTTGTCAGTGATGGTACTGTGTTTTTATGTAGTGACCTTATTTTGTGATATTTTAGTAATTTTTTGTGGAAAATATTTTAATTTTCGTTGTTTACTAATGTTCATTAAGTGCCTGTGTAATATTTGTAATTTATCAATTTGAGACATTTAAATAATATTTTCTATTAATTTTAAAGCAAAGCAATAGTTGCATTCGTTGCTGCTGCTTAAGCGCGCATAAACTGTTCGTTTCCTCTTTGTGCTTTGTTTGTTTACAAGCTCTATTTAAATATCTTCGTTTTTTGTTGTTGCATTAACACATTGTTTCCTCTGTTTGCTAATTTAAACTTACCTGCAAGTTATTATTTTTTTTTTATATTGTTTCTTACTACTTAAACAACATTTTTAGTAAATATGGATTACCAATGCAAAAGCCAGAATATCCTAAAATCAATGTTTCCTTGTTCAGGGTCTTGTCAGCAAATTTTTCATGCGTATTGTGCAAACTTGACCACTTCTGTAACAGAATTATTATGTTCTGACCGGTCGGGTCTGCAAGGGTCCATCGTGCAGAGCGCTCTCCCCTTCGGATTTTTTCGAAAAGATTAAACGATTTGGGAGTAGCTTAAATAATCTTAATACTAGTTTTAGTGATATATTAATTAATTATCTTGACTTAAGTCCCCGAATTGATAACTAATAATAAAGTCCCGAGACGATAGCTTGCCAGCAAATAATACTATAGCCAATGTCCCTACGGCTTTCGCATCCACTCTCTCGGTATTCTCCCTTGGGGAAAATATCCTAAAAAACCTAAAAAACAAAATAAAGCAAAAAAAGATCAGGACAACTAAAAAAATAGTTAGTACAGCCATTATCCCTAAAAGAATTTCTATAAATTCTAAATTAGAAGCTTTGCCAGAAATATTAAATTCTGCGTCTCCCATTAGTCATCGTCCAGTAGGAAATAGTCCCCTTGTTATAAGCTCTACTGATTTTTACAAACGATGCCGAAACCTAGGTCCATTTTTGTCTCCCGACTACACCTAAATGAACAGCTGATACTGTTAGAGACTTCATTGGGCAACAAAATGTCATTCCTGCCGACGATTTTCTTTCGTGCATTCAAATCGATAACAAACCTACTTATTCATCTTTTAAGATTACAGTGGTTTCCTGTCATTTTGCTGCTGTCTATAATTCGAATATGTGGGTTGATAATATCTTTAAGTCTGAGTTTCAATCAGAAAAAAACAAGATTGTCCAAAAAGTCTGCTATAGTTCAAAAAACTAATATCTGCGGTTGATGCGTACCATCCACTTCTGAGCGTGTTGTACCAATCAGATAGAGATAACATAATGCCAATTCTTCTAGCAGTTTCTATGAATTCAATTTCAAGAAAGCTGATTTCTTGAAATTAAATAATATTATGAAGGATAGATTTAACATTTGGTTGGACTTTTTTAATCACAATGTCTTAGACCCGTTAACTTATCTCAATTAAATCGCAGATTAAACTCTGATTTGCTCTTAACCGCCGATTAGTCGCAAACATCGATAACTTATATCATGTAATCGGCTATTAACGTGGAAATCGTCGATTAAAGTTAATACGAGAAATTTCTCCGATTAACGAAGCTAACTCGACTACGTTTGACGTTTGTTTTATTCAAATATTTAAATCAAAAAACATTTTCTTTCAAATGGATCTTTGTGGAAACTTTTATGAAGTTGAAATTATGCAGAATCACGAAAGGATGCGAAATGAATAATTTGCGCGATCCAATAATTCGACAAAGTGGAATGAAAAAAGTTCTTCCAGCGCTTTCGCTTGTCAAAGCACACTGTAAACTTTGTTTTAAAGAAAATTTACGAAGAAGTCAAGCCAAGAGTAACAAAACTACGGTAAGGCGAAATAAATAATGCATATTTTGCTTGCATTTACTGACCCTTATAAAAATTTTAGTGCTCACGACTTAACAGCTCGGGATAAGCTGCTAATGACGTTGAGATTTTATGCAACCGGCAGCATTTTGCAAGCCGCTGGAGGCTTTATTGGTGCTTTTCCCATGTCTGCATCTCGTGTTGTAAGGCAAGTTTCACTTACAACAGCTCATCTTCGTCCACAGTTCATTAAATTTCCAAGAGCCGCAAAAGATAAGAGCAAAATCTGCACAGACTTTTTTCGAACAGCAAAATTTCCACGCTGTTGCGGTGCAATTGATTGTACTCATGTGAGAATTCGTCGCCCAGGTATAGAATTATTCAATTTGCAAAAGCTAAGCATGAATATTCTTTTTTAATTTTACAGTGGGTGGCTTATGGGAAATATTCCGAAATCGAAAAGGATACTTTTTACTCAATGTTCAAACCATCAGCGACAATAACCTTAAGGTCCTGAACATTGTAGCAAGATGGCCAGGATCAACAAATGATTCCACGGTCTTCAACAATTCATCGGTTAAAGTAGCCCTTCAAAGTGATGAATTTAAAAACTACCATATTGTCGGTGATAAGGGTTATGCTCTAAGAACATATTGCCTAACGCCTCTTAACAATCCTACGACAGAGTCTGAAAATCTGTTCAATGAAAGCATCATTAGAACCAGAAACGTTGTTGAGCGTCAATACGGAGTAATTAAGAGACGATTCCCAATTTTAGCAATTGGTATGAGCCTAAAGTTGGATACGGTACAAAGTGATATTGTTGCTTGTGCAGTTCTTCACAACATTGCTTGTGATGCAAAAGATAAAATACCTGCAGTTTCATTAGAAATAAGAGCTGAAGTGGAAAGCGATATCGCGATAAACATAGGATTTGATGTAACAAGCCTTTTCGAATAAAATCATGACACAGCTTTGCAAAGTGAATCTGACAAAGAAAAATATTACCTTTAGTTGATAGTTTAATCATATGGGGAAAAATGCAAAATAAAACATTGTTTTATGAATTCATTTCATTTATTTTCTAAAGAATTACTTTGGTTACTTTTTTTCCTCAATATCGGCTAGCTCAATTCTTTTTTTACAGAGCTCTGTCTGCTTTATGCATAGCTCAATTTGATTATCAATCAGTGACAGTTGCGCTTCTTTTATTAACTTATCAATTCTATCTTTCTTATTTTTAAACGACAATTTTTCGAATTTTTTTTTTTAAATTTTCTGGGTTGTACCTCACCCAGCTGGATTCGATCAAATCTTCTGCAACATTAACAATTTCAGAGGACACTTTGTCGACAACAGCTTCCACAAAATTTTGACAGTCTAGACTAAGCTGTGTGTCACAGTCGTAAGACGCAGGTTCTGCATCTTTCATGATGTTTCTGAATGATACATCTGTTGCTGAGGTTTCAGCTTGTGCTATAAAAGGTCCTCCTCCTGTTCTTCTAGCATAGCGCGATTCTTCGCCACGCCGCTTTTTGAAAGCCTGCTTCATATTTTGAAATTTTTCCCGCAAGACTTTGGATGAACGGGGTTCCGTGGAAGAGTTAGCATTGAACTTCATGGAAATATCTTGCCATACCTGTTCTTTATCCTTGGCGGAAATGGCGTCTGTTTTTTTGTTTTCCACAATATGCTTGACTTCCTCCACCAAACTTGCTAGCAGTTCGCAGTCACCATTGTGACCGTTTTCGCTTTGAAATGAAAATGATTCATAAATATATAAAACTGTTTTCAGATTATTTTAATGTAGGTACCATATTAACTTACTCATGTGCCGTCACAGCGTTAAGTTTCCGAATTTCAATTTCAGTTTAAATAAAAAAAACTATTTTACTTTGAATTAATTCTATCAACTGTCGATTGTACTATTCGCAATTAAGTTCAAATGTCTATATGAACAATTCACAATTGACTTTATATGTTGCATTTTTTGTTAAATTGAGATTTCTTAATATTAAATAAATTCAGAGATGAGTTACCCAATTTAATTCGAGATATAATCGCAGTTTATAAAATCTCCGATTAAAGTGGTGTTAAGGAAATAGATAAGTTAACCGGCCTTAGATGATTGTGTAAAATTTTTTCGGCTATATCTTTGTCGTTGCCATACACTCTGAAATATGTTAATGATTCCACGTACCCATGGTACACTAAAGATTTGAAAAAAATTCGTAACGGCCTCACCAGTGATCCCCAAATTATATCTGGGTTATTTGCTAATTTGTTCCAAAAATCTTTTTCGACTGATGTGTTTAGCCCTGATGTCAATTATTTTGATGGAATCTTTGGATGGAATCTTTTATAAATCCTATTTTTAAGAAAATATTGAAAAGTGGTATTTCTAATTACATTCCTCTAGCCAAGCTATCATCAATCCCGAAGTTTTTTGAGCGAATTATTGGCATATGGCAGATCTACAGTTTCTAACCTTTTGATTTCACGTCTTTTGCTTTAAGTTCAATAGATTCTGGAGCACAAGTAGAGTGTATCTACACCGACTTTAGTAAAGCATTTGACAAGTTACCACATAACTTGATTTTGTTTAAATTAAAGAAACTAGGATTTCCTATAAGTTTTGTCAGATGGATTGAATATTTCTTATGTGATCTTTCTTATTGAATAAGATTTCGAGAGATGTTGTCTTCCCTTTTTACAGCATTTTCAGGTGTTCCGCAAGGAAGTCACCTGGGGCCGATACTGTTTATTTTGGCTATCAATTATGTTACTCATATAATCAAAAACTCACATCTGCTTATATGTGCTGATGATATGAAAATTTACAGGATTGTGAAGGTGGATGATGATACCTGAAATCATTTGAAGTTAAGTGCATTAAAAATAGCTTGCATATAAATCCTGACAAATGTCAAACTGTCATCTTCTCTAGAAAGAAAAGTAAGGTGGAATTTGATTATATACTTAATGATAAGAATATCTGTCGTGTTGATATAGTCAAAGACCTTGGCATACATGTTGATGATAAATTGACGTTTAATGAACACATTAACACACTTTTGAAGATATTACGCATGCAGTTTTTGAGTACTTGTAGAAATATTACGGCTATACTTTACTTGAATCAGCTTGTGACTGGGTCGCTTGCTGCGCCAGAGCTTCTTAGTTGTATTCATTTTAACACCAGTCGTAGGAGTAATCGTAACTCATATCAGATATTTTACCAAGCAGTCAGTAGAATTAGTTATATGGCTACAGCTCCCTTTAATCGCATGATTCCTTTCATTAACAATGGCGATGAATACAATATTAGCTAGTCAAAAGGTCAACTCAAGCTTAGATTGAAAAATAACCATAGTTAATTTTGTAGCTTAGTGGTTGTTGGTATTTATGTTTGTTTTGTCCTAGCCCCACAGCATGATGGGTAAATTTTGTCTAACATTTATTCCTTAGACCATATGAATAAATCCATACAATTGCATTCATGCAGTTGTGTGCTTTTGTACATATGGTCTGAGTGGGTATGTTGACAAAGTGTGATAAAGCTAAGAAAAAATTATGAAAATATATCAAATTAATTGCATGTATTATTTTTCCATTTCCATTTGTTTAAAGCTTCAAGCTACATTGCTAAGGAGGCAAATAGCTGTAATAGCTAAACTCTTTATTAAAAAAATGTGTTAATAACCTATACATTTTTTTAGCATGACAGCTTAGTTTATTTTTGCTTGTTTTGCATTTTATCTATTTTTAATCGAAAAAGTAAAATCACTTTGATGAATTTTGGTAGTAAAATGTAAGGTAATTATTAACTTTCACGGCGCACAGTGGCGCCTTTTGCGATTTCGCGTTGCTAAAATCATAACTTTTGAACGGGTAAAGATATTTGATTTTGGTTGGTAATTTTTGTAGCTATGACATATATAAGATTCAGGTTTGAGGCTAAGCCATAAATACTTTTGAAAAAAGGTGAAAGTTCAAATTTCGAAATTTTTGGTTTTTAGTGGTATGAATTCATAAAAAACTTTTTTTTTTTATAAATTTTAGTGCGCTTATTCAATTAATGAACTTTTAATAATTTAAAAATTTTTTAAATACTTTTTTAAAAAAATTTTTTTTTAATTTTTACTAATTCATTCATATGCATTTATTTTTTTATCTCTTAACATAATTCATAAACAGTCTTTCTCAAAGGCTACAAAAGTTTTAAAAAAAGGGTTACAGTAATAAATTAGGTAATTTCTTTAAAAAATCAACAACGATCTACAATTCTATAAAAATATCATCATTATTTTGGATATCTAAAAAACTTAAAACAGTACTACAGAATTTATCAGTCAGTTCTTTTCGTGACCTAACGTGCCTAAGTGATGAAATCAAAGGATGTGAAGATGCTGAAAGTATATTGAACAAGTCCTCATTCTGACGAAAACGTGAAATTTTACATGTATTGCTATATCTGTACTTCTTATAATCTTTGTTTTTAGACTCTTGGGTTTCTTCTGATGATTCTCCTATTGGTAAGGCTTGATAATTGATAATTTGTCCACTATGAGCTAAGACCTTATGGACAGAGGGTGTCCGTAATTTTTGGCTGTATTTATGTTTTAATATGTCTGCAGTTTCCTTGGTATATTTTTCAAATTTTTCTACTTTAACGGGTTCTCTACAGGATAGTACGTTTAAAATCACTTGTAATCTTTTTATCACGTCCTCATCGACACCCGTTATTTCTGAAGATGTTTCTGGTTTCTCGAAATCCTTGCTTAGGAGTATCTACTATAATACCCAGTTTTTCTCGAAATTGATCTTGTTTTATTTTTTTTTCTTAACTTTTGGTTGTTTGGATTATCATCATTTCCTATGCTGTAGGCTAGTTTCAGAATAAATTCCATGGATCTTATCCTTGCATGTAATTGCGAAATGCCGTACTCACAATTGTGTTCATCGTTGGAGTCATCATTACTTCGGAAATCTTTTTGTGAACGCTTACATATAGCTCAAGATCTAGTAGATTTGGTGGTAGTTATCTCATTAAGTACTTTGCCGTCAATCATTGTTAAAAATAATTAGTGTCTAATTATAATTTTTTTGTCATCATTTTCTTCAAATAAGGTGGGCTGAAGTTCATTTATTTGTTGTTTTATATTGCTGATGGTGCTTCTTATTTGATCTGAAGATTCTTTTGCGTACTTAAACATTATAGGTCGACAATAAAGAACTGATGATGGTCGAGGGTTTTCCCAATGTTCAGCATTTTCACTCCTTATTCGAAGTGGGGCTATTGAAGCCATAAACATTTTGGCATCTGAAATATTTTGTCCATCTTCTGTAGAAATTGTTTGTTTATATGCACTTTGTCCAGATGATCCATCACAGCCCCACTTTGTTAACAAAGAAATATTATCTGGGAACGATTGTATTTCATGGTTGCTTTTACTGCTCAAAATTCGCTTAGCGGTAAGATCTAGTAAATCTTGGAGTCTAACTTCAGCTGATGTTTCTGTCACCGTACAGTTACCAAGAACCGCTTCCTTTTTGGCTTCTGACACAACTTTGTAGCTGGGAAAAACATCTACGTTCTGGCTTCTTAATGAATTTCTTAAGTTGTTATGTTTTTCCTTTGAAAGTTCCAAATCTAGGAAAAGCGCTAAAGCACTCTAACCGTCATATTTTATGGGATCACATTGTGGAGTAGGAATACTTTTTTTGATTCGATCGACTCTTGTTGGACTTGCCAATAAAATTCTTTTCGTTATTTCTGCCTTTTTCATTTCATGATCTTTGTTGTTTCATGCTGAGCGCTTCTGCTAAGTTCTCTATTGAAATGTAGAGTTCACTGTTATCAGAAGCGCATCTACCTGTATTCTATACAAAAAATACAGCTTTATTCTATTTGGCATTACTAGATATTTTTAAATTGCATTAAAAACTTAGATATAAATACCTGAGGCAAGTATTACTATTTCGCTATACAAAATCGAATTTCCTTAAAAAGAGTGAAATGATTTGGAAAAAGTGACAAATCAAGCGTTTTGGAGGTGGGGCGAAGCACATATTATATGGACAGAAGTTTTCTAGGCACTCTTTACATATGCATCTATTTGCGTCAAATAGTTTTGGAAATAGGAAGAATAAATTATGAAAGGGGCGTGGTAACGTCCATATTTACAATTTGTTATTTATTTTGAGTGATGTCTATATTCGCTGCGAACATTCTATCAAATTCAGATTAACAATTTCCAAGTCAAAATATCATAGACTGAAAATCGTCATCACACAACAAATTCAGTTTTATGCATATCATGTCACATAAGTAGCTATAACTTCTAAATGGGCAAATACATGCAGGTAAGACCTAAATGATTTTTGTTGGCAGATATGTCAACTATAATTTCCCATTCAGCAATCCTTAATTTACATTGATTTGTGGACCAAGGTAAATTTGAAAAACTATGCTTAATACAACCTTTTTTAAAAAATTTATGAAAATTACTAACTAATATTTTTTTTCTACATCTTGTAGAAGTTAATTATTTTAAAATACCATAAATTCAGAGAACATACTTCAAATTCTCATGTTTTTTTAAACTTTTGAAAATTTCCATTTTTAATATTGCGAAAAATGTAAAAAAATGCTATTTTAATGAACGATAAAAAGTTATCCAACTTTGAGCACCCATAAAAACCAAAATACTTGTCATGAATCAAAAAATTTCGGTTTTAGAACCTTTGGTCAATTATCTGTCAAATAAAAAAAAAAGTTTCGAAAATCAGAAATCAAAAATTTGATTTTAGCAATCACTTTTTGAAAAAGGAGCCACTGTGCGGCGGTAAAGTGTGCGTAAACGCAGCAAAATTTTTAGAACACATAAAAATGAATGCCAAAAATTACTGACACACACACGAAATCAGTTTGGTCGCACTTTCTTGTCTCCCGAAAGACGAATGAAGCTAGAAAGTGCGGACAAATTTTACTAACCAAAGGAGGGTCAACGAAAGGCTTGCTCCCTTATTTAAAAGTGCATGACATTATTATTTGCGGATCACGTTAAACTTCTATCGGTGAAAAAGCGGAAATTCCTTCAAACCAGCCAAAGCTTATGAGTGGACTTCAACTTCAAACAAGCATTTTCTTAATATAAACATATTTTCGAAATCAAAATTTTGGAATCTTGAAGTGTGTGTCAAAAAGCTTGCTGAGTGCTTGAAGGATATCATAGGTCTGTATCATCCGGATTTTGTGGTAAAAAATGAAAAGTGTCAAATTGCGAATTTCGTGAGAGTAAAATCTGAAATTTCTCTGACTAGTCGAATCACCACAATTTTCGGATGATACACAAAAATGGGTAAAAATGAAAAGTGTCAAAATAGTTGCGCGTATTTTAGTAAACAAACAATGGCAGTGTTCAGGAGTTAGAACCTGTGTCGTAGTTGCCTGACTGTTTGGTAAATACTTTCTGTATGCAAGCTAAGTGAAACCTTTTTGAGAATATTATTGATAAATAGGATATAACTCACGACCGACTTTAAAGTTTTGTACCTGATTTCTATATCTTGAGCTATGTAAACACAGTTGTTGGGAGCGTTTCAAATGCGGGGCTTAGAAGATTGAACATAGCCTGACAGTCGCTTATCTGCTTAAACCTAACCTACTGAATACAAGCTAAATAAAATATTATCGATACCATTTGAAATCTTCTGCACCTCAAAATATTTACATTTGGCATGGGTTTTTAAGGAATTTACGTTATTTTTAACAACTTATTAGTGTAGAAAAAATGAACACCAAATTTTTTCGTTCAAACAAAAATTTATTTTGGATGGAATTGTACATAAATATTAAAAAAATGAGGCAACTTTGATTTAGCATCATTTCCAAATTCTTATGGTAAAACTGTGCGCATCGAAAAACAATATTTCAGAAAGAATTATCTGGTTGATCATTTAGGAGACATTAAGCTTTACGATTCTCTTTCAATCAAAAATCGCTTATATATATAATTGAATAATTGAGCATTTACCAAAAAATGTTTTGATTTCCAGCTTTATGTTATGTTGCTCCTTCTTAACACAACCATTCAACAAGTGAAAAAAAATGAAGTCCTGAAAAATATTTTATGAGGCAAGTATTGGGCAAATACAATTGAGATATGCAATTTTTTTCCCCTCGCTTGTCAAAAGTGAGTCACTAGTCTCGTTGCCTACGATTTTGACAGTCTTCAAGTCAAAGAGTATGACAGCGTTTACACGAGGAAACTCTTCAAAGAAAGTTTCCCTGTCTGTGGGCAAGAAGGGAAAAACGAAAGGGTGGTGTACAGAATTTGTCGTACACGCCAAATTCCCTTTCGTTCTATTCTTCAGCTGATATTATGATTTGAATTTACGTTTTTTGTGGTGGGTTGACGCAGTAATTGCTTTGAATTTTCTTGCACAAACAAATTCTAGTTTCCGTGTGTAAACGCAAAAGAAATTCAGAAAAGAGAATAAACAAGAATTTCTCAGACTGAATTTGCTCGTATAAACGTTGACTATCCAAAGGGATGAAGCTCTTTTCTGCCACGAAATTCTGCTCACACGTATTGCATGTCAGGGAATGCGTGTGACTCATACAAAACAATGCTGCCGTACGTTGTGAAATAAAACTTGTGGAAATTTCCTTTTTGTTTGGGATATTATTAGGCGATTGGGGGAATTGCTTGAGAAATTTAAATATTTATGTATCATCTTACAAAAAAATGTTTCAGAGTCCTAATTTATTTCATGCCTAAGATTGCGGTTTCTTTCAAAATGATGTAAGTTTAAAAATAATATCAACAAACATTTTGTTTTTTAAGAAATCAGATCGAATAATTGAAAAAATATTCGGAATGGACACCTATGAACTTATATTCAACAGAAAGAACAAAGTTCACTAAATAGAAAACCATAATAATAGTAGAAAGCGAACCACATGAATGAGAAACAGTCCAACTTGGTAAGGAGCTGATCACATAAAGGGTGTTTTTTTTAGAGGTATAGAGCTTCGAATTGAAATAAAACACAAGAAAATCGTTTTAATGTCCATCAATTTGGCTTTATTGGAAGGATAATTTTATGCCATTAATGTTTAAATATGATTTCGGGCATGTGGCCGCCGCGGCTGGCTCGAATAAAGCCAATTCTACAGGTCCAATTTTGAACCACTTTTTCGAGCATATGGGGCCGTATGTCGGCAATAACGCCACGAATGTTGGCTTCCAAGTCCCCTAACGTTTCTGGTTTGTTGGCGTAGACGAGCGACTTCACATATCCCCAAAGAAAATAATCCAATGGTGTCAAATCACACGATCTTGGTGGCCAATTGACAGGTCCATTCCGCGAAATTATGCGCTCATCGAATGTTTCCTTCAATAAATCGATTGTGACGTGCGCTGTGTGGCATGTAGCGCCGTCTTGTTGGAACCACAACTCATCCACATTCATGCCATCCAATTCGGGAACAAAATAGTCGGTTATCATGGCTCTATACCGGTCTCCATTAACGGTAACTGACTCTCCAGCATTATTTCGGAAGAAGTATGGCCCAATGACTCCACCAGCCCATAGAGCACACCAAACAGTCAGTTTTTGTGGATGTAATGGCGTCTCAAGGGTCTCATGTGGATTCTCTTCACTCCAAATGCGGCAATTTTGCTTGTTGACGTAGCCATTCAACCAAAAATGAGCCTCATCACTGAACAAAATTTTGCGATGAAAATCAGCATCGAGATCAATCTAATTTTCGGCCCATACACCAAAATCACGACTCATTGCATGGTCTCGCGGCTTTAATTCTTGCACAAGCTGGATCTTGTAAGGTCGCAAGCCAAGATCTTTGCGCAAAATCTTCCATAAAGTTGATGGACAAAGCTCCAATTGCTGTGCACGGTGGCGAATCGATTCATTCGGGTCCTCTTCAACATTTTGCTCTACAGCGGCAATTGTTTCTTCGGTGCGCACTGTTCGACGTCTCTGCGGATGCGTATTATCACATAGAGTAAACGTAGTGCGAAAACGATCCATGGTTAACCGAATTAATTGCTCTGATGGACGATTATGTCGACCATAAAATGGACGGAGTTTGCGGTAAACTTCGCGAACTGAACCATTATTTTCGAAATAAATTTGCACGATTTGCAAGCGTTGTTCTTTTGTCAACCTGTTCATGATGAAATGGCAAACCAAACTGAACATAAATGACATTAGAGTTGCCAGATTTGACCATAAAATGCCAGTTTTATCTCTATTCGAAAAACAAACCTCTAAAAAAAACACCCTTTATTAAGTACCGCCCTTAAAGGCAGAAAAGTGGGTCAAAAATGTCGAAATAGAGTTCTAAGAAACATATCAACAACTTCTATCTGGATTATATTCCAGATATAAAGTGGATTTATCTGTGATATTGTTAGAAAAAATATAGAAACTAATAAAATATTCATAAATTCAAAATGAATTTCGTTTAATTCAAAGAAAGTATTGCAGTGAAATACAATTATTACAGATGTTTAATTTTAAACAATTTTAATCAAAAATTTGAAAATAAAACCTTACGAACATAAAACATTTTTACTTTTAGTATAGTCTTAATTAGATTTTCAATATTTCATTAAGTTTTTATCGATCGAACTAGGCCAGAGTATATTAGGAACAATTAATTGTTCTAATTTTTCCAAAAAAAATAATTTTTTTGACTTTAAATAATTAAATCATGAAACTTCAATATATTTTTATATAATTCTATGAACAACTATCATTATGTTTGGAATTTTAAAACTATTTAAGCCAGACAGAATATTTAATAAGGTTATTAGTTTATGTAAGTCTAACAGGCAACGGTAGCAATTATTCGTGTTTCGGCTAAAGTCAAAGATTATGTTCAAATTTTTCGAAGTTTTACTTAATTTAAAAAAGACAATACAAGTAAAGCTTTTGCATTCTTCTAACTCATTATGTTTTTGTTGTTTTCAAGTGATCTAAATAGTTTTTTGGCATATGGAGTATATGTATTGTTGAAAGCCGTCATAATAACTTGCGTTTTGGGAAAACTTTGCTGATTTCTCACAATTTCCGGCGTATCGTTTATGATTTTTTCCGTAGGGGCAACATCTTAACGTTGTGGTGAAAATTAAATTTTTCTAAAAAAAATCCCAAAATATGAAAATTTTAAAACACAATAACAATGCTTTGTGAAACTTGCCAAACAAGATATATAATTTTTTGATATTTAAAATTCATTATTATTATTTGCGTGGGTATAATAGTGTTCTTTTGATTCCATTTTCTTCATAAAAAAATAAGAAAAAGAATTAAAAAAAAGCTTAAAAGAAATGTGAGGTAACGCCAGAGTTGGTCCCCAATGAGTAACTGATTTTTGCAACCGTGCAAAAGGTGAAAATTTAATTAATTTTTCAGTATGGTGAACTAACTGACAGCTGACTTTGTAGTCCAACTAAATTTGACATTTCAAAATAAAATCGCAAGATTGACGTGAGTAAGTATTTCTAAAAGTAAAAACTTTTTTAATGTATTTATTTCTTTTTAAATTCCAGCTTGAAGCGAATAATTAAAATTTGGTGGCCCTGCGCAAACCAAAAATAAACCCAAGAAAATGAAGTCACTAAAAATCGTTATGGAAAGTCTAACATTCTTACAAATTCAACGGTGGAGACACCAGCCAAACCTTCAGCAGTAATTTTAAAGGATAACAAGATTTATATTTTATTAAAGAAAAGTATCAATGTTACGTGTAGCCTACAATGAAATTTTCGACAACATGAAACAGCAACAACAGCTGCAAAGCAAACAATAAACTCCACCACTTGCTATCAGTGTGGAGACACAATTCCAAAATTATTCTGAACGTAGCGCAATTAAAAAAATTGAAACACAGGCAACACTTAAACCTCTTGTTTCAACAACGGCATCAACAAGCGATGATTCCGACGAAGATGATTTTGAATTAAACGCTGATGTCATTTCATCATCTGAATCAGAAGAAATAAAAAATGGCTTATCAGAAGTTCAATATCATCCTTGTAAACAATAAAGGAAGTAGAAGAGAGTATACATGCTACTGCCGCCGCAACAGACATTCAAAGAAAACGGGATCTCTTTAATGAAATCTTATCACCAACAAATAGAAATGCTAAGTAAAAAATTAGAACAGCATGAAAACGATATTTGAACATTTGAAATAATGCAAATTGAGAGCGATACATTCCAAGAACAAGTGGCAGAGCTAACAAAGTTAGTGGATACGTTACGAGATGCATGCGCTAGAGCAAGTAATAAGCGAGAGCAAATCAAATGTACAGAACAGCAGAATGCTGCAAAGATTAACTGGTAATCAGTGAGCAGTTATTGTTGTCGGAAGCCAAGGAAGCTAGAGAAGGAAAAGAATGCAACGTATCGCCGAAAAAGGAGGAAAAATTTTTTCTAAACAGTGAGAAAACAAATGACGAGAAGCAACAACAATGAGTAAATCCATATGACGATGTTAAGGCAGATGTATTTAGATGAAGATACAGATAAACGAAATGCTTTCGATAAGCAAATGCGCGAAGAATTAGCTGCCATTAATAATACAGCCGTGCAACGCGAAGAAGAGTTAATTATATACAAGGAGCGTTTTGAAGTGACGCGTATTGATAATCTAAAACTAAGCCAGGAAATTTGGCGCTGTTGCTGTTGCAATTTTAGTATATTTCATAGTGTAACTTATTTTTAAGATTTTCTTTGCTTCTCATTTCATTAAAATTTCTCTTAAACTAATACTTGCCCTAAAATACTTTTTTATATACACAATCCAAACTTAAAAACATTACAACCAAGATGAAAACATTTAATATCCATGAAAGTCATAATTCATCTGGTCTATGAAAAGGGTGCTTAGTAGTCAAAAAATTATTTTCCACCTTTGTCGATTTGGATAGACGAAACGAGTTGTTTACCTTTAACAGCTGTTTTATCGAAAATTTAGTGGTGAAGTAGTTTATGACATTTGTCAGATGAGCAGGCTACCATATGTAAAAATTTTTAGCTAAAAAAAGTAGGCAAGTGATTTTTGCTTATTCATAGGTCCAAACACCCGTAAACTAAATTATTTATTATCATAAAAAATTAATTCTTGTTTTTTTTCGTAAGAGGCGTAAGCCTTTTTGCTTTTCATGTAAGTGAGAACTTATTGTGAATAAGTCTTTGTAAAAAAATTTCCAATAGGAGGGGTTAGAACCCCCAAGATCCTCCTGTGCACGGCCCTGTCACATATGCATAAGTTTCTTTCATTATATGTTTCCCTTTTGTTTAATTTTTTGCAAGTGAAATGAACAAAAGCGGTGATGAAACAACAGCAGTCACTGGCCGCTGCGCTGCGAAACAATTTCGCACGTCACCGATGACGTTGAAATATGTTATTCGTGGGATAATTCTTAGATCGCGCTCGAACTTCCTTATATGTTTTATGCTTGAAAATCGCATTCTCCACTAAGTTTAATGTGTAATTACTGTGGCTAGCGAAGCTAGTTTTAATGAACTGCGGCCAAAGGCCGCCATGAAGCCGATGTTGATTGTACTGGAGTATATAAACCCTGGCCGATTCCTTCAAAATGACGACAACAGCAATATAATCACCCTATTCCCGTTGGCGTTGTAAATTTGTTTGGCTTTTTTATCACCGTCTCGTTCCTTAATTTGAATTCCTGAAATAGATTGAAACGACGAGAAAAATTTTATATTTCGTAATATTTTGACAGCAACGGTTGTCGTTTCTATCTTCGTTTCAAATTACAGAATACCAATATATTTCCGGTAACTTTCAATATCTCCAACGGGAATATGAAATTGACGTTTTGATGTCCTTTTAAAACTTAAACGCCATCGAGAATACGGGTACATATCTATATAAATGACTCCTATACATCCTACGACTAAGAGAAGCAAATGTTCAAATTAAATTTTTATACGCTATAACTTGCCAGCACTACATTATCTACCCACTGAATCATGACCGATAGAAAAAATATTAAAAATTTTCCATTTCCTCAAATAAAATAAATACCGTGGAATTGTTTTTTCTGTTTCTGATTGAAACATGTATTATAGATATTTGTAAAGAGCTAAGTTTAGCAGAATTTAATATTTTGTTTCCATCTCTAGATTTTAGAACTTCATTAATTGTAATCGCCATACTTGCAATACACTTGTTGACTATCATTTCTTTTAAAGTTGAATCAATTATTCCCTACGACGTGAATTTTTTTTTTCAATTGAGCTACGGTATTATTTCTCCTCCTGTAGACTAGAGATATTAAATAAGACCAGCTATTGTCAATTGCATTTAAGTCCGTACAATTGCCCGACTAAGACAACACTTCTAAATTTAAAGAGTTCAGGACGTTCATACTTGCTCTGGACGTATAGAAAGGCACTCCATATTGTATTTATTCTTTAGATGACCTGTGCAGCTGTCCGGAGGTTATTGTTTCATCAAACAAATATATCGGCAATGATCCTTCGGAGGTTATGCGGCTCCAAATCATAACAGATAGTGGGTTTTTTGTAGTTGGAACTACACAGCTGGCTGAGTATCTCTCTTAAGGCCTTCTGCCAGCAAATTTGACCCTTTGGGATCCTGCTTCCAGTTGGCACTCGCTAAAAATAACCTTTACATAAATAAAAACAAGAAATTATTCAAAAGAACATTTCTGAGTATTTTACGAATTTAACTGAACTAAAGTAAGTCACTATATTCCAGTAGCCGTTGGGAGTGTTACGAGAATTCTGAGCCCAACACAGCCTCCATTTGCACATAGCATTTTGACTTTTTTGCAGGACAACAGCACATCAAGCACGACGATTATTTGAGGTAACATTTAAAAAAAAAGTAGACATGTTCAGACTTTTAGCGATGTTTATTACAGAGGACTTCGATATTTTCATAATTTTAGATTTTACGACGACGTTTTTTTACAGCCACCAGTGACCTTTGAGCATCAGAAATACCCTTTATTTTACAGAGTCGGTTTTTCAAAAAAAAGCTCCCCGCTTATGAAATGGCTGTTTTGGTAGCATAGTAGTGTAATTTTGAAGAAATAATCAAGCCACTTTTCTTCACCTCATGTTCTTAACATGTAAAGAACATACAAAAAACAAACCCCGAATCATAAAAGTGCACGAAAGATCAAACATATCAAATTTTAAACAGAACATTATTTTGATACATGCTACTTTGGTAGCAGCTACATTCACATTAACGTTGTATAGTTTCAAAATTTAAGTTTTATAATAACGGTTAACACCCACAATACATGTTTTAATAATTAAAAAATTCCGTGGAACTAATTTTATTTGATACAGAGTATAAAATTACCCAAATTTTTGCATCGGTCCTAATTCAATGAGTAGATACTGTAAATAAATGATGCATGTCTGCATCAGTATGCAACAAATGGATAACACATTATTTCAATACTTATGAGAGCACGTTATAAGAGCTATATTTTAATACCGATCTATAGAATTGGAAAATTAGAAATTATTACACAATAAGATTTCTGCCTCCAATCTGTTTATAAAATAATTATTTAACTGGTAGACGCAAATACAGATCAATAGAGTTTGAAAATTTTTTTGAAAGCGGCATCTTTTATCTTTTGGTTCATTGAGTTTTGTAAATAGTTCTTGGCGTACTTCATAACGCCTACTTTAATGTGCAAAAATTTCATCCATAAGATTTCTAAAATCTAATTTTGCAGTGTCTTTCGCTTATGAAAGAAAAATGAGGCATACAGCTGCAAAACCGGCTAAGTCCGAAAATATCAAATTTTGAGATATTCTCATATATCAAAGTCTAGACCATTCTATATCTTCCTACTATCATATTAGGTTAAAAAAAGGTTTTTTTAAATTTATTTTGAGCATAGATTTCAAAACCGGCCAAGTCCATGAGCTTGCTTTTAAAACCGCCCAGTACATTGATATCAAAACCGGTCAAGTCCACTTTTTTCAAACAAAATTTGTTGATTTCTATGTAAAACCAGCTATGTTGAATGGATCATAGCCCACTAAGACCAAAATTTTTTGTTCAAAAACATAGGTAGATGAAACTCGAAAAGTCTGATCTGACGTGTTTTGGGTAAAACATTTGATAAGCTATTATGTAGGAAATACGTTTTAGTTTTTCAATGAACAAAGATGAAGACAATAATCTCTCGTTGTTTTTCCAAAAGTATGAAAAAAGGACTTGTCCGGTTTAGCAACTGGGCGCCTCAAATGTTCGATAAAAATATCTGAAACTAGGCCTAAAAGTATTGACGTTATCTGCTGTACTTGATTTTTTTTTTGAATAATTAAATAAGTATTTTTTAATCATCCAAATATAAAAATTGGATATTTTTCTAAAATAAATTAATGCTAACACATTTTTAAATATTAATTTTATTGGTATTGTCCTTGACTCTGATGCGTTTGGCCGAAACTAAATGGTTGAGATGGATCACCTAAAACGGCTGGGTCTTCAGTGGGAGGAGCAGGATTTCGAAACTGTTCCGCAGAAAGTCGTGTAAATAATATTCCAACACCCTCTATAAGCGCCAGAAGTACTCCTCCAATTATCGCACTGCCAGCCATTGCAGGAACACCTGAAAAAATAAATTATTTAACACAGATTCCTTTAAGTTTTATACCACACGGTGGTAGTCTTAAGCAACTTTAAATAAAAGTTCGAGTTAAAACAAAAACTTGAATTGGGGATTAATTGGGATGTAATTTAGAGTCGATATATGTACATATGTATGCCAAAACAAAAGAAATCTCCAGAGCTTTTTTTGTAATTCCATATTTAAAGTTTTTGTGATATTAAATATCGAGGGCTTGTATTCAATGCCCTCTATGTGCAAAGACGCAATTTTTCAGGGGAGCAAAAATATAGATTTTTACGCTTTCTCTAAAAAAAATAACCCACCAAAGTACAATATTGACTAAAGAGGGCACTTAAAGACCACAAATAATAAGTTTCCAATAATAACTATTATTCACAACGCATTCTAAGTGCTTAGATAGCGGTTATAACAATTTTATAAACGAGCACGTCGAAACAAGCAGATAGAGCATATTGCAAAACAATATATGAAGCTTAAATAAAACAATTATACTCAATTCCCAACAGTTTTAATTCGAGCTATGTGTTTCTTGATACAAGGCAGCTCATACGAAGATGTGCGACCATTTTTGAAAAGTCAAGATCCAGGCCATAATTTAATTCAATGTGAAATACTCGCAACCAATTTTATTGTTTATCGCAAAGACAGGTTATCAATTCCTGCTGCTCTAGTAAAGCCGGAGGTGTATTGATTGCTGCCCGTTCTTCACTTTTCTCTTAAGAACTTGTTGTTCCAGAGGCAATAAATATTGAGTTCTGTTAAATTATCGTTGATACGAACTTTTTATACTGTATGTTACATGTTCGTATATACCACCGCAGTCTGGTATTGAAAATGAAATTGTTCATTCGCTGGTAATAAATAAGATTTATGCTTAAGTTGAAATCTGGCGAACGTCTTCTTGTAACTGGTGACTTTAATTTGCCAAATGTTTCGTGGAGTTCAAGTGCTCCAGATCCTACAAAGTTGCTTGCCGCAGCAGGAATTTTATTACATACTGAGGTTTTAAATTCGTTATATTCGCAAGGACTTTTTCTAGTTATTATTACATCTTGTCTTTTCCGATGATACTGAACCTCTTATGCTACCAGGAATGTTCTTCCATAGCTCGAAAAGATTTTAACTTTAAAAGAACAAATTGAACGATGCTCAATTTATTCACAACTGTTTTAAATTGTCTGTCCCTTTGCGTTCCGATTGGTTTGCTGAATTGGATTCATTTTTATCTTTATAATCGAACCCAATGCGTTCGCTTGAATAACTCGGAGTCAAAGAATTATGCTGATGACGTGAAACTATTTTATTCGTTTAAAAATATTTCTGAATCACAATATCTCCAGCATAACCTAGAGCATGGGTGCACAAAGTGGGGCCCTCAGAGATGTATCTTATGGCTCGTAACTCACCAAATGACATTTTTACACACATCTGCAATTTTAATTATTAGATTTTCACTCCTGTGAAATATTAAGACAAAAATACAATGTTGATGGAAAGGACAAATTTTAACAATGATAGAATTTTTGTTTGTTTCGACCTATATATGAAACTTCAGTATCAATCAGAACAAAATCAAGCTGAATCCAAACATTTCTAAAATTATAAAAAACATTAAACAAATATTTATGTATACAAAAATATGTATACAAAAAATCAATCAATTTTGTTTTGTTTTTGGCACGCAGTAAAATTGTTTATTTATAATTTAGTAGTCCATAACTGTGAAATAAACTATATGAAGCTTATGTCCTTCTCTAGGAAACGATTGTCTTGCTCTGATAACATTGGAATCCCTTGCCTTGTTTCGGTTGAATATTTGTGTGTAATGATGGATACTAAACTCAAATTTAATATTCACATCGACCGAGTTATTAATAAGGCTAATTGTGATTTTGGCCTCATATAGCGGTGGTCTTAAGAATTTCGTGATATGACATTAAAACTCTATTAACATCATTGGTGAGGTATATTCTGTAATATGCATCCATAGTTTTGTGTCCTCAATACTAGTGTTATATAGATTTAATGGAGTCTGTGCAAAAACAAACAGTTCTTGATTTTTTATCTACCCAGTCTTTCCTAGAATCCAATTGTTCATTTACCTCCATATGAACAATAGCTAACACTTATTGATATACTGTCGCTCAAAAACCGTAGAACTATGTTAATATTAAAGTTTCCTGAACCTTTACGATGTGCTTGTAAGGATTTTAACAAAGTTTATGAGGTTGTAAGTTTCAATGAAACGCATAAAACAATAAAACATAATATTTTACGTTTTATTGATAATGTGCATTTACATTTATTTTATTTCTGATATTTTGCAGTTTAAACATTTAAGGCTGGAGTTATGATAAGTATCATTCTGATGGATTCGGTTTTTTTTTTTTGCAGAAAAATGGTCAGTGAGGTACCTCGAATATGTGGTACATAAATTTTTATAGGGATGCAACTTCAGGTTAAAATTTATTAAAGCCAGCCGTGTTTGTGTTAAGCGATCAAAAACTTGTCTAATACCAAGTTTTAGTTAGTAACATAATTTTGAGCTGGTAAAGGAATTTTGTTTAACCTTAGAGCCGTGTATGGTTAAATTATCCTAGTCCCGTGTTTTGGGGTACATTATATCCCATACGGAAATTGTATACAATTTTAGATTTTTTTTTAAGTATCGAAACAATAATTACATTTCTTTGGAAACAGTTGAGATAGTTTTATTTATACATATCTATTAATATTATTTATTCATGTATTCATACTACCACATTTGCATTTATATGTACGAGTTTGTATAATAAAATAAAATTATATGTCTGACGACAGAGTTTATGATCTGCAAATACATTTGGTCGGTTTAATATTTTCTTACAGTTCATATTGTATTCAAACAAAATTCACACTTAGAGTGGCTTTTGTTGTGCATCATCTCTTCTTGGTCTCAATAACGATAACGAGACGATATTAAAAACATATTTCTCGAACCAAGGACTTGGACGAATGACCGAGGACTGGGTCTCGGCGATGTAGTATTTTTCGTATGATACGTAAAATAAAGCAACGATTCGTACGCTAGAGACTAAATTATCGCCAAGAACGAGATATCGGCTAGACCGTCCATAATACAAATGCACTTAAAACGCAATATCTTGGCACCCATAGTAGGAGTTTTGAAATTTGGAGCTATGGTGTATATTGTCTATGCTAAGCACCTCACGAGATCTGGATGGGATTAGACATTGGTAATTAGTACCTTTATACAACAAAAACGCTATGTTTTAAAATTTGATACGTAAATGTAAATTATTTGTCCATAGCAACTTACTAAATGTGGAGAATGTTGGATAATGGATCTTTACATTGCTATTCTTGGTAATAACAAGTTGTGAGATTGCGTGAGATTGGTTTTACAACGGGCAGTGTTCGGATAAAGCCGCTGGTCCCGCTGGTAAATTTAACCGAGATAAATCGGAGATAATAAGTCGAGAACGATGCAGATGAAAAGTTTCTCGTACTAAACCGAGAACTGCACGATAAGTTTTACGTCACTACGAGCACGATACGGTAATTTTTTAATTATGCTCCTTTACATTGCTCGCATCACGATGACGGACTGTTTACCTAAAAACAAACTACCTTTCGAAATTATCATTTTTTTATTCACTCTATTTCACACCACACAATAGAATTGAAAGTGAAAATTCATGATCACTACATAACTAAAGGTGCAATACATCAAAAAACGAATAGAAAACATAATGGTACCGACAAAGTATGGCTTTTAATGCTCTTTTGAAAATCGTTTGGAAAATCCAGTACCCCAATCACGGTTCTAATGTTAATAAAACTCGATGTGGCATCACAGTGTGATGTGTCAAAGCACAAAACAAATGACAATGTTTTTTATATAAAAATGACAACTAATGAAAAATAGTAAATTTTACTGTATTTGCCTTAAATATTCAAAATAATCTTACCGTTTCTAGCAGCTAAAATACCACCGGTGGCCGCTCCACTTATAATGGAATTCCACGGGTCTTCTTTCTTTCTGAAGTGAACTAATGTGCAATCGATAGTACTAAACATACCACCCCAGACAGCGAAATTTCCAGCAATAACAGGTGAACGTGTTTTGATTGCAGACAAACTTCCAATCTAAACAATTTAAAAATATTTTTTACTGATATTAAATATTTAACATTCAAAATTAAAAAAAATGTAATTCAATACAGTAAGAAGTTGAAAAGAAGATCAAAAGCTGACCAAGACGGATTAAGCTACTATATATTGTTTTTGGCAACCAGTAAAAATTTGAAGTAACATAAACATTTGGCTGGAGCGATGGAAAAAAAAATAAGTGCTTGTATACTTAGTGAAAAAATTATAAAAAAAAGCTGACTTTTACGATCAGTGCATACTAATCAAATATCAGGCTTTCGGGTGAAATTCGAAAGCAGTGACAATATTTTTTATATAAGTAGTTCACACTGAAAGTATGGTTGTTGTTCGGTAATAGTAGCCGTGTTTTTTGACGCGGTTACCCGCTTAAAATCGTGCAAATAAGCTTTGGAGTATTTACAATAGGTTAATACGCGATTTGGCAGCACAGTCTCAAAGTTTCTAATTTCTAATCGAAATTCTTTCATTTCTAGACGTCAAATAGGATAAAGTAAATATCTATATTTGAGGGATTCTTTTGTCTGACTGTTGTACAAAAGAATAATTATTTGTTTAAAAGTACATTATAATTTTAAAAAAACAATTAAAAATCTGGGCAAAACGTCCAAGCTGATTTTGCAAGTAAAATATTACTAATATTCACTGATTTGTGTGTCTTTTGCATTTGCAAATACATTCGGTGAAAATTGTTTCAATTCTACATTACCCATCTCGCGCAACCTGACGAAGATGGGGTGAAGCCCCATCTGAAGAATCGACGGAAGCTGCTGTCGGTTGGTTTTTTCATCAAACTGGGTATTGCTTTCATAAGTGAAGCATCCCACGGTTCACCATTTTGTTAAATGGAAGAAAATTTAGCAAGAAAACAAAATGAATGATAGCAACTTTAAGAGCCTTCCTGTTAAAATGGAGGCGGCGGAATCACTACTCGACTTGTCCGGTGGTTGACAGACCCAGAAGGGTAAAAGAATTAGAACATAGTCACGGGGAAGCAGATCAGCAGTGATGTGAGTGAGCCTGCCCATGTTAATAAGTTTGCGTTACTAGATATGCCGATAACCATAAAAACAAACTGCAGCCAGCGGAAAAAAAGCAGACTCAATTCTTCTAAAGTTAAACCAACTAGTGATGGCGGCAACCTGCAGTCAAAAAGCAACAACAGCAAAGATAGAGACGACGTTCAAGACGTTGGTAACGTGGCAGTAGATCAACAGGGAAAAAAGGTAAGTTTTGTCCATCCATTTTTGTCAAAGATATCGATGTAAAAAATCTTATCAAGTCGCTTCGTGACAGGAAAATCGTTTTTAAAGTTAAAAATTTGGGACTTAAAGCCAAAATCTTTGTAGAAGATAGTAGAGTTCACCGGGAACTGTTAGAGATATTTCGTGGCACTCAAGGGGTGAATGCTTACACGTTCACTCCCAGGGAGGAGCAAACAACCAATGTAGTCCTTCGAGGGTTATGTGATAATTACGAGATTAATGAAATTTATGATGAGATTAACTCCATTTTGCCTGGGGTGGTTAAAAAAGTGATCTGCTCAAAATTAAATATTAGTTTAATACTTGCATAATATGGGAAAAACCCAAGAAAAAGTTGAACCACCCACAGTGTAAGCGGTGCCAGCAGTTCGGCCATATCGCGAAAAATTGTACTAGCGATTATAGATGCGTCAAATGTGGTAGCAATCACTCTCCGGGTGAGTGTCTAATTATTAAGGCTGAAGGCGTTAAGGCTATTTGCGTGAATTGTGGAGGGGGCCACCCCGCTAACTATCGTGGCTGCGCTAAGTACCAAGATTATATTAAATTTAAAAAGCAATCTTTTAAAAAAGCTAAAGAATGCAGGGGAGAGCTCTAATGTAATCAGCCAATTCATTAAATTGTCTGTATGAAGGCCCAAAGTCTTCTTGAGAGAATCTCAGCATTTATGGCTAATTTGAATAATTTTAGTTCCATCCAAGAAAAAAGAATTCTATATCTAGAATTGCTGGGTGAATTATCTCAAAATGTATAATTTAAATTTTTTATCATTCAACGTATGTAGCTTCTCTTGTGGAGCACAGTAGAAGAATCTAGCTAATAAGGAGACTTCAACGCGAGAAATCTGATCTGGGGCGACTCGTAGTATCAAAACTCTGCCCTGTATTGTTGAGACTTACTCTTGTTAATTTTGAGATGCCGATCCTGCAAACGTTTCATGGCAAAAGTTTCAAAAATACTAACTGGGATGCGTTTAGAGAAGATCTGGATGCCAAACTTGGCAGATTTTTTCCCAATTCAGCGATTAATTTGTCAATGAAATTGATGACTCAATCAGGTTGTTTAATTCGGCTCTGACCGATACCCTAGATGAGCATTCAGGCAATGTGAGCGGTAGTTTCAAGAAATACAATAATCTGCCTACGTATATTGTGAAATTTTTCCAAGAAAAGCATAGGAAGTAAAAGCTTCTAGAACGCATTTATCACAACTCATGCAACAGGGTTGACAGAGCATATAAGGAATTGTCCGCACGATTCTTACTAGTGAAAATATTAATCAAGGAAAAAATCAGAATTTGGCTGAATAAACAATTTTATGAGAGGCTTGCAAGGATAGTGACATTCAAAGAGATTTTTAGGATCTTTGGAAGGGATAAAAATTTAACTATAACGAAGAGAAACACTTTAAAAAGTTTTCTCTGCCTCCACCCCTAGTAATGATCCAGGGTTGATTAATGAAGTTCGAAATATAGTTGATGCGCAGAGAATGAGTCGGGTGCGGGCAATTTTCTGTTTTCCACGGGCGACTCGGCCCTTGCTCCCCAAGCCTGACATATTTACTTCACAGGAGGAAGTCTCAGATATTTTGCATTCCCTTAATCCTAAAAAGTCATATGGTCCGGACTTCATCTCTAACTTTGCGCTCAAGAAAGTTTCCAACCGGGCGGTAAAATTTATCACTATACTGTTAAACAATTGTATAAATATTGGGTATTTCCCGTTATTATGGAAATATGGATTGCCAAAAAACAAAATGATACATCAATAATTTTCGCCCAATCTCACTGCTTTCAAAAGTGGGAAAGGTGCTTGAAAGAGTTCTGTTGAACAAAATTAACTCCTCGGTTTCGATTCCTATCGAGCCTATCACTGATATACAATTTGGCTTCAGAAGAAGACATTCCACGGTCCACGCGCTTTAGAAATTCCATAACGACGTTACCCTGGGGTTGAGAGACCAAAAATGTACCATTGCATGCTCTCTTGACTTAGGCATTCGATAGCGTGTGGAGGGATGGACTTCTCTATAAAGTATTGCAGCTTCAAGCGAGCTGCTCAAATGTTTGTGATTCAATAAGTGGAGTTTCATAGGGATCGGTGCTAGGGCCCTGCCTGTTCAATATTTTCCTCATGATTTCCCGCACTTGCATATGAATAACGAGAGTATCTCGTCTGTCTGGTTGCTGTTTGCAGATGATACTATTGTGTATGCTAGAGATTGTTACCCTCTTCTGGCGCTCAGGAAAGTACAGAGTCACGTTGGTAAAATTGTTAATTTTTACAAGAGATGGGGTGTCAAAGTAAACACTCAAAAAACGGACTGTATGTGCATTAGAAACGCCAGTGGCAAGGGGAAGGAAGGTGCAGTAAGGGAAAATAAAAATCTTAATATTCTCATTGATGGAGCTCGTGTGCCATTAAAAGATGAAATGAAGTACCTTGGGGTTTATTTCAATAAACTGTTTAAATTCAATAGGCATGCTAGGCTTAATATTGCAAAGGCTCGGAAAGCCTCATACATACTTACTTCATTGTTATATAACAAAGAATTGATGAGGAGAACCAAATTACTTATGTATAAAACCCTTATTAGGCCAGTATTGCTTTATGCTTTTCAGGCATGGTTCACGATTTCCCCCGCTGTCGCTCTAGAGATGGAGCGTTTTGAGAGAAGAATTCTTAGATTGTGTATCGGCAAAAATTTTGAAAATAGATCAAAAAGGTATTCTAATGAATTCGTATATGCTGAGACTAATGTTGTCCCGATTATGAAATATGCTATATTTTTGATAAGAAAATTTTTCAGGGGTTTTGGGAATGAAACTGTTAGAGAAATTTTCATAACGCAGACGAACTTAAAGTGGGCCGATTTATGTTTGAAAATCTGAACTAGTTATCAGATGGGCTCCCTTTGCCATATTATGCAAAAGCTTCACTCGGGCATAACCGCGGATAAATTGATCGAATAGGTGGACAAAGCTTAAACTTTTTCTTTCTTTTTGTTATTTTATTTTTATTGTTAATATTATTTTATTACATTGCTGTATGTATTCTTTTTTAAGTACATAGACATATTTATAAGCTATTGATTCAGCTACAAATTATTTTACCTTTTTAATTTTATGAAACGCAATCTCCAGTAAAAACAATTAACATATACATATGTAAAATAACAGTACTAAAATGTTCTCTTGGCTGGGACGGATGATGGGGGGTTGCTGCTACTTGCGGCGGGGCATTCTACGCCTGTGTTAACCAGTCATGGCTTGCTTTGGCTCTGGTGGCGGGCCACCCTGCACTATCCGGCTCTGTCTCATGTTGTTCTCGTTATTTTGTTCAATGATTTTTCAGTCAAAAATTTGTATTTGCATATATAATAGACTGGCATTCATTTTTAGAAGTAATGAAATACGCAGGATTAAAAGATATTTTTAAAAGTGAGGGTCGCATGACGGTTAACATGTAACTCCCGCCCTCTATTTGTAACATGTATTGTGTTTTCGTCTTTTAAGTATAATTTACTAGTCAATGTTCATTCGAAGTTACAGTATGTGCGAATGGGACGACGGTGTTGCTAACTTGCGATGCTTACCCTTGGGAGGGGGCAAGCAACTTGGCACTGCCGTTGTCTCATTCTTTTTCTTTTGCTCATTTCTTGTTATTTTTCTTTGTTATCTACTAAGTATTGTATATATTAACACTCGTTAAAAGAAAACGTATATATGCTCCATGAGCAAGAGCAATGTATTCATTAATGGAAATTTTTAGCCATGAGGCAAACTCTGTATTATTTGTATGCACGTAATTGTTAGAGCAGGCCATACTGTCATAGCCGCTCGTATTCAATAAGAGCAAATGTATTAAATGTACATTCGTTATTTCGCTAAGAAGACTCAATAAAAAGCATACATACATACAATATCTATATTTGAACAATAATTTCAAAAAGCACAGACTAAATATTACACTTATTTGTTAATCAATTTTGCCGCTTAAAAATGTAGTTTCTTTAAAATTTTGACTTACATTGATTCAAAACAACTACAAAAGAAAATTGACTGAAGCACAAAAGACTGCCAGCACAATTACCTCGGAGCCAGCGCCAGTTACTCTGCAAAATGGTAGAAGCCCACAACAGCTAGAAAAGGCTAGGTCGGAAGGATTTTTTTATAGAATATGTTGTTTTCGCACAAAACGTTCAACACTGACGCATTTGTTCCTGTATTCAACTTATAGTTTTACTAATTTATTCAAAACTAGCTGATATCCGCGACTTTGTACGCGTAGCCTTCGAAGACAAACAATTTAATTCACAAATCCCGAGATTTTGTTTTTAATGTGAATTGAAACATTGAGAATGAAAGCGATAGAATAAAATTTTAATATTCCGTTGTTTTTCTTCCACTTTCGCAGAACATCCGAAAAATTTTTGAATTGCCTTATATCTTTTACCTTAAGTAATGGACTTTTAAATAATTTAACGTTGCTTTGGCGTACAATGCTTTCCACGGCCTACTACAATGCAAGAACTTTTAAAAATCATTGCAGGATTATTACAAAAATAATAAATCTTACTTTTAACGAAGAAATATTTTTAATAAGAGTAAATAAGCAGTCTTGAAAAGTAAAGCAGTTGAACACTGCTATTACTCGTTCGAAATTACTCAATATAAAATCGAATAAATCGAATATTATGTGCTTATTTCGTGTAGTTATAAAAAGTCTGTATCATCCGGATTTTGTGGTAAAAAATGAAAAGTGTCAAATTGCGATTTTCGTGAGAGTAAAATCTGAAATTTCTCTGACTAGTCGAATCACCACAATTTTCGGATGATACACAAAAATGGGTAAAAATGAAAAGTGTCAAAATAGTTGCGCGTATTTTAGTAAACAAACAATGGCAGGGTTCAGGAGTTAGAACCTGTGTCGTAGTTGCATGACCGTTTGGTAAATACTTTCTGAATGCAAGCTAAGTGAAAACTTTTTGAGGATATTATTGATAAATAGGATATGAAAAAAAAAAATATATTATTTTATTCAGGTTCAGTAAAATTATAGACTAAAAAATTATATATTTTTTTTGTAGAGCGTTCAATTTCCTACTAAAATAATCTTTCAGTTCATTTTTACAATGCTCTCATGTCAAGCTACAAAAATAAGAAAAAAAAATAATTTTTTTTCCATGTAATTTATATGGAAAATGGAAAGTTAGAAACAGGCACCTCTAAATGTTAATATTAAGAGCTCAAATTTTTAGAGGTTTCTTTTTTCACCTTTCTGAAAGTTTTAAGCCTGTTTTTTAGTTGAAAAAATAATTTTCCTTAAAATACTTCAATCTTTGACCTTGAATATATTTCAAATGGTAAGATTAATGAAAAAAGTGTGTGAGATCAACTTTGTAGAGCGTTTAATTTCCTATAAATATTGACAATGCAACTGGTTTAACAATCTATTGGTGATAAGATATGACCATTTTTATATGAGACAAAATTAAAAATGGAAAACTATGAGGAGCATAATCTTCCCGTTAATATTAAAAGCTCAGATTTGGTAAGGAACTAGTTTCCGTGTGTCGGATTCAAAAAAAAAACATTTGATTTATTTGACCCACCCTAACATATATATATATATATGCGATATTTCAAGTTTTCACTTCTGTCGGTTTTTTTTTATGGGGTTGTTGCATTCAATGTTTTGAAAAACAAATTTATATGTACTGCCTTTTCCACTGTTTAATGCTTTTAGAACACTTAGGCTATCTGAGTATATTAAAGTTTTGGTTTGTTTTTTGACTGCATATTCAACCGAAAATTTTATTGCTGCAAGCTCTGCGTTAAAAACTTCAGCGTGTGTAGTTAGTAGACTTTGCTTAATTTTTATGTAATTATTATTCAGTTGTCTTAAAACAGCGTAAGAAGTTGTGCCCTCGAAGAAAGATCCGTCAGTGTATAATGTCATATCAGGTGCAAACATTGAAATTAAGTGTTAAAAAAGTTGTTTAAACAATGTCGGGCTAGTATGGTTTTTGCTATATTGACACAATTGAATGTCGATATCAATATTCTGTTTATTCTGTTTCCTTAACTGAAAGTTGGGTTTTTTAGGTAAAGACAATTTGTACTCGAGAAAGAGCTTAATTATGTTTTTAATGCCGCAACAATTATTCGTAGAGCCATATTCAATCTTGCCCTCATTCAGTTTTTCCCAAAAGATATCATGTAAACCTCCACTAATGGATGTTAAAGATTTCGCAGCAAGCTTAATACATCTGGTTTTTTGTAGCCACTGAAAGTCTTGAAAACGAGCTTCGATCCTTAAAGCCTCCAAAGGTGTTGGTGTTAATGCGTCAGATGCTGTTCTGAAGCATTTGTTAATTGCGGTATCTATTTTTTTTTATATTTTTTGAACTGGTCCAACTATAAATGGTTATACAATGTTGAACTAAACCAATGGTAAGACTTCTGCAAATTTTAATGGCGGTGTCTATATGTGACCCTTTTTTTCTGGAACAAATGATTTTCAATAGGATATTAATTTTACCAAGTTTATTTACTATATGTGCTACTTGTTCGTTCCAAAGTAAAGTCTTGGTAAATATAACACCGATAATTTTCATCTTCGTTTTTACTTGGATTGTTTCCTCCCTAAAATCTATTGTATTATTACTGCAGTTGTGCTTTTTGCAGACATGTAGAATCTCAATCTATTGCAGCACTTCGTTCGGTGGCCCATTGAATAATATTGTTGTTAAAGGCTTTTAAATTATGACTTACTCCATCAATAGTACCGGATGCTATCGCAAAGATATTGTCTGCGTAAATACCAATAAAGTCAATGCCTTCAGAATGTCTAAGATTTTTTATTAGAGGACTAACATATACAATACATTGTAAAGAAGAACGGATAGTGGTGAGCCTTGGGGTACTCCATTACCAATATAAAACTTTTTGGAATAATACCCATCTACACGAACTGTTAATTGTCGGTTTGTGAGAAAGGAAAAAATTTATTTCAGCATTACTTTTGGAAATCCCCATGAATTAAGTTCTTTAATTATAAAAATGGATACAACCCGATAAATGCTTTTTCAATAGCCTCTGAAAGTACCACACTGTGTTTTTTATTTCTTAAATTGTCTTTCAATTTTGTTTCTAATTGATGACACAATGTATGAACGCCTCGTTCAGGTAAAAATCCTTGTTGTTCTTTTAGAAATTTGTTTTTACAACTAGTCAATAGACGCTTTGACACAATTTTTTCAAGCAGTTTTGATAAAACTGGCAGCAGAGATATTGGACGATGTCCCTCTATGCAATTCAAGTTTTTGCCTGGTTTCGGAATCGGGGATAGCATTGCGTGTTTCCAAGAATGAGGATAAACTCCAGTGATCAAGATATTGCTGTATAGCTTACATACTCGTACTTTTAACTTACTAGAAGCGTTTTTTAACATTGAATAAGTTATTTTGTCAAATCCTGGACTTGTACCTTTGGTTGACTGAAGAATGAAATTAAGTTCGGTTATCATTACCTCCTGAATAGAAGTGTCTAATGACGGTTCAATTTCAGTCAGCATATCAACATTAAAAGTGTTTTTTGGACCATTATTTCATGACTAAGGGAGTTATTTGAGCCTATCGAACGCCAATAATTACCAAAGCTTTCTGCTATTTCCTTCGGGTGGGAAAAAACTGCACCCTCAACGAATATTGTAAGAAAGTTTGTTAATTTAGTAGCCCTAATTTTGTTCACTTTGTTCCAAAGTACCCGGATATCCATCATTCGGCTGAGAGTGTTTAGAAAATGCGTCCATGTATTTTTCTTTGCTATTTTGCATTCTCTTCTAACTTTTGCGCATATTTTTCTTCTAATTCTTTTAAACAGCTTCCATGCTTGATTCTTTTGTTGAAGTAATTTGGCAATATCAGTATTGAACCATATATGGCTGTTTCTATCGCGCGGTTTTTTGCTCTTTGGCATAGATGCATTTGCAGACTTTCTTATGATTCTCTTTATTTGAGCAGCCTCTTTATTTAAATTGTTAGTTTCAATAAAATCATCACAAAAGTTAAATGTATTGCTACAATATCGAGTCCAGTCTGCTTTCTTGTCAATAAATCTGTATTCAAACATTTTATTGCAAGCAATATCTCGATTGAAAATAATAATAGGAATATGAACACTGACTTTTGGTTGAGGAAGACAAGTCCAAAAGAGAGTTGGAGCTAAGTCAACTGTACTCATCGAAACATCTACTGAGTTAAAGTATTTCTAGTACTCAACAGAGTTGGAGAGCCATAATTTAAAATTATTAAATTTCGCTCATCCGCAAAGTTTTCCCAAATCACACCACTATTTGATGTGCTTTGAGAGCCCCATACATACATTACAACACGATGAATAGTGTCAAACTTGGGAATGTCACTAACAAGTTCTGGTGCTAAATAAACATCGCACTCCTTATATATATTAGTGATATGTAAGTTCGTGTTTGCATTTATTGTTATTGTATGAAAAAGTAGATTCTTTTGTGATACCTTGTGGTGTGTTACATTAATATTTTTTTTAACAAGCATAGCTACATCAGATTTGGCATAAGAAAAATCTTTATTGTGGCGAAAAATGTTGTAGTTTGAAAGATGAAGCAAATGTATATTTTTGTCTATTATATGAGTTTCCTCTATAACAATTACTTCAGGTTTGTATTTTGCAACTAAGCGTTCTAGGGCAAATTTGTTATTTATATAACCTTGTATATTCCATTCCATTGTAGTATTATACCCTACACAGAGGGTATATTAACTTTGTCATTCCGTTTGTAACGCATAGAAGGGGGCGTGGCAGGTATGGAAAATTATATATATATATTATGATCAGCGTCACCACCTGAGTCGATATAGCTGTGTCCGTTTGTCTGTGTGTCTGTCTGTAGTAATATGGAGTTTTTAAATGTATAAGTTTATATAAAAATACACAGTTCCTGAAACTAAGATAAGTAGTAATGTCACATCCAAGAATCCTTTTCTTATACTCAGACACATGATCATATTTGCGCAAGCCATACACATATCGTTTGGCATGATTAAAAGCAATCTGGAGTTTCAGTTGAGACTGTGAATCGTGCTGACTATATACTAATTCAGAGTATGTTATAATAGGGACAATCAGTTGTATAACGAGTTTACGTTTGGTGTCAATGGGTGTAAAGTCAGCCGACATCCTTAGGTTACGTAAAATATAAATTTTTCTGACCACGCTGTCTCACACACTGTGCCACACTATCTCACAAATTTGGTACACGAATACAGATCTTATGGATCTTGAATTGCGCATAAAGTGGGCAGAATTGTAAAAGTGGGCGTGGCGCTTCTTAACAATTAAAAATTTGGATTTCGTATAACTCCAAAATGACACATACGATTTTCATTAAAATTTTAGGGATGATACCACTGAAAGTAGTCAACAATACCAGCTACGTCAATGTACTGAAAAATTTATTTTAAGGGCGTGGTACAGCCTACAATATTTATAAACGTTATAAAAAGAGAACTAACAACGCAATCGTTATGAAATTTAATATGGCAGATATACTTGCTAAAAGGTATCTTCTTGGAAAGATTTGGCACTATAGTGCTCGTGGGTGTGGTACGTCCCATGTAAGCAAAATACGTTTAATGCTATAGATAGTGTGCTATGAGAGAAATCTTCATAAAATTTTGTCTGGAGGTGTCGATTACTATAACCTTTGAAATTAAATGAAACATGACAAGATTGCATCAGTGGGTGTGGCACCTCCCTCATTACAATGAAGTTGTAAGTGCTATTTTAAGTGAACTATTGGAGCAATTGATCTGAAATTTGATGCTTGAAGTGGTTTACTGGATATTAGGTTTATGTGAATCAAAAGCTGGCGAAATAGCTACAGTCGAATTAGTATTGTGCTAATATTTGATTTGTTTATTGAATCAAAAGTGGACGGAATTGAATAAGTGGGCGTGTCATATTTCCTGTTTTTCATTTCTATTCTTTTTTTCAACATTTCCCATATTCTTTTGACATTTTCGACTTTTTACCTTTCCCCTTCAATTTTATTCGACATTTTCTTTATTCTTTCGACTTTTTCATCAATTTTTCATATTTTTCGACTTATTCAATTTCTTTCAACTTTCTTTAATGGTTTTCATATTTTTTCAACATTTTCAGTTTTTTCCAACATTTTTGAACCTTTTTACATTATTTTCGACTTATTCAACCTCTTCAACATTTTTTAACATTTATTTAAAAAGTACTTTGTATGTGAGTTTCGGCCTGGCCGAAGATAACACCTTTACTAGTTTTTATATTTAATTTAAAGTCCATAAAATACGAATGAGAAAAAATGTTATACTTGTAGTTACTGGTTGCTATTATTTTGAGATAGTAAAGTATTTTTTAGGGTGTTAGGTGTTATAATAACCTTTTAAATCAGAAAAATGTCTGTACATTTGAGAGCACGGTGTAGTTTCTATATTTTTACTACTCTTAGTACTTGTTCTAGGTGGTGAGTAATCATCGTATAATGTTTTTATTGGTTCTTCATTTGATGTGTTTATATTGGGTTTTATTGAAGTAGTTGTAAGTTGTTTTTTATTGTTGTTTTTGGGTGATGTCTTTTGGTTGTCTTTTGTATTTTCAATTTTTGATGTAATATTGTTTTTGGGTTTTGGAGTAACTGTAGATAGGATTACTTGTGTTTCTATTTGTACTTCTTTTGCTGATGTAACACTTGTTATGTTGTGAGGCAGATTAGTTGTTAGGGTTGTAGATATGCTTTTCTGTTGTACAATAGCTGATTCATTAGTAGTCTGAGTGAGATTTTTTATGTTTTCTGAAAATGTAGGTCATGCTGTGTTTTTTTAATACGGTTGGAGTTTATAAGCAGCAGTATTATTGTTATAAGTCTTCCATGCGTCACGTGGTGTGCATCTATTGTCGATTTTAATTTTATTAACAGCACTATGTTTCAAAAAACTAGGACATTCTGAATCGTAAGCGGTGTGATTCTCAATATTGCAGTTAATGCAAAACTTTCTTGTACAAATCTCATGGGGCGGTGGAAGAGCGCATTCTTTAGAGTTCTACATTACGACATTTGTTCTTAGTATGACCCAGTTTCTGGCAATTAACATACCTCATGGGGTTAGGGATGTACTCTTAGACATGAACTCTTTCCCAGCCCTATTTAATGGTTTCTGTACGACGAATTAAATCAAAAGTGATAATTGCAGCACCAGTAGGAGTTAGCGTGTCTTTATCTTTTTTCATTATTTTTCTTACGGCAATTACTTTTTGATTTGACAATGAACCAACAAGGTCTTCCTCAGAAAGGTCAATTATTCTCGCAAAAATTCGACCCAGTGTTGTATTAAGACTGATATGAGATGGAACTTTAACCGGCACACAGTCGATTTAAGATGCTTTGAGAAATTTTTCCGCTGCTTTCAAATTCAATGCTTTTACTAAAAGATCTCCTGATCGAAGCTCGTTTTCTTCCAAGTACTCACGTGTAATGGAGTTCAAACCTTTTTCGATTTGAAATACATTGTAGGAAGATACCGGACGAACACTCTGTTCGCTATTAAGTCCAACAGCAGAAATCACCACATAACGTGGAATATGATAATCTTTTTGCCTCTTTTCAGGAAAGGGTACAAAATCTTCACTATGAAAACGTTTATTTTTATATCTTTTAGGGTTGGGACAAAGCTCCGGGTCTAAGTCCCTAAACCTGTTATGGTATGGGGGTCAAACCCATTCATCTTCCAGCAGTGTCACCAAGAATCACAATTATTATTATACGCGATATTTTAAGTAAAAAATTATATATGTAAGTGTATGGGACTTTTGAAGTATATATGTATGTTAAAGAAAACGGTAAAGAGACTTATATAGTTGAAGCTAAGTAAACAACTTAAGAAAATAGAAAAACGCAACGAGAGAAGACAGGCGATTGCCCGAACAAGACTGAGCACTAAATTATACTGGCTATATCGAGAATTCTCCGGCCTGATTTTCTCAATTTCTTAATAGCATCCCTTTCAGTTTGGGAAGAATGTTTTCCACGACCAATTTCAAATAAATATCAGTTCAATTTACCAAGTAAGTAAAGGGTCCAATTATTAAGTATTTACTTTATCATTCTCAAATACAACTTACCACTAAAGCATAATTTTTTTTATTAATAGACTTTGCCGTAGGGACCCAAAAATATATTTTGTCCGTTTTTTTCCAGCCAAAAAATTAACTGTCATACTTGAATGACTTTGCTAAATTAAGTCCTGTTAGGTAACGTAGCATTACAGTCGATTTCATTTAAAACAGATTGTAGCATAAAAAATTATGCAATAATAAATATTTTGATACGTTTGTCCCCATTATTTTTTCCAACACTGTGTGTTGGACGCTCTTTATGAAACGGAACAAAGCTCTGCCCAAGATTAATATTGATGGATTTTAATGATCTTGGGTTTAAAATGTTCGTTATTCGTCTCTCTTTATGGGCCAAATTCCATCCGAATATTTCACGTTGCACTTGGATTTGTCAGAAAACAACATAGTCTTCCATTTTTGGACAGTCAAGTTGAGGTGGACGTGGAATAATGCGTATACGCAAACCAAAAGGAGATAGATTGAATCCAAAGTGTTGCAAATCCACTGTAAAGAACGGAAGTGGACGTGTTATGGTCTCATTAATAATTTAGTATCCTCTCTGCCTAAGAGATGTGCATGTGTCGTCTAGAATAAAGGATTTGCAACTAAATACTAGTTTTAAAAATTTTTATTTACCATAAAAAAGGGGTTCCTTTAGTTTTGTCCGTTAAGTTTTCTGGCTTAAAATGTTCCTTTGATAAAAACTTTTTATTTTTGAGACGCTTATTTTTTTAAATTTTTGTTTGTCAATAATAAAGGAATAAATAAATAAAATAAATCCACATGGTTAAAAACAAAATGATTAAAATCGTTGTTATCACAAAAAATTTATGATTTGAGAAAAATTTACTGAGAGGGTGCATAAGTGTTGGCCAATACTGTATTTATTAGCAATGAATTGATTGTCATAATTAGTAATTATTTTATAATATTTACATACCATTCTTCTACTAAAGCCTGAAGGTGCATTGCGAAATCCTTTTATAGCTTGAAAAACCCCACCACCAATACATCCCATGGCAAAAGCGCCTCCGCAATCGTCAACAATTCTGTAAGGACACGGCTCTCTGGCATATTCTTCCATTTCAAAACTTGAAAAATAAATTAAGAAAATCAATAAGAAAGTCAATAATTTTTTTTTTTTTTTTAATGAGGTACATATGTATTTATTATCCGTTATTTTTGAAAGTAGTATAAGTCCCTCTTCGTTGAAAAGAAAAAACAATAATGAGTAACTTGAAGTGAACTGCATAAAATTCATTTAATTTTTTCTTCTCAAGAGGGACTTTTGTTTCTTAAAAAAAACGGCTCATGGGTCATCCGGCCTAAAAACACTAGAACAGTGTTTTTGTACCGGAGTAACCTCGATATAATTCTGAAAGAGGACGATATTCTGATTAATTATGCCAAAAAAAGTTATAGTCCACCATGTCAGGTCTTTGAGAAATCTTAACCTAAAACCACGGTCTTTGTTGGCTGATAATCGGTGTAATATACTTCCGAATATAGCAAAAAAACTGTTTATTGCATTTCTAGGTTTGTTCGACAAAGTTTATCAGAACAACGAACTCTGTCAGTATTATATAGTGGTTCGGAAGGTATTCAATTTTTAATCTTTGAAATTAAAGCCACTTTTTTTTAAAAAAACTAAAATGACAAGCCTTATGTGGCGGCTCAAAGGCGCAGCAAAATTAAACGCAATAATTGAAATAAAAAAAATATGGATTCAATTCAAGTTTAATTTTCATCAAGCAGTGACGACGAAATGCCAAATACTGATATATATGTATGTGGAGCGCAGAAGCATACGTATATCGTCAGATACATTTGCATGGCCAAACGCTACAGGATCGTGCGGAAGATGGCGGAGTTTGGGAGTTCAAACCCTCCATTGACAACTTTCGCCCATAGGTTTTTATTGGCATTTAAATGGAAAATCAAAAAGATGCAAAAAAAAAACAAAAATTAAGTTTTTATGAAAAGAAAATTAAAAATTCTAAGAAATTACTTTTATATAGAAATAAGAATTACTCACATATAGAAATAAGAACTGTCCCAGAGAAAACTAGCGTTTGGTTTTTTAAATATAAAAAAATATCCAGTAATTTTTTGTGTCTTTTTCCTTTTTTATTAGTAATGGTCAGTGTTCAGAATATAAGTAACTAAAAACTGCCTAGAAGTTTTTTTTTCAATAATTTTTTTTTTTTCATTAAATTTTGCACAGTTGTTTCATCGACAGTACGATTCGACCTTTTCCACTTAAGTCTGAAGTTTCGTAAATTTTTTGCAGTCTTACCCCTCTTTCAGTGCACAAAATTTTTTTTTTTATTCAGTTCGTCATGAACAGAGTGAATGCTTTCTTTATTTATTTACAACTATGGACACAAGATCCTTACAAACTAGCATAACAGATAAAAATAATTATAAAGGATAACAATTCATTACATTATTCTTAAAAATAAATTTATGGTACATTTATGCTTATTTTTTCCAAAAGAACATTACAGTCAATGTTTCCACTAATAAGATCATAAAGTAAAATTTGCGACTGAACCTTGCGCCGTCCTTCCAAAGTTTTTAAATTTAATAATAATCAGCGAGCACCATAAGATGGTATTGGTTCAATAAAATTTAGAGACCGTAAGGCAAATTTCAGGAACTTTTTTTGAATACGTTCAATACGAGCTGAGTACGTTCCATATAAATGCAGCATATTCTAGCCTAGATCTAACAAAAGACGTATACAAAACCTTCAATGTATATGGATCACTAAAGTTACAACTATGTCGCCTAACAAAAGCTAGCACAGAGTACCATTTAGGAATAATATAATTAAGGTGTTCAACAAAGGTAAACTCCGGATCAAACATTACCCCTAGATCCAAAATTTTATTTTTATCAACCAGATTAACTACATCCAAATGATATATGGACGGAAAAATAGACACTGATTTGAAAAAAGGGATATATGAGCACTTATTTACACTAAGGGACAGAAGATTCATTTTGAACCAATTTTGGACTCTATCTAAATCATTTTGTAAATAGAATATATCAAGATCAGACTGAATGCTTTTAAAAATCTCTAAATCAACAGCGTAGAGTAAAAACTTCGAATGAATAAAACAAGTACTAATATCATTGATGTATAAAATGAACAAAAGTGGCCCTAAAATACTGCCTAGTGGAACACTAGAGGAAGCAAGGAAAGGCAAGGGCTTAATGCCATTAAGTTCTACAAAGGAAAACCTATCTTCAAGGTATGATTTGAACCAAATAAGCAAATTTGAGCGAATCCCCAATTTGGCTAGTTTCTTAATTAATATTCTATGCGAAACTTTATCAAAAGCCTTTAATATGTCGGTATATATGTATCAACTCTTAAACCACTTTCAAAATCCCAAATGCAAAAATTTGAAAAAACTGCAAGATTTATAACAGTTGAACGCCCAGCAACAAAACCATGTTGGCATGGGGTGATACAGTTTTCCACTAAGAAGAATAGTTTGTCCTTGATAATATTTTCAAAAATTTTAGAAATTGAAGATAACTTAGAGATGGGTCTAAAATTTGTCACATCATTTTTTTTGCCGCCCTTAAAAACGGGTGTTATAGATGCAATTTTCCATTTAGTAATAAATTCTCCTGTCCTTAGTGAAATATTAAAAAGCATTGTTAAAGGAGGAACTAAAAGCGTACAACATTTCTTTAAAAGAAAGGGTGATAAGCCATCTATATCTGATTCCTTAGCATTTTTAAGATTTAAAATACCACTTAGCACATCTTCATTAGTAAGAGATAAGGTCCCCAAATCAATAGTGGATTGAATCTTATCTAGGATGGAAGGATAATAAATTATAGTATCTGAAACGAAGTTAGATTTAATATATTCAGCAAATAGTTAACTGTATTACTAATACAATCAGAAATTTTACTACCCCAAAAAACTGAGGTGGACACATCCGATATATTTTTCTTGGATTTTATGAAAAACCAGAAGGATCTTGGGTTAGCATAAATATTTTGCTCAATTTACAGAATATATTGTTTATATAAGAACTTATCAAGGAAATTGAACTCTCTCGAAAATGTTCATGTTTCACTTTATATACCAAAATATTTGTGGATTTAAAAAGATTGTAACATTTGTTTCTCAAATTCTTCAATTTATTTAAACCTTTCGTATACTTTCGCAGATCTCTTTTCATTGGAGTTCAATATCTTTCATTTGATCTTTTTACTTGCATACCATTTCATTGTAGCTTTCGAATAATAAGAGGTTGCTAAATCAGGCCAGAACATCACGATACCCTCATGTGCGCGAATAAATAGTAGAAGACGTTTTCGAGGCTATATAAACTTTGGAATTGGTTGTGCCATGTGTAACAAAGAAGCTGCTTCTGAGACCACAGGTGCATATGGCCTGACAAACTATATGTTGCTTCGGATATTTCGAAACTTTTACTTCCATGAATTTTCTAGGCACACGCCCCTTCTTCTGTGATGTAAAATATTCGTGCCCAGGTAGCTGCTAAAAACCTGCTTTAACGTAAGTTTCGTTGTCCATAACACAGCAATCAAACTTAGTCAGGCACCTTTCATACAATTTTCGGGCTCGCATCTGAGCCATCAACTGCTTTTCAGAAGAACGGTTTGTTACTTTTGAACGCTATATGTCTTTAGCTTACTTTTCTCCTTTATATTTTGTACACCTTTTGGGTTAAAACCTACCTTTGGGTTAAAAAATTCTGGTTTTTTGTCTGAACCCTTTTTTAGTGAAACAGGTAAGCCCTTCTTATAATTAGAAATAACCGTAAAGACAGTTCTTTTTGATGCATCAACTATTTTTGCCATAGCTGAATATTTTATTTCTGAATTTTGCAGGTATGTGGACAAAATCAGTTCGCGGACTTTTTTTTGTTGCTTGCTAGACATCTTTGTCGTTAGAAGTGCTATCTTCAAGTGTTATACATCATATTTAACGTCACTTTACATAGAACAAATATTGTGTTTAGACCTATAGGATTATCAGGTTGAGTATAATAAAACAAATAAAAAACGCAAGTTTTTTCTGAGACAGTCCTTAGGTATTAAAGGTATAGCAAATGATACACTTAAAAGTTTACTTGCTTATATTTTTCAAATTATACCCATTTTGTTGAGATCAGTTTATCAGTCTCTGCTTACAGTAATTTTTAGGAAATTCTTAAGCAACTTCAATATTTCACAAACCAGATGCAAGCGAAAAATGTCGTTAAAATAAGTGTTCTGCCTTTTCATTTCAAACATAGTAAATTCGACCTAAACTAAATATCTTGTTTGCCCTGGTTGGTAAAGTTTTATGAATTCTACCGGTCAGTTCCAGTTTGTATAGTCTTGGGTGTAGATGTGTACCTGAAAATTTTGCTACCTCAGATAATATCAGTGAAAACGGTCGCCCGTCGGCACAGGATACCATATTTAGTTTTATTTTGCCTGGGATGTGTGCCTGGTAACTTATTTTTTTTTTCATACTACTGCCACTCATTAATTTAAGTATAAGGCCGGACTGATTTTTTGAAAAGAAAAATTAAAAACTGAAAGTTATGGTTATATAAGTATATACTGCTACATTTATGCTAAGCAATAGTTCCAAGTGTAAATTGTCACTTGATATACATTGTTTTAAATTGCAGTGATTCTGCAAGGAGGCATGTTTAGGCCTAAACCTGAAATACATGAGATGTAAATTTCCATGTAAACTATAAATATCCCAATATGGAATCCCTGCTAAGTCAAGTGCATTCAGTGGTAGTGTATCGATACATTATCCCTGAATGCGATTGACTATACGGCTTTTTCGCTCGTTCGGCTTACCGAACTTTTTTCGGTTGAATTCTGAACGAACGAGTCAACTTATTTGGCGGTAAGGATTTTAAAAACAATAAAACCTTAATTAAACCAACTTATTAGGTTTTTTTTTCTTATTTTTTGGCATGTTATTTCGTACGCAGCGAGTGAATTTTGTGCGCACCTATTGCCCACAAAATGCATCTTCTCACGAACCACTTTTCAGGAAAAAACCTGAGATAAAGGCAGCTGGGTCAACTAGCAAAGTCATCCAAATTACGAAGCTATTCAATGGGCTTTAACTAACTTTTAATAAAAGCGTGAGTTATTCCAAAAACTTCAATTGCGGATTATTTAGATGTAATTTTGAATCGATATATGAAAAACAAAAGAAATCCTAAGAGCTTTTTTTTAATTCCATATTTACTGTTTTTCAATGATATTACATATAGCTGTGAACATGAAATTAGCAGTACATTCATCTAAATTTTATAAAGTCCCGTAATTTTTTCTTCACAGAAGCCCTGAATAACAATTTTAACACTAATTAGTTACTAGAGGTTCTGGGCTTATGGGGGAGTTAAAACCTCACAATATAAAATCTCAACTCTGTAGATACCGGGTTTCACAGTATGGAGCCTCGTTTTTTCATGTAACATTAAAATAGCAGTGTAAATATGTTTTTTGAGTAAGTAAGTTGAGTATTCTATATTTGTAATCTTTTTATTGCATTAAAAATTAATGCACTTATTGTGATTTTTTGGCCACAGTGGGGTGCGCCAAACACTGCACCGCTGATCAGCAAAAATAAGTTATAAAGTGGAGCAAAGAAGGGGGATCTTATAAAGAAACTCTAAATATTATATCGTGCTCAGCAAAAATTATATTGAACGCTATCAGATATATTCAGAAAACAGGAGAAGAGGTGGAAAACGAAAAATTTCGACACAAGACGATGGCAAAATATTGGTGATGACCAAAACAGATCCAATGAAATGGTCTAGACAGGTAAATTATGACTTAAATTTTGATGTGTATAATATGACTGTACGGAGGAGGCTCTTGGAAGCATTTAAAAACAGTAAATATGGAATTTGAAAAAAAAAAAACTCTAGAGATTTTTTTTCCTTTTGATGTACATCGACTATAAATAACATCCCAAATAATTTCCCATTCAAGTTTTTTTTGTAACTCAACTTGCCATTTAAACTTGGTTAAAGCCCATCGTAAGCTCTTATATATAAGAAATATGGGATTGAATGAGTCTAAAATGTCAATTATAGGCAACTTCTATATCGTTTTACATATTCGTGTTCAGTGACCTTGAATTAATTAAGTAAATTATGGTATTTTTAAAATGCCAAAAGTTTGCAGACCAATGTTATTATTTTTCGTTTTTTGATTTGGTCGCGGTGGATTTTGAATTTGTCGCTTTGAAGCAAACATATCAGATTCTTTCTTTTGATTCGGTATACCGCTATAGCTATAGCTTGTAGGTGTATTGTAATTTGTCGCTCCAAAGCAAAGTATGTAACAGAACAGTATTGATTATTTTTTGTATAATGACACCAAATAAACAAAGTTTAGAACTTTATCGAAAATAGTGAAGACGAGAGTTTGGCTGCCTGGAAAACTAAAATCAAAAGCAATAGAGCTTCGAATTTAACAACGCACTTAATAAAAGTGTATAATATAAATACTTTGTCCATCAACGAACCGTCCGAAACAGACTCTGTGAGTTCTTCAAAAATTATGCAAAAAAAAACCAAATTAAAATTTAAATTAACAAAAAAGAGTTACTAATATCTTACATAAATTGGTTAACCAAACCCAGGGCGAAAATTTTGAATTAGGCGAATCATTTTGATAATTTAGCCCTTGCAAAAAAAACGATCAAGAAATTTCAACCAGAGCATTTGTACCATGGAAATTTTTATGCACAGTGGCTAAAATGCAAAATTAAGATTCAAATCAAACTTCGACTACAATTTGAAATATGATTTTACAGTGCTTCGAAAAAAGAAGGATCACTTTAATGCGAAACAAGGGTTTAATCTATTATATAAAATTCAGTTTCGGTGTCGATCATCTATTATATAAGATTCAGTTTTTGTCTGTCTGTAAGTCTTTTATGGACGCGGAAACTATCTGACCGTTTTTGATGAAATTTTTACGTATCCACTGCTAAAAAAAGAATTGAGTTTGCAAGGTAAACCTTTTTTTCTCTCTCTGTCTTTTCGTCACTTCTTCCGTGAAGGCAAGTGCAGCGAACCCACTTAATCACCATTACTAACACCTGCTTTAAATTCCAATGATAAGGGAACCAAATAAACTAAACGTTCCCACCGACTTCCACTTAATTCAGTTTTCAATATAAAAATAAATATCATTTTCAGGGACTTTGTCTAGACATATAACTCTATTATAATCCACTGGCACATCGTAAAAAAAAGAACAGTTTTGTCTTAATTTGTGTTTTTGAAAAAAAGCAAAGTTTAATATGTATTTTACTGAGAGCTTAATGTTTAGTACTTTTTAGTGCAAGAACAACAAAAAAATTATAAGCGCAAAATGCATTAATTGTTGGAGAAATAACTCCAACAGATGTCGGATTAAAATTGAACGGTGAACAAACAAGTAATTTTCGAAATGTCCTCAAATCCAGTAATTAAATTTTATAATTGTGTTGAAGAACCTGGACATTGCGATGAAGGCGATGCAACTTATTTATCTTACCGTCTTTAAAACACATTGGGCGTAATAAGTTGCTTACGACATATTTTTAGGAACTCAGACTAATTCATAAAATCTTATTTTTATTTTCCCTAAATATGAGCTAATACGAAACGAAAACAATCCGTCGCATAAATACCAGGAAATTAATCGCATTATACTTATTTTGATAAGAAAACGAAATTAAAACATACTAGTAAAGGTGTTACCTTCGGCCAGGCCGAAACTCACATACCCTACGCTGCATTAAAAGTACTTTTTAAATAGATGTTAAAAAAATGTTGAGGTTGAATAAGTCCAAAATAATGTAAAAAGGTTCATAAATGTTGAATAGTGTTGGAAAAACTGAAAATGCTGAAAATATATAAAAACCATTGAAAAAAGTTGAAAGAAATTGAATAAGTCGAAAAATATGAAAAATGCTGAAAAATTATTAAAGAGTCGAAGAAAATGCCGAATGAAATTGAATGGGAAAAGGTAAAAAGGTTAAAAATTACAACAAAATATGGGAAATGTTGAAAAAAATAGAATAGAAATGAAAAACACGAAATATGTCACGCCCACTTCTCCAATTCCGCCCACTTTTGATTCAATAAATGATATTCGTGATTGACATGCACAAACCAAATTTTAGCACAATAGCTTGTATAGTTTGCGATATGTGCCGTAATTATTCTTAAAATTTGGGGCGGTGACACACCCACTGGTACAATACAATCTGATTTTGATCCCAAAATAGCCTTCCATAAACAATCCTCTTACACCAAATTTCAGTATGATTGCTCATATATTTCGGTAGTTATGCCACATAAGGTATTTTAATTGCATGGGAGGTGCTACGCCCACTGTTGCTATTTCAAAAGCTTTTGATTCATATGTACCTAATACCCAGTAAACCATTTTTATCAAATTTTAGATCAATTGCTCCAATAGCTCAATTAAAGTAGCACTTACAACTTTATGTTAGTGTTAGTTAGGTGCCACGCCTACTGATTCAATCTTGTCAAGTTTAATTGAATTTCAAAGCTTATAGTAACCGACACCTCTGCACAAAATTTTATGAGAATTACTCTCATAGCACACTATTTATAGCATTAAACGTTTTTGCTTATATGGGAGGTACCACACCCACAGGCACTATTGTGCCAAAATTTTGAAAGAAGACACCTTTTAGCAACTTTATCTGCCATATTGAATTTCATAGCGATTGCGTTGTTAGTTCTCTTTTAATAACGTTTATAAATATTGTAGGCTGTACCACGCCCTTCAACGAAATTTTCCATAATATTGCCGAAACTTGTATTGATGACTACTTTCAGTGGTATCATCCCTAAAATTTTTATGAAAATCGTATTTGCCAATTTCGACGAAATCCAATTTTCATTTGCTGAAAAGCGCCACGCCCACTTTTACAATTCCACCCACTTTATGCGCAGTTCAAGATTTGTAGGATCTGTATTCGTGTACCAAATTTCATCACAATATCTTGCACGGTTTACGAGCTATGGCGTTATAAAAGTTAAAATTTAGGGCTGTGCCACGCCCCTTTAAGAGCCCTTGCAAACTTAAAACCTAGCCTGATCTTAATTTTGTTCTCATTTTTACCAAATCATCAAGTATCATCAAGTTTCATCAAAATCGCAGCAACTTTTCTTCAAAATTTACTTGGGTATATTTACATAGAGTATGGGCGGAAGGCATGGCCGTGAACCGATTTCGTCCATTTTTATATGCTAGCAGCTTGCAAGAAGATTTGACCTGTGTGCCAAATTTCATTCAATTGGCTTGCTTGGTTTTCGCGTAAACCTGATTTCAACAGACAGACACACAGACAGACAGACGGACATAGCTACATCGACTCAGGTGGTGACGCTGATCAAAAATATATATACTTTTCCATACCTGCCACGCCCCCTTATATGCGTTACAAACGGAATGACAAAGTGGATATACCCTCTGTGTAGGGTATAAAAATTAAATGCACAAATTTCAAACAAAAACGAGGCAATTAAAATTGAGTGGCGTAATATTCCGCCAGATACCACTAAAAAACTTGCTATGACTTGAAATTTAGTAGTAGGTTTTGATTTTCTTATGACTTAGATATTATTTGACAAGAAATATTTTTTTAAACTTAATTTTTTGCTCTTTCAAATGATAGCAACACTTGGAACAGGTTTACTTTAGCTCCCATGGCCCAATTTTTATTAGGGGTAATAGGGAGCTAAAAGCAAAAAAAAAAATTAAAAAAAAGCCTCACTCGGGTCTAGATTCGGATATATATAATTATTAATATTACTCGTTTATTTAGTTAAATTAACTATTTTTTTTTATAATACCAGCGTTTACAATTTATATCACAAAAAATTAATCAAACTTATCCTTTATGTATGATACAACTTTTAACTTAAATCTATTTAAATCGTTTTCGTTAGTAATACTATTATATGACATTTCATTAAATAATTTTAAACCCTTGTACATTAACATATTTTTTGTATTTTCATTTCTAAAAAAGTTTAATCTAAAACAGAAAACATTTCTCAGGTTATGATTGTGTATATCACATACATACGTGTACTAATCTTTCACAAAGATATTTCGGTAATAAATTATTTTTCATTTTGAAAACTGAAATTAAAACATTCAATATTATTTTCTGGATTACACTAAGCCATTTCAATGCATTCAACGTGAATTTGATATTTGAGTATCTATTAACTTTTAAAATTATCCTCATCGCTCTATTCGGAAGTTTATGCAATATTTCATCTCATTATTAGCTGTAAAGAGTACAGTCGAGCAGTATTCAAATATAGCCATCGGAAGTTGCGGATATAGCCTTTATAAAGATCATTATAAGTTGGGAACCTCTAATGGATATCAAATATACGGGTGTAATATAAGAAAGATAATTTAATGGCCTACAATAATTGCAAGAAAATTTATGAAATTTGTTTTGGAAAAATTACCGGTGTCTTTTTGTGCCAAAAAAATGTGTTGATAGCCTATTTTTTTTTAGGATTTGATGATTTTTTTGCTTTAAAATATGCATAGTTTCTTCATTTTACTTATTTTTTATTTGGTGAATTTTGGTATTAAAATATATGGTAATTATTTACTTTAACCGCCCACTCCCGATTTTCTTGATCTTTAGTATGTTGTACATTTCAGCATACTGAATATCAATCGCACACTCTGATCTGATGTACCAACTGTGTGTTCGACCAAGGCAATGGGACCAGTTTCTTCATTCTTTCTAATGGTCCTGTGATCGACCATGTCGATCGACAACAAAAAAAAACTTCTCTTATCAAATGAACTTTATGTTCGCGCAACCGATATATCAATCAAATATCACATCCAAACCACTACTAACAGGAGTTTACCAAGTATGACTCATATTAAAGACATACAAAAAAAAAATTGGTACCTCACCGTTTTCTAAAAAAATAATCAATACCTCAAGGCATAAGTTGCGTAGTGTACGTAGACTTATGTCAATCGTTTGTTTGTTTTTTTTTCAAATGACTTTTTGAATTTATATTGAAGAAAACCTTTTTTTGCTCATTATCAATAAAAAAGAGTTTCAAGCAAAACTACACCATTACTTTTTCCATTATGTTTTTGGATTCTCGTTATAGCAGAAAGTGGGGGTGTTTGTAGACTTTTGTCGCTCACTGTATATTTTAATATCATATTGACAAAGTGAAGATGTGAAGAGAAGACAATGCTTTCCACGGCCTACTAAAATACAAAAATTTAGAAAAATCAATGCAATATTATACAAATATGCTAAAACTTACATTTTACAAACAAATTTTTTAAATAAAACTAAATAGCTGAAATTTAGAAATAACCAAGTTAAATACTGCTATTATTTTGACCGCTCGAACTTGTAAATTACTCAATATAATGGCAAACTTAGAATGTGCCGTTCTTTTTTAGGAACAAAATGTGCTTATATTGTGTACTTAGGGGCCGTCCATTAATTGTGTTCTTTTGAAAATTTGGACCCCCCTCCCTCCGTCCGTAGGTAAATAATTTATATTTTTAAATAATTAAATTTATTTTATGTGTTCATATATTTTCCTTCATTTAACTAAATACCTAAGTGGTAACACTGATGTATGTACTTTTTTTTAGTGAAATAAGTGAAATTAATTTTAAATTTAGTTCACGCAACAAGAAAACAGGCTGCAACACCACCTTTTCTAAATTTTCACACACGACTCTATTCTGATGTTTTATTTAAAAAGTGTATTCAAAGTGTATTTAAGGTGAATTCATGTTTATATTCGCTGGACAGACAGATCGCGACAGACGGATAAAATCACTCCGCGAAAGAAGTATACGTTTTGACGGAAAATTATTCTTTTCACTGATATAATGCAGGGACTGAAACCCTGAAACAATTGGGTTCGGGTTCAGGTTCGGGTTAATCAAAATAAAAAGTTTGGGTTCAGGTTCGGTCCAGGGTTCAGGTTCGGGTTCAAAATTTAGAAAAAAAAGTACAATATCATTTATTTATTTTTCAAAAAAATTTTCATTTAATTTAATAATTAAAATATTTTTTAAATTTTCTTCTTTTAAATTTGATCTTTGTGGTGATAAAATAAATATGTTCGTTAGGCAACATTAACGAACACGAGAAACTTTACTATTTTTTTTGTCTTCTTTTTTTTTTTGTTTTTTTATGTACACACTACACAGAATATTTTTGTGTGTAAAAATATTTTTTTTTGATTTAAGTACCTATACAGAATATTTTTATGTGCAAAAATAATTTTTTTAAATTTATGAACCCGAATCTGGATGAGTTTTGGGGTTCAACGGGGTTCGGGTTCATGGTTATAAAAGCACCGAACCCGAACCCATTTCGGTTCGGGTTCGGTTTCAGTCCCTGATATAATGTCATTGAAACTTTACTTACTGTCCAGATTAAAGAACATTGTGTAAGCTTTCCTCTAAACCGTTTCATTACGTAGCTTTTCAATCTCTTCATTTATATGATCACTGAGGGCATTTTTATGGGCAAACTTCAGCTTTGCCTCATTCCACGTTTGTTTCACCATGTCGGGATGACGGTTCACATATGCATTGTAAAAGTTATGATACAAAATCATAGTAACCACAATAAATTTGGCTTATGCGTTGCCGATATCACCAGTGACACAGGCATATTAAATATCATATACTATGTGTATTTTCGCTGACCGGAATTCCCCGATTCGAAACAAGCGCCGTACAAATAGCAAATATCATTCGGAAAGTTTCCTTGCGCTTTCAATCAATCGTGATCTCTGCAACGCATAAGCCGATGTAATTGTGCTCAACACGAATTATCGGAATTCCGAACATACCGAATTGATATGATACAAAATGTAATCTGCTATAATAATGTATGCTCTCTGCATTTGAAAGTTGGCGTGAAATTTTCATTGACACCTTTCCCTACCTTGGTGAGATTTTGCCGGACCCCTCCTCCACTATTTTGACTCACGTAATTAATGGACGGCCTCTCATCAAGTAACTGTATTTTAAAAGCGTAGAAGAAAAATATCTTAATTTGTTCCAAATATTTTCTTTTAATTCAAAAATGGCATCGCATTGATATTATTTTGACCACAGCTGTATTTTAGTACCAAAATTCACCAAGTGATTTTGATTTTTTTGATAAAAAAATTGGTAAAACAAAAAAAAAACTAAACAAATGGTACATCATTTTAAAGCAAGAGAATCAAGCTTGCTTAGCATTTTAAATAAAATATAGGTTAATACATACATACGGTTTTTTACAAAATTTGGTCAAAATTTCTGAAAATCTCATAGGATAAATTTCAAAGATTTTCTTACCATGATTGTAGGCCATTAAATTAACTTTTTTATGGCACACATATTTTTGATATCCGCTCAGGGGTTCCCAACTCATAATGATATTTACAAAAGCTATAACCTCTTCCGATGGCTATATCTCCAATACTAAATCCGAACGACATTATTACCCCTACAAAGAAAAAAATTAGGCAATGTGAGCTTAACTAAACCATTGCAAATCTACTGAGGTTCCCAAAATTCAAAATCAAGGCTTTGATTGGTTATGATGCAACGTACCAAAATACAAGTTCCTGCAAAATTTTACACTCCTACAATTAAAAACAACGTTCTTATCAAATAAGCTTAACCTGAAATGATGTTGAAAAAATTTGGGCATGTGTACTATAGGGACAACTCTCCAATTTTATATATTTTTTTTTTTGGAGATGTAGCGTATCATAAATAAATTATAAATCTGCAAGAAAAAAAGGTAATTTAATGAGGCATAAAATCGTGCGCACCGATGGTTGGTAATAATTGAGCTAGTTTTCAATGTATGAAAATTTTTGTAAAAAGTTGACCTCTTTTTTATTAATTTATAGTGATTAAAAGCGATTTAGAATATAAAATTCATTAGCTTTAAAATGGTGTGCTACTTGTTGCTTCTTTTAAAACCATTACTCTTTGTTTTAATGAAAAAATAAATTTATGCCGCGTATCAGTCTACAATATATCCAACACCCGGGTTGCTAGCATTAATTTTACTTAAGAGGATTTGATACACCCATAAATCCGACACCGGCTTCGAGTACGCCTTCGGCCGCGTATCAGTCTATAATATATCCAATACCTTGGTTGCTGGCAGTAATTTTATATAAGAGTAAGGGTAAGTGGGCGGCCTACGGCCGCAGCTCAAGAATTATAACTCCCAAAATTCCGACTCCAGGTTAGAGGCGGCCTTCGGCCGCATATCAGTCTATGATATATCCAACACCTGGGTTGCTAGCCTCAATAATTTCACACAAGAGTAAGGTTAAGTTAATAATTTTTTTGTTATCCGGTAAAAAATTTGATTAACATAAAAAAATATAGTACAAATGGGACATCATTTTAAAGGTAATAAACTCTTATTTCTAAATATTTATGTATCATTATAGGTTAATAATACATTTTTAAGAAAAAATATCGATTTTTTTTAGTAAATGGGCACCATTTTTTAAAAATCCTCATACCTCGAAAAATAACCATCGGAATTCAATTACTATCACAATATTGTACCTCATAAAATTACCTTTCATATGATATCCATATTTTAGAAATCCATTCAGGCGTTTCTAACTTATAACGTTTTTTATAAAAGCTATATCCGCAACTTCCGACGGCTATATCTCCTAAGCCAGAACCGACCGACAATTTTTTTTTGCATAATTAGTATTTATTCATAACACGCTACTTCTCCTAAAAAAAAACAAAGTAAGCGGAGTTGTCCCTAAAGTAAACTTAAGCCAAATTTGGTTTATTGTTCCTTTAAGAAAATTTTTTGCGTCTCCTGTTAAATTTTTCCAAACTTGGGCTTTTTTGATTTCATATGGCGATATGTACGTTTCGTTCTTAGTAAGACAACGTAAGTTTGGGAAAAGTAGAACGATTTTAGCTAAAGTAAACTTCAACAGTTTTTTTTAATATTTGGAATTCCACAGTATTTATTACACATATATTACATAATTACTTAAAATTCAAAATATATATTTTTAGAACTTGGCTAGAATAGCCAACACGCCACTTAAAATTTTTACCTTGATTATAATAGAATTATTGTTAGTTTAAATATTTGACTTTTAATTTATTTTCTGGAAAAAAACGAAATAATCAAAATTTTATTATAGAATTGCGCACATGTCTTGACATTAAAAACTTTGGAAGAAGTGCTGCCAGATTTAAGAAACGCTCATTAATCAATGCCCTTGATGGGAAATAATTTTCCTTAAATTATTTTTTTTTGTCACAATGGTACAAATATCAAAGCATCAGAAATTCTACATGACAGATCTTCATTAATTTTGTTTTTATTTTTTTTTAACAACGACGCATAGTTTGAGCTTGACAAAAGAATTCTTCGATGGTAATTCTATCATGCTTTTTTAACAAGTTTTTAAAACCTGTTTTATATAATGAAAATTAAAATGTCAACGTTTAAACGAGCAAATTCGGCCAAACAAATTCTGTTGTTTATTCTCTTTTGTGAATTTGTTTGCGTTTACACACGGAAACTAGAATTTGTTTGTGCAAGAAAATTTCAAAGCAATTACTGCGTCACCCGCCTCAACAAACGTAATTTCAAAGCATAGTATCCGCTATCGAATAGAACGAAAGGGATTTCGCGGGTACGAAAAATTCTGTACACCACCCCTTCGTTTTTCCCTTCTTGCCTACAGACAGGGAAACTTCTTTGAAGAGTTTCCTCGTGTAAACGCTGTCAAAGCAATTACTGCGTCAACCCGCCACAACAAACGTAAATTCAAAGCATAGTATCAGCTATCGAATAGAACGAAAGGGATTTCGCGTGTACGAAAAATTCTGTACACCACCCTTTCGTTTTTCCCTTCTTGCCTACAAACTGGAAAACTTTCTTTCAAGAGTTTCCTCGTGTAAACGTTGACAATGAGAAGTAAATACATAGAATTATTGAAAAAAAGTTTTTGTGGTTGAGTGACAGGCAGCGCTCATATTTTTTTTTGAGAAAAAAATGGAAGCGGAAAATTACTTTTTGAAGGAGTTTATATGTTGCCATAATATGCAACGTAGCCTCTGGGACATAACTAGCCCAGAGTACATGGTACGGGAGATAAAAACAAATGCTATGAAGATCAGTTCAATGCTATGATATTAAGCAAATAATTATAATTTTCACTATACATTCTTGAAAGCAATGGGCTCATAGTCTCTAATTTCTTTTAAAATATTCACATGATAACATATGATGTCAGAAATTTTGCTCCTCATGTTTTATTCATTTTTGAGAGTGAGGATGTATGTTTCACAAATTAGTTGAATTGAATTTGAAAATATCATTTTCTCCGTGTTTGGCTTGGTTCACGTGAGAGTTTTTTCAAAACGCGTTAGCTTACATGCTTTTCGGCATAATAAAGAAGTATATGTAATGAGCCACATCAAAAACGCGCGTTGAAAAATCGTGCGTTGCAACACGGGTTGGCTTTGTCAACGCAGGAGTTATTCTTAAACGCGCGTTGGTTTTCCGTGGTTTCAGCTTTAATTTGGTTGTTGTAAATAATTTTAAATGCAAGCATGCCGATATCGTTGAAGATATATTGGAAGCACCAAGCATTTCTTTATTTATGCTATTGCTTTAAGTATATAAGCAACAGATGAGAAAATTCAGTAGCTTTAACAGCGTTCATTTTTACTCTGCAAACTAAATCTTACGCTCGATGACTTTCCGCGTGTCAAGTACGTAAACGCGCGTTGTCAAAACCGTGCTTTAAAAAAACGCTCGGGAAAAACTTAGGAACAGATTTACTTTAGCTGACATTCTCCAATTTTTTTTTTCAGCGGCAAAATATCAAAATTTGGGTGCCATAAGAAAGATAATTTAACGGCCTTCAATAACTATACTCGAAGTTTTGAAAGTTAACCTATAATATTGGAGATATGACGATTTTTTTGAAATTCTGACCAATTTTTTTTAAAAAAAAACTTTTTTTTTCCAAAAAATGTTTTAATAGCATAAAATTTTTTTAGCATATTAAAAGAGCATAGTTTATTCCCTTTAAAATGGTGTATAGTTTGTTCTAATTTTATTGTTATTCATCCCCTTTTTTACCGGAAAACAAAAAATTTTATTCAATGAATTCTCATGAAAAGTATTTATTTATGCACAAAAGCAATAAAAATCCAACCACAAAATCAACAATAGCAACAATGGTGAGTAAAGTTTTGAAAATTTAACCTATAATTTTGGAGATATGACGACTTTTTTGAAATTTTGACAATTTTTTTTTTAGCTTTTTTTCTATAATCTTTTTGGCACGCATATTAAGAGAGCCTACCCTCTTTTATTTCAATCATTATCATCTTAGAGCATATAAAAAACCGGCTTCGCTAGCCACAGTTTTTTTATTCAACAGTAGGGCTAAGTGGGTGGCCTGCGGCCGCAGCTCAGGATTTAAAACTCCCAAAATCCAACACCGGCTTCGCGGTGGCCTTCGGCCGTGGATTAGTCTATAATATATCTAACACCTAGTTTGCTAGCCACAGTAATTTTCTGTAAGAATAGGCCACGATTTTTCATAAAAATTTTAAAATTTTGCGATTATTTTGTTCCTTGAATTAATAATGATTTAAAATTGAAGGTTGTAATATAAGAAAAAAGTGCCGCAGACAAAAATTTTTTATTAAAAATAGCACGTGCGATTTTAAGTTTTACAATGATAATCGCCTTATAATAATAGTTGTTGTTGTTGTTTGATTTTTATTAGTTTTGTCCGTAAATACAAATTTTTTATAAGAATTCTTTAAATGATATTTTTTGTATTCCGCTAAAAAAGGGGGTAAATAATAAAAAATTTAGAATGAACTATATATCATTTTAAAGGGAACTAACTGATCTCTCTTAATATGCTAAAAAATTATAGGTCATTAAGAAATTTTTAAGGGAAAAACGGTTTTTGTAAAAAAAAGTTGGTCAAAATTTCAGAAAAGTTGTCATATATATCATAGAGCGACACTTGTTTATTTTATATTTCTTGTTTATTTTGTACCCCCTTGAACCCCTAAAAATATAAATGAAATTGGAGAATGTCAGCTTAAGCCAAAACTAGTCTTAGTTACTATATATCATGGATTCCACAGACAATATATCTGAATTTTCTGCAAAAAAGGTTATATACACCAAAATCTAGAAAGATTCCATCGCTTTGTCATCAGTGTTTAAAGGCTTTACCTTAGGCCTATTTAGCAATTCATCACTATTTTCAAAACTTTAACAGAACATTTCATAATGGCTCGTAATAACGTTGCGATATCTCGTACAATAAATAGCTTATGCAACCCCATACGATTATGATAATTGTACGAATGATTGCAACGATAGCACGGTTGTACATCCCATTGTACCAGCAGTCGCAAGAAAACTAAAATTTTTAAAATATTGATCCACATAACTGGTTGCAATATTTGGCATAATTTTGCTTCGCTTTTAGTTTCGTTAAATTGTTGTCTGATACAGCCGTGTTTATAAAAAGAGTGGACTTTGACGAAGAAGGTATTTGACTGAAAACGATAATGCAAAGTGGCTCGATTTCATTGAATACTACAGAAACCTAGAGATGAGTTGGAAAAAAATCGTATGAAAAATCGCAGCGTTTATACATAAGAGCCAATCCAATTGTTCAGCACTATGTACAGTTGGTCTCAACGTTTGTACGAGGAGTAAATGATATACATAAATGATCATTAGTCTATGTTCATGATAAATAAATATTACAAATGATTACATCGAACCTACAGTCATTCAGCAAAGACCAATATGATCGTAAAATTTTTTATTACTTGATCAATGCTTTTTATTCAACAAACATGACACAGATAACAAATGGAACAATTAAACCTAATTATTGGTGACATATGTTTCGGCTATTACCACATATATACACATTGATATGCATATATACATAGCCTCATCAGACCAGTTATTTGTTAATGTTGTACTTGAACCCCTGATCGTTCCATGCATTGCAATTTTTTTTTTTTGACGGCCGCTCTTAACATTTGAGCTGTTGGGGACATGACCTTGTTGCAATACCCTATTTTATCGTACCCAACGCGGCCCGCTCCGGCTAACTTGCAGTTCAGAGGGGTTTTTAACCCGCCGCGTTGGGTCGAGGGTGCGACAATAAAATTTCATTTCCAACGGAAAATTTCAAAATTTTTTAAAACCAAAAAAAAATGGCTGAGATCTAAAAAAAAAAAAACTATTACCATCTGCATTCTCTTCTCCACCGGACCATTCCTATTGAAGAGGAAGAGAGATGTTATCCCCCTGCGCGCCCACCCATCCGGTGATGTCCAGTCCATTTTGGGACATCACTCACGTAGAGCTCATCGCTGGAATTAGTCCGCCACAATCACCATCAGTCAGATAAATCACCCCCTTAATGAAATTTAACGCTTCATTTTGAAATTTTAAAGTACTCAAAACATTTTATTTACAACAGATTTCAAATCGAAGCAAATCGGTTGCACGGGCAAATGATTTCGAGCAACAAAAGTAAAACAGTTATTGATATTAATAATAAATCAAAATGATAAAGATCAAAATTTGAAAACAAAAAAAATTTAAAAAGTATGTATAATATATATAAATTAGAAATGTATAAACTTAAATTTACTAAAAATTAGAATTGTTCGCGAATGCCAAAAAAACTAAATCTCAATAAACACAAATTTGCAGAACTATAACAAAATCTGTTAAGATTAGAAATTACTCCTACGTTAAGCTAAAAAAAAATCGCGATCTTAAAAACGATACTAAAAATTTATAGAAAAAAACGAAACTTAAGCTTTTGGCATAGCAATCAAAACCATTACATATAATTATATAAAAAGAAGGAAAAAATTTTTCTTAAATATATGTATATAAATACAAAAAATTAAAAAGGAAATTGGACTTAGTCTCAGGCATACCATGCATTTCATAAGTATTTCGTAGAAATTTGGTACTTAATTTTATTTCTAAATTTCGCGAAAGTTTGCGCGCCCAAGTATTCCCTATCGTAACCTACCAGAGCTCTTCAGACCACGATTGAAGGGAAACCATTAAACGAAAATGTTTAAAGCTTAATCACGTAGCCGAAGTTCCACGAGAATACCCTTGTTACCGCCGTTTGCAAAGGGACACTCTAATAATTGACGTATGTCGACGATACGCGAATATGAACTTCGTGCAAAATACGATGTACTTAGTTGCAAAAATTGTCAAGGAGAATAGAAACCCATTGCTTAACACAAAGCGCGAGCAGTTGGTAATTTAAAATTTTAAAGCGTCTTTCTGAATTATTTGATAAAAAATAAATATATACGTGAGTTTAAAATCATTGAATAAACAACGAATAACCTAGTGTAATTTAGTTTTTTTTTTAATTCGAATGCGCTGTTAAAAATATTACAAGTTTTCGATAAGTCGTTGCGCATAGTCGGCGCAACAGTTCTTTAAAATTTTAAATTAAGCTATTTAGCTCATATCGAAAATAAAATCGCAATTTTATTTGCAACGTGAAAATAGAATGAGTGAACATAACTGTCATATGTGCATTGAAGTAGACAATGATGAAATGGTGCAGTGCGATAAATGCGACCGATGCGGTGTGGCTGAGGAAAGTTGGTACTGCGAATCATGCGTACATGCCTTATCCACTACAAATGCAAAGGAAGCAGCAGCCAATTTGGCGGGTGGTACAATGACAGCATTTAGCGCTCCGACGGCATCATCGTCACCGTCTTTGAATTTCAATAAAGTGTCATCAGCACAACAAGTACAGATTTTATCTTCGTTACCAAACTGTACAGCAAAAATGGTACAGTCAACAGCAATAACGGTTACCGTATCGGCACCATCGGTAACGGGCTATATATCGCCTGTTTTCGCAGCCACATGTAGTAAAGTGACGCCGACTGCGATGCCAGCAACCAGATCGCAGTCAATGTATACAAACGCAACTACGATACCTACGTCGTACCATTCAACGGTACCATCAGCAGTGGCAGCCAATTACGGTACTGAAATGTTGCGAAACAATTTATGGCCACATCCATTAGGATTGCCATCAATATTTCCTTCTTCTTTGCAACAATTAACTTCAAGTGAAAATGTAAATTCACAACAACAAACAAACCTGCATAGTTTTGACAAATTTAAGACATAGCAAAATTTGCAGTTGGAGCGATTGGAAGAAGAAAGGAAAATGCAACAACAATATTTAGATGAAAAATATAAAATTTTATCACAATCGGGAGAGCCGTTTTCACTAAGCGACCAAATGACAATGTTTAACTTTGGACCAACACCAGCTCAATTAGCAGCGAGAAGCGCTATGCCCAAGCAGCTGTCAATATTTGACGGCGATCCAGGAGAGTGGCCGCTTTTTATAAGTTCATTTGAAAACAGTACAACCGTGGCCGGATTTTCTAATGCGGAAAATTTAATGCGATTTCAGCTGTGCCTTAAAGGTATGGCGCGTGAAATGGTTAGGAATAAATTGTTTTTGCCGTCGATGGTTCCTGAGATTATTCAAACGCTTCGGATGTTATTTAGTAGAACCGAATATATTTTGGAACGTGTCATCAATAAAGCTCGAAGTATGCCAGCAATCAAAGAAAAGTTAGAGACGCTAATTGAGTTTGCATTGTGCGTTAGAAATATTTGTGCGACAATGGAAAGCTGTCAAATGGAAGCTCACTTAAATAATCCACTTTTGGTAAAAGAACTAATGGACAAATTACCAAATACTCATAAATTGAGCTGGGCAATGCATACGAAAAATGAAGGAGTTCCTATAATTAAATCATTTAGTGACTGGCTATATAAAATGGCAGAAGCAGCTAGCATGGTGGTAACGCCAATATTTAGCAAAAATAACGCAGCAGTAAACACTCACACACACACATTGTGACACAACATTCCATGGGCAAGCACGAGGAGAAGATGACACGCAGCAATCTCAGCCTATAGACCGCCAAGCACGTGAAGGAAATAATATAAATAAATGCAGCGTGTGCAAAAGTGAGGGTCACAAGGTATCGCGATGTGATATTTTTAAAAATTTGTCTCTTAAGCGCAAGTGGGAAATTGTGAAGGCTAATCATCTTTGTCGCCAGTGCCTAGGAGCTCATAAACAAAAATGTTTTTCCAATAAGGAGTGTGGTGTAGATGGTTGTACAATTAAGCACCACCAACTACTCCATAAGAGATCACAATCCATAAGTTCATCGAGCCCTCAACAAAATCCACAAGTAAACGCACATAGCAACAGCAGTGAGGAAACGCATCCATATTTCAGAATAATACCGATTTGCATTCACTCCAGAGGTAAGATAAAAAACACGTTCGCATTTCTTGATGAAGGTTCAGCTGTCACTCTTATTGAGAAGAGCATATTTGACGATTTGGGTCTTCAAGGTGTACATGAACCTTTGTGTCTGCGGTGGACTGGAGATACAACCCGTACGGAGAGCGATTCAACCAAAGCAACAATTGAAATTGCAAATGCGACCAACGGCAAGAAATTTGATCTATTGGATGTGCATACTGTCAAGAGACTCGGCCTTCCTGTTCAGTCTATTGATGCAAGTGCCATGGCCCAAAGGTACCCATATTTAGCAGGATTGCCTATCCAGTCATACGAAAACGCTACGCCAACGGTATTAATTGGTGCAAATAATTGAAAATTGGCCGTACCCCTTAAAATAAGGGAAGGTTCCTGCAGCCAGCCGATAGCATCCAAAACACGCTTAGGGTGGACTCTACAGGGCTGCGATTCTAAATGTGTTAGCGAATTTAGGCTAAATGTTCACACCTGCAACTGCCAAAAAGGATATGAAGAACTTCATGAAACGGTAAAAAACTATTTCGCCATGGAAATGCCTAAGCCAAAACAGCTACTATCTTTAGATGACAGCAGAGCTATGAGCATATTAAATGAGACGTGTAAAAATGTGAACGGACAGTACGAAGTGGATTTACTCTGGCGAAGTGAAAAAGTTCTGCTGCCCGACAGCTATAATAATGCCTTTAAACGATTGATGTGTCTTCACCAAAAATTTACGAAGGATCCAGAGTTAAAGTCAACAATTCAACAACAAGTCGACATCTTACTCTCAAAAGGATATGCCCGAAAACTTGGTCCTAACGAGATAATGCAGCAGAGGGACATAATATGATACCTGCCAATATTTTCTATCACAAATCCTAACAAACCCGGAAAAATGCGATTGGTATGGGACGCTGCTGCCAAATCAAATGGAGTGTCATTAAATGACTTCATGCTACCTGGTCCAGATTTGCTCAACGCGTTGGTTGACATTTTACTATCCTTTCGAGTCGGCAGGATTGCTGTATGTGGAGACATAGCTGAGATGTTTCATAGGATCAATGTAAGGCAAAATGACATACACGCCCAGCGCTTCCTTTGGTGGGATAAGGACGACAAGTTGCATCAACCAAGTGTCTTTGTGATGCGAGCCATGACATTTGGAATAAGCTGCGCCCCTTGCATCGCACACTTTGTACGTGACAAGAATGCAGAACAGTTTAAAGCCAAATATCCTCGAGCTGTAGAAGCTATACAAAAAAATCACTATGTCGATGATTATATCGATTGCGAAGACGACGAGCATGCAGCCTTTGAATTAGCGAAGCAAGTAAAACAAATACATGCAGTGGCAGGATTTGAAATACGAAATTGGTCATCCAACTCGGCAAAGGTCTTGAATCAGCTGCTCGATAATCCGTCAGCGGAGCAAAATCCGAAGGAATGGGATTTCGCTACCAAAGTTTTAGGTATGTTTTGGGACCCTAATAATGATGTTTTTAAATATATTTGCAGATTTGCGAGGCTTAAACGAGATGTGCTGAGCGACTCTGTGGTACCAACCAAGAGAGAAACCATGCAAGTTCTCATGTCAATTTTTGACCCGCTAGGTTTTCTGTCGTGTTACACAATAAGTCTCAAAATTCTGCTACAGAATATTTGGAGGTCTGGTTCTGGGTGGGATGAGCCACTTGCTGATGCACTGAACGTTATGTGATGTCAATGGAAGTCTGTAATTCAGCTTATAACTAACGTAGAAATCCCACGGTGCTATTCTTCGATCCTGAAAGAAGCGACTGAAGTTTAACTACATACATTCGTTGACGCAGGGGAAAATGCGTATGCAGCCGTTTGTTATCTGCGTGCCAAATATCTCGACAACATTACCGTTACTCTCGTCACCGCTAGGTCAAAGGTGGCACCACTCAAACCACTGACGATTCCGAAGCTAGAGCTGCAAGCTGCGATTGTCGGCGCTCGATTGGCAAATAAGGTATTAAAAGTTGAACGCATACACACGAGCACGCAATTTTATTGGTCGGATTCCAAAACCATTCTTAAATGGCTACATATGGACCCAAAAATCTTTCAGCAGTATGTCATGCATAGAATGGGCGAGATTTTGGAAACCACAAATGTACAGCAATGGTGGTGGGTTCCATCAAAATTAAATCCAGCTGACCTCGCTACAAAAGCTCCAATACGCACAGATTCGAAGATGTGGTTTTTGGGACCACAATTTTTATTTTTAAATTCAAGCCAATAGCCTAACTGCGATGATTTTGGGCCATTAGAAAAATCAGAACTTAAGCGTGGCGTAATACTAATGAGAAAAACTTCATGTATAATACCATACGTCGAATACTTTTCGAATTGGAAAAGGCTTTATCGTGCCATTGCAACCTTTATTTTATACATTGAAAGGCTCAAGGCTGCAACAAAACTTGTTAAGCGAGCAGAAAAAATAGATTTTGACATGGTACAAAAAGCGCAAAGATTTTTAATAAGTCAAGCACAAATCAGCGATGAAATGAATAGTTTAAAGCTAGGTGAGAATGTCCCAAAAGGAAGTAAATTAACCTCCCTAAATATTTATTTAGATGACAACAACATCATTAGAAGCAGAAGCAGAGCTGAGCACCTCAATAATCACGACAATGTGATTGTGCTGCCCAAAGATCATCACGTGACATTCCTGCTAGTGAAGTCGTTTCATGAAAGCTTCCATCATCTGATGCACGAAGCCACTATAAACAAAATAAGAAGCTACTACTATGTGCCTCGACTGCGAGTCTTATATAGAAAAGTCCTTCGAAATTGTCAAAAATGTAAAAACGAACATGCCATGCCACGACCGCCGCAAATGTCAGCACTACCAGTAGCGAGGCTAGCTGTGTTTGAACGCCCATTCACCTTTACTGGCATAGACTACTTTGGACCCCTATTTGTTGTAGTAGGTCGGCGCCGCGAAAAACGATGGGGCGTGATATTTACGTGCTTAACTATACGAGCTGTGCATATAGAGGTAACACACACTTTGGACACAAGTTCATGTATTATGGCTGTTCGAAATTTTATTTCGAGGCGTGGCACACCACGAGAGATATACACAGACAATGGCACTAATTTTAAAGCTGCAAAGAAGGCTCTATGTTGTGACCTAGAGATAATCAACGATCCATTAATTCCTTCAACGTTTGATAAAATTAAATGCAAATTTAATCCGCCAGGGGCTCCGCACATGGGTGGAGCATGGGAGCGGCTTGTAAGGTCTGTGAAAACTGTTTTATATTCTATCTGTCCATCGATGAATTTTAGCGACGAAGGCTTAAGGAGCGCGCTAATGGCAATTGAATTTGTCATAAATTCGCGCCCACTGACGTTCGTATCGCTTGAGGCCAGCGATGATGACGCTATCACACCTAATCATTTATTGATCGGGTCTTCAGATGGCTACAAGCCATTACATCTTAGACAGCGCTGGTATCAAACTCAAAAATTTTCTAATCAATTTTGGCGCAGATGGCTAATGGAGTATGTACCCATCATTTCAAGACGCAGCAAGTGGTTTACTAAACAGCCTCCTGTAAACATTGGGAACGTAGTGGTTATTGTGGATCCGGACTTACCTAGAAATTGCTGGCCTAAAGGCTTAATCATCGACACTGTTGTAGCCAAAGACGGCCACGTTAGAAGAGTGACGGTAAAAACGAAATCTAACATACTTTAACGTCCAGTAGCAAAAATCGCTGTACTAGACGTCTATAAAAAATTCGATGGTAGGCTCAACCCACCGGACTCGCTTACGGGGGAGGGAATGTTACCGCCGTTAGCAAAGGGACACTCTAATAATTGACGTATGTCGACGATACGCGAATATGAACTTCGTGCAAAATACGATGTACTTAGCTGCAAAAATTGTCAAGGAGAAAAGAAACCCATTGCTTAACACAAAGCGCGAGCGGTTGGTAATTTAAAATTTTAAAGCGTCTTTCTGAATTATTTAATAAAAAATAAATATATATGTGAATTTAAAATCATTAAATAAACAACGAATAACCTAGTGTAATTTAGTTTTTTTTTTAATTCGAATGCGCTGTTAAAAATATTACAAGTTTTCGATAAGTCGTTGCGCATAGTCGGCGCAACAACCCTATTCGAACGAAACCAGATTATTACCATGAAACACACATGAAAAATATTTAAAGTTAAATTAATTTAAGCTAAGAAATAAAAAAAAATAATACTAAATCAAAATATATAGCAGGTTAGCGCCACCGTGCATGTTCGATCGAACCTCTGAGCAACTCCTTATGTTGCTTCTACCGCTCTTATGTTCTTAGACTTTTTATCATCGGTTGTCTACAAGGTGCACAGCGTTTGAACCGAGGTATAGGGCTTACACCACTTTTCACTTTTTTATTATGATTAGACACAGAATGTTCACTGCGTTCACTGGCAGGTATATGTATATATATATATTTAGTAGTGCATAAGGTGCAGTTGTCCAAATGCAAACTAAATAGTTGTTTTTATTTAATAATGCTATTTGTAATTTCAATTTATTTTTTAGAATATTTTTTTCTTATATAAATTTTTATATAATTTTCTTGAACAATTTTTTGAGTACTAACAAAAAGTTATAAGTCAAAATTCAATAATTTAAAAGCAACAAAGTATTTTATTATTTTGTACAGTATTTCGTTAGTGTGTTGTAGTGAATGTGTAACTATGCAGACACTACATATATGGATAGAAAAGAATTGTGGCTGACTTATCTTGTTTTTGATTGTTCTGGAACTGTCCCACAAATGGTCCAGCGGTGGTCTTCGCTTTCTTTTGGGATATGGTAGTCAGCCACACTAACAAGGATACAAAAATTACGCTTAGCTAACAGCGCACACTCAAATAAAATTCACTATTTGAAACTTACATGATATTTTCTTTTTGTCCAGATTTTACAAAAAATGAGCTGGATGGCTCAAACGGTTGGCGGAAAAACTTCGGCTAGGACTTCTTAACTGATTTCTTCTTAGCTTCGACACCTGATGGATTTTTCTGCTTACCAACACAAATCACATATATATTTTTTTATTTTTTCTTAAATTCAAAAACTTTATTTAAATTTTAACGAAAAAAATGAAACACTTATTTTTGCGTGCTACAGTTTTGACCAGTAAATTACTTTTGAAAGATCGCGCTAAGTGAATCGAGTTGCTTAGCCAAAATTTTGCCAGCTCAAACAGTTAAAGGCATAATCCTTTACATACATATTCAGAACATATAAAATACCTAGCATACAAATATAAATGATCTTATAACATCTTAAACCCAATTTTAATCCCACCACTACAATCCTGCTGTGTTGCTTTATTTCGCTGTCTCGTCTCTCTGAGTAAAAGCTACAAAAACTCCGCTAGCAAAATCGTTTAAGCGACCTTTGGACTTATGTCAACCCTAGTAGAAAAATCGCTGAAACTGCTACACCGACTTTGAGCATAAATGTAAAGTATCAGCCCTGATGACGTTTTGACGTTTGTGAATTCGGCTATGGCGAATTCTTATTTTTCCTGCTGCAACTCATCCACCACGCGCTTCATATCATTTCAGGAAAATTGTGTTTAAAAAACACAAATATTTGGCTGTGAAACGAGCTCCAGCCATCACCAAAGTCGTCTGCCCAGCAGTGGAGGAAACACTAAGGAGCGCGAGCAAAGAAAAAAAGAAAAATCGACATCGCCAGATATCAAACCATTCGGTGCCGGCGCCACCACTGAAGTTCACGCTTATTTAAAATAAGGGTTCATTGGCCAAACTTGCACCAGATCACTCACAAATAATGTGCATGCAACAAAACTCTGCGTTGGCACAAATGTTCCCATCGGGGCATATGCAGCCGACGCAGTGTGCTCCAATTTGTGATACGTGGATTAAAAATTTTGAGGACTACCCGAATTGTAAGTGTTTGAAAAAATATAGGATACAAAAGATTAGTACTGCTAACAAAAAAAGCTTTACATTTGAAAGGTGCCCAACGTAGGCCATCGCCCACACCCTGAGATTGAGAGTCTCAAGCTACTACGCTAGCCGGGCATACCAATTGTTATTTCTTTCTCTGTGGAAGTATTTTCAACATGTATATGTATTGCTTCTCTTTGCAGGATAACCGTGAGGATTTTTTTGATGATCGTACTTTTCATGACAAAGTTTTAACGCAGTTGGATTTATTTCATTGTATTTGCCGGGAAGTGTATAGAGTTTCAAAAAACTAAGATTTTACTTTGTTTTAAATTTATCTTATATCCTTTTAGGTACTTCAATTTACAGCGCATAATCGAATATTTCAACATCAGTACGAGGACTTACAACATGAGAACGAGGACAAAAAAAATGATGGACGTTTACTACACTGCTTGACACATGCTTATCCTAGTAAATCGTAAATATTGCACTTTATTTACCTATAACTAATATTGCACATGATTTTTTTATTATTGCACAGTGTAGATTGATTGATTTATTATTGCATTTATATTTCATATTTTACTGTCCCTATTTGCTGTTGTATCCTTAATTTTATTGTTTTAAGTCCTTAGCATGAAACACTCCAAGAGGCTTACTACTTAGTGTTTCCAATTCATACATGCTGTTTCCAATTGGTCTTAAAACACAGCACTTTATAAATTTTTTACAAAACTTTGCGTTTACATTATTTTTGAAGTCGCTGAGGACAAAGTTGCGCTTGAAAATTTCTTGCCCTGGCAGGAAACGGACCTCACGTGAACGCTTATTTTAACGCTTAGCGCTTCTTTCGAACGCGGCGTGCATATTACTTTTAGTTTTTTCTTGGATGAGCGTTAACCTGTCTTCTTTGTCTAAAATTTTTAAGTTTAGCTTTCCTAATGATCATAGTTTTCTCGCCAATTTGTAATCGGTGCCACTAGTGTACATTTCTTGACCGCCAAGAATGGAGTTACTCCTCCCAGTCGCGATGATCGTCCTGCATGTAGGATCTGATGGCATTCAGCACAGATTGGTTGACTCGCTCAGCCGCGTTTGATTGAGTAGCGTAGTGAGCGGTTTTTATATGAGAAATTTTGTAAGCTTCAATCATCTGCGCAAAGTCTTTTGATACAAATTGGGAACCATTGTCAGAATGGATGAATTCTGGGAACTTCAGGAATTTTAAAATATTTGCAGTTGTCGCCTCGCGCAGTGCTTTTAAAAATTCAAATTTGGTGAAGTGATCGACGACAATAAATATGTAGGCGTTTCCATTTTTCGACCGAGGATATTTTCCAAGAAAGTCTACATAGATTTTCTGGAATGGTCTTTCCGTCATGACTTCTTGTCCCATCTCGGGCCTTAAATCCATATTTGTCGATTTCGATTCGGCCTATTCGGCTATTCGGCCAGTAATAAAATCTACGCAGTCTGTTAAGGGTTTTTGCCACACCTCCATGGGTTGAAATTTCGGGTTCGTGGACTTTCATAATTAAGGTGGACGTTAAAGCCTCAGGTATCCAAAGTTTCCACTTTCCATTTCCGACGCGTCGCACTGTACAAAGAATGGCTTCGTAAAATCTGCATGCTTTAAAACTGGTGTTGTAGTTAAGGCCTGCTTGAGCCTATTAAATGCACTTTTCGCCTCTGGAGTCATCTGAAACTTATTTGATTTTTTTAACGTGTCGCTGAGTGGTGCAGACACTGACGCAAAATTTTGTATGAATCTGCGGTTCCACCCTGCAGTACCCAAAAAGCTACGAACTTCCCTGACATTTCTTGGAATTGGAATCCGCTGGATTGCAGACACCTTCTCTGGATCCGTTTTAAGCATTCCGCCTCCAACTAAGAATCCCAAGTATCGCAACTGCTTAGAACAAAACTTTGACTTCTTCAAGCCAATGGTCAGATTTGCTTTTTTTAGACAGTCTGCTACTTCATTAAGGATCTTCATACGAGTTTCAAAATCTGGAGCTGTTATCAGTAAATCATCAAGGTATGTAAACACATTAGACTTTAGGCGCTGTGAAATTACCTTGTCCATCAAGCGACAGAGACGTTGAGGCGCATTACACAAAGGGGTCTACCAGGTACTGTGAATGCCGTGTAAGATTTACTGCTATCCTCCAACGCGATCTGCCAGAACGCAAATTTTAAATCGACGCTGCTGATATAGTAGATGCAGTCTAGTTGACTTAAAATTCCTTCCATATTTTGCAGCGGATAGGCGTCTTTTACAGTCCGCTCGTTCAGTTTCCGCGCAACGACTCAGAATCGATTTTTATCGGATTTTCTTACAATCGTCACTCTGTTGCTCCATGGACTTTCACTTTCTTCTATTACATCTAGCTCCAGCATCTTATCAACTTCAGCGAAGACTAGTTCCTGGACCGCTGGTGACATTGGGTAGTGGCGTTCTTTTACAGGAACTGCGCCCTCTGTCAGCTGTATCGTGTGAAGCTCCAAATCTGTCTTGCCGAGTCCATGCTCCTCATACCTCCGAAATTGCTTAATTGTTTGTTTTAAGCGCTGTCGTTTTTCATCATCTAGTTCGTGCTGTTCCTTCTCATCAACATCTTCATTTGCATTGCTCTCAAACTGTTCTTTTACCCTTTCCAAATCTAGTTCGTTCACGCTGATGACGTCTGGAGCTATTTGGAACTTACGCCAAAAATCTACGCCTAGATACGCTCCAATTCAGGACATATATAAAATATGATACTGTTAATTTTGTTTTTATATTTTATGGGCAAATTTATTTTTCCTAATATCATATGCTTTTGACCGCTTGCGGTTTTGACATTTGAATAATATCGCCGAATTTTTTGATCAAGTCTTTCACACAGTTCTCTGCAACCTCGACCAAGAAGACTCACCGAAGCTCCAGTATCAAACAAACCTTTTATAATATCGATCCCAATTTCAATTTCCGCAAAAGCTCTTGGATCATGTTCATTGATTCCAGTGACTGCTTCAGCAATTTGTTTGCGAACATATTTTCGCCTTGCAAATTATCCCGGGCTTTTTTAATTTTTTTTGGAAACATCACGTCTACCATTCAGTGGAGAATCATCAAATATTCTTTCACGTGCTTCATAATATCGCCTTAGTTCTTCTTCGAAAGAATTATTTACACATTTTTTTTTCTTCATTTTAGATTTTGTTAAATTCTATGGTTGTTTTTAAAACGTTTATTTTATTGACAGCCGCAACTGATCTAACATTTTTGCTGTCATCATTGCTTGCTGGGACATAATTTACTTTTCCACGAGAGTCACAGTGGACCGTGACACTCCCGCTGCCGTCACGTTCCGGTTGGATTTTCCCGCTGAGCATATGGGTCACTTCGGCGTTATGACGTCTGGTAGTCCACAACGGTAACAAAAGATAGTTCTTTGGAATGACATACACTCCATAAAAACGTGGCCTGGCTGGCGACAATTCCAGCAGATCAGTGCATGATTTACTTGCTGTTGATTTAAATTTTGTTGTTGGTGCTGGTTTACATTTTGTTGCTGGTGGTTCACATTTTGTTGCTTACTCAATTTTTAGCTTATATTTTGATGTTGCTGCTGACCTCGGTGCTGGTTTTGGTGTTGAGTAAACGGACGACTAGAACACACCTCCTCGACATGGAAATTTTCATCTTCATACCAATTTTCATCAATGTTGTCATTGTTGATGACCACCTCGTTAATTTCGTGACTTCTACGCTGTGGATTGTATCGTGATGGTTGCTGAAAATTTCGCAGGGTATCACGGGGAAAAAAATGTTTTTCGGCTTCAATGCACTCATCACGTTGTGACGACGATTTTTATATAAAAATCGCCCCACATAAAAATCGTTATTTTTACTTATTTTTACTATTTATTATTTATATTATTTTAGACTAAGCTTTTAATCGAACCACGACATAAACAACAAGCAACCACAACATAAGCGAATACAACATCAAACAACACGATCAAACACGAAGCTACAAAACATCGCAACGAGCTTGAAGCGCTCACATCGTAGCTTCGCTATATTAACGCCTGGTAGCGATTTCGATCCTCCACGGTAATATAAGCATCGCGTAGTCAAATAGAACCGACAGTATGTGCAGTGAGCTTGAAGCACTCACATCGTAGCTTCGCCCTTTATTAATGGGTAGTTGCGATTTCGATCCTCTACATTAATACAGGTCACGCGCCTTCGAACCCAACTTGGCTCTCGAACTTTTCGAGACCAACGCAACGTATTTTCGTCCTTTATTAATGCGCAGTAGTGATTTCGATCCTCTACATTAATACAGGTCACGCGCCTTCGAACCCAACTTGGCTCTCGAACTTTCCGAGACCAACGCAACGTATTTTCGCCCTTTATTAATGCGTAGTAGTGATTTCGATCCTCTACATTAATACAGGTCCCGCGACTTCAAACCCAACTTGGCTCTCGAACTTGTCGAGACCAACGAATCGTATTTTTCGATTAAGTTTATACTTAAGTTATTTAAAATAAAAATATAATCGTAATAAAATATCTAATCTTAAATCTAAACGTTGACTAATAATTTTTTGTAAGGACCCCATATAGGTAGAATGATCCTGGACACCGACTGGTGTATACCCCGACAGAAAACATCGTTACAACGTAAATGATCCACAGAGTAGATAGTCATTGGATATACTATTCGTGCTAAATTTTCTTTAACGTTCCGTTTCATTATTTTTATTAGGTCGTGATCGGTCACCGGATTTCGCAGTTCCGACCGCAGCTTAAATATGGTGTGAAATAATATTCAATGGATTTGCCAGGCCTCTGTTTTCTTTCCACCAAATCACGCATGATTTCAAAGTCGGATTAGTTCCTTTGGTACTGGCGTCGTAAAGCAGTGCAAAGTGTAGGCAAGTCTGGCTCGTTGTTGCTTTTGAGGTACAACCAGTACCACTCCCGTGCGATGTCCTTTACCAGAAGGTGAATATCTTTGAGCACCTGAGGCCATGGGCATCCATTTTCACGCTGAAGATGCTCCACTCTGAATATAAAGTCATCCACAGAAATGTCATCTGGGCCTCCACCAAAAATTACTCCCCATTCGTCGACATTTACGGAACTATGCGGATAATAGCGTGCGACGTTAGTGTTTGGTTGAGGAACTGGATTTGAAGCAGTCGGTTCAGCACGCGAACTTGGCATATACCATTGAAATTGTTGTGGTTGTTGCATTGCCACTGGCTGCTGCTGCGACGGATTTTGTTGTTGGTGCAATGAATAAATTTGTTGTTGGTAGTGTTGAAAAAACTGTTGTTGCTGCTGCCATGCCGATCTATCATTTTGTTGGCGATGCTGTTGCTGATCGGTGGCTTGTAGATTTCGATTGCCTATGTTCGAATCTCTGATATTTTCTCTATTTACAGGTACACCGGGAACTGATAACAAGTTGGAGCCTACGCTGTGCAAGTTTTCAGCCTAAGTCACCCTTTCTCTGCGGTGCTAGGTAATGGTACATTGAAGGATTCTGGTTTTTGAGTAAGTATTAAACCTTCCATCATTTCCGCCACACTTGACTTCAGACAGTCATTAATTTTTTTCTCAAGACCTCATTCATGACTTGCTTTGTAACCCTCTGTAGCTTTAGCTACCATCGCACTTACTAAGACCATATTGGCCTCCTCTTTAGACTTTTCAGGTGGTGGTATATTGTAATTTGGGGGAAACCCTGCAGTCGGTTGCTCTGCAGGTTTTTTGCTAACCGCACCCTTACTACTTTCTGTGCCCGGTGCACTTTCCATTCTCTTGTTCATTATGGTTTTGGATAAATCTGTGTAAAACTGTTGATCTTGGCATATGGCCAGATGCTTACCTTCTAAGTTAGCCACATTAGCTAGTGGGCTTGCAGTGCTCAGTGTATGGTTAAGGTCGTGCTCAAAAACTCTCTTGACTAAGCGCTGTCTTTGTAGCCTCTCCGCGCTTTGCATTTACGAAAAAAAAATAAAAATTTACAAAAGGATTTTTTTTTTCAATTTCCTTGAATTTGAAGTGTTTTAAATGAGGGGGTTTTCTCTGACTGTGATTGTACTGGGACTGATTTTTTGGACCATTTTCCAGCAGTGATCAAACTTTCTGCGCATTCCTTACGGAATCTTCAATGTGAATGGCAACACATGCAAATTTTAACAGAAATATATATAGTAAGAAAATAAGGACAATTAAAATAAACCTAAAAAAGTCTATCACAAGAGGATATGTAAGGCCGACAATTTTAAGCAAGCAAGATGAGATTAGAATCTTCAAAGATGCTTTTAACACCCACAAAGACACATTAAAAGAAGACATAGAACTACTACGTTGCACTAATGAATTTTACATGTTAGTGAACGAAAACTATTAGACTATTAAAGATTCAATTAGAAAACAATTCACAAGACAGCAATATGACAGAATTTAACCTACAATCCATAATAAAGATAGTCCCAGTCTTCACAGGGAACTATAAAGAACTGGAAGGTTTTCCCAAAATAATAGGCATAATACAAGAGACTTGCTCCACAGAAAATAAGAGAAAGTTAATTGAAAGAATAGTAAGAATTAAGTTAGATGCTACAGTAAAGACTACACATCGGACATTGATACACTACCAAAATTAGATCAAGCCTTACAAAACTCATATAAAAGCAACCTTACAACAGCGCATATTCATATACAACTTTCTGCATTGACTCAGAGAAACAATTCAGTAACCCATTACAAAGGTAAACTACTAAATCTCGTCGCAGAATTAAATAATCTTCAAATAAGAGAACTAACAAATGATGAAAATCAGAAAGCAGTCATTCTAAAAATGAATGAAAAATACCTGACAGTGTTCAAGAATGGACTTAACGACGAAATTAAGAAAACAATTTTTGCTGCACAGCCAAAAACGCTCATAGAAGTGACAAATCTAGCACTCGAGCTGAAAAAAGATAGGAATTCGAGAAGCACATTGTTGTATTTAGAAACGACAACAGAAACAACAATAATTACAACAGAAATAATATTTGTTATAATAATAATCGAAACAACAATAGTTGCAATCGATACAGCAATTTCAACAACCGGAACAACAACAACCGAAATTATGGTAATTACAACAATAATTATCGTAACAACAACAAAAACAAAAGGTACGATAATAATAATCCAAACAATAATATCTACATAAATGGTTATGGAAATCAAAACTTGCGACAAAACCACAACAAAAACAATAACCAACGAGGAAATTCCAACAATAACCAAAATATCTAGAACAGGATATATGCAACAGAAACTAACCAGGAAAACTAAAATCGCTCGGAGACCAACACAGTGGACACTCCGGGACAGCGCAACTAAAGATATTCAATATATCGAATAAAACAACTAATTATATTAATTTAAAATGTTGGAATTCACAAAGGAATTTAAAATTTTTAGTGGGTACTGGTGCAGACATATCGATCTGTAAACTTGAAAACTTAAGTGACGAAAACCTAGAAACACAACAGAGCAGAGCTACATAAGCAGTTGAGTGAAAGAAATAAAAGATATTTCAGTTGATCTCGTCTCTTTGTCAGTGTCGGTTGTGTTTTTGTGTTGTTTTTAATACTTATTTTCGTTCTATTTTAAATAGTTGTTAATAATAAAAAATTTGTCGTTTTGAGTATATAATTGTCAATGTGTTATGATTGAGTGTTTGTAGAAATTTGGTTTGCTTTAATTTTATATTTGTTATTAACTTTAATTAATTGTTTAATATATGCAAGCGTGAGTGCATTTTTTTTGCTACAAGCATTGATCTGTTTTGTTTTTTTCATTCCCTTTCTTGCTTTGTTCGCATACAAAGCTTTACCTTAATCTCAATATGGTGTTGTTGTTGCTGTTCAACGGGTATATTTTTTCACAACATTAACCCGTTGTAAGCGATTTTAAAAATATTTTAAATCAATATAAAAATAAAACTTGTTTCACTAAAGCTTTTTCTTTTCTTTTTTTTATGATGGACTATTTTTCGTCTGAAAATTTATTAGCTTGCTCTTTAAGAGATCAATGTAAAAGTCAAAATATATTGAATGCCATGTTTTCCTGTTCAGGTCCCTGTGAACAGATGTTTCATGCCTCTTGTGCAAATCTAACTAACACCGTTGTTGATTTATTATCTTCCAAACGTTCGGGCCTGCATTGGTACTGCCCATCTTGTCGGTCTTTTTCGACAAAATTAAGCAATTTGGGGAAAATCTTAACAATTTGAATATTAATTTCAGAGATATTTTAAATAATTATTTAGACATAACTCCCCAGGTTGAAAAAAGCCTTAGTGAGGCTGTCTCACCCGATGTTAGTTTGTTGCAAAATAAAACTATTACCGAGGCTGGTATGGTTATTTCTTCTACTCCTTCGATCTCTACTCTACCCAAGCAAGCTATTTCCCTGAAAAAGAAAAGGAACCCTAAACGAAAATTGCAAAAAACAAAAAAATCGAAAGTCGGATGAGAATCTAGGTTGTGTGCGGGGGAGAGGTGACGCAGCTGTTAATCCTGAAAAAACTCCTTTAAATCCCCCTCTAAATACCTCTCCAACTACTTCCAATTTTTCCGCTTCTACTGCAGTTAACAACCCTCCATCACTTTCCTCCACTTTAAATACTCCTGTATCCATTTCTGTCATTCCTAATCCGCAGGGGGTTGTTCCGGTTGGTGGTTCTGTGGCGCCTGTCTCCTTGCAAGCATTGCCAAGGTTGAAATCGATTTTCATTTCCCGACTTCATTCTAACACTACCACTGATAACGTCATAAATTTTATAAGACAAAATTTACTTATTCCTGCTGACGCCTTCGTTTCTTGCAGGAAAATCGGTAATAAACCTACTCATGCGTCATTTAAAATAACAGTGGCATCTTCTCATGTTTCTGCCATTCTTAATTCTAAGGCATGGGTTGATAATATATTTATTTCAGAGTTTGAGTCGAAAAAAAAAATAATAAGACTCAGACATACTGTCCGTTCCAGTTCAAAAAACTGAAGCGGCTATCCCTTTACTACCAAAATGTAAGGGGTTTGCGATCCAAGACGCACGACATCTTTTTGTCAACTCAGAATTTCTCTGATGATATTATCGTTTTTACCGAAACTTGGTTAAACAATACTTTTCTCAATTTAGAACTTTTTGATAAAAGTTTTAATGTTTTTTAGAAGAGACAGACACTTGGAAGATATTTCTTCTGTTGGTGGAGGCATCTTAATAGCCATAAAAAATCATTTAACTAGTTCATTAATCGAAATTGCCTGCGCATCTAATATTGAACTTTTATGCGTTAAAGTTACACATTGTCACTCCAATATTTATATTCTTAACGTTTATATTCCTCCAAATAGTGGCGCAGATGTCTACAAATGTCTTTCGATGTCCGTTGAATACATAATTAATGAACTAGATGCTAATGACGACATTTTGTTGATAGGTGACTTCAATCTGCCTGACCTAAAATGGACTCCTTCGGATGATGGTACATATTATTATGCATCTTGTCCAAAAACTCGACAACAACAAATTTTTGTTGACGAAATACTTTCGAATTTACAACAAGTAAGTTGTATAACTAATTGTCACGGACGACAACTTGACTTAGTCTTGGCTGCAAATAGTGGTAATGTGGTTGTAAGAAATGCTATCCATGCTCTTTCTACGGTTGATTCCTATCATCCACCTTTGAGTATTGTGTATCAATCTGATATTGAAAACTTAACTAATGCATGTCCTTCCATTAATGTTTATGAATTAAATTTTAAGAAAGCTGACTTCTTGAAATTGAATGAGAATTTAAGAAATAAGCTACATGAATTTTTTATTTATTTTAACAATAATACATTCTATGACTGCATTAAATTTTTCTATGATGAACTTTTTTCGGCCATAGCATTGTCGGTGCCATATTCGCGGAGGTACGTTAGTAATTCCTCGTACCCTTGGTACACAAAAGATTTGAAGAAAATTCGTAATGTCCGTAATAGGGCATGGAACAAATACGTTTGTAGCCAGGACTTAAATGACCTAGTTGCTTATCAGCGACTGTTTCTTGAATTCAAAAATATGTCAGCTTTAGTTTATTCTGAATATTTGAATAAAATTAGGCTGAATATTCTTCATGACCCCAAGAATTTTTGGGGTTTTATTAATTCTAAAAAAAAATCTGACGGGTTTCCATCTGAGTTTAAAACAGTTGATGGGCTCACTAGCGACCCCCAAATTATAGCTGGGCTGTTTGCTAATTTGTTTAAGGAGTCATTTTCTACTGATTTATTTAGCCCTGAGATCAACTATTTTGAATATATGGATAACGACCCTTTAGTTTCGGTTAATGAGATATCTTTCACACCTGACCTCATTGAGAAATATATCTCGTCTATTGATGATGACTCCAACTCCGGACCTGATGGTATTCCTGCGACAGTTTTAGTTAACTGCAGCTCTGTGCTGAGTCAGCCCCTTAGTTTTTTATTTAATAGATCAGTCAGAGAAAGTTATTTTCCTAAATTTTGGAAAAATGCATACATTAGCCCCATTTTCAAGAAAGGCTGTAAAAATGATGTTTCAAACTACAGGCCCGTGGCTAAGTTATCATCAATACCGAAAATTTTTGAACACATAATATACGATCAAGTTAAGGTGTGCTGTGGTGAAGTCATAACAACTCGTCAGCATGGTTTTGTTAGTGGCAGATCTACAGTTTCTAACCTCCTTAATTTCACTTCTTTTGTTTTAAGTTCTTTTGATTCTGGTGGGCAAGTTGACTGCATCTACACTGACTTCAGTAAAGCATTTGACAAACTACCGCATAATTTGATTTTGTTTAAGTTAAAGAAGCTTGGATTTCCTTTAAGTTTTGTCAGCTGGATTGAATCTTATTTATCTGATCGCTCATATCGAATAAGATTTCGGGGGGTGTTTTCCTCCCCATTTAGCGCGGAATCAGGTGTTCCGCAAGGAAGCCACCTATATTATTAAAAACTCCCATCTGTTTGTATATTCAGATGACATGAAAATTTACAGGAACGTAAAGGGGGTGGACGATACTTTTGCACTTCAGTCTGACTTGAAATCCTTCGAGGTTTGGTGTTCTAAAAATAACTTACATCTTAATCCTGATAAATGCCAATCTATGATTTTCACCAGGAAGAAAAATATGGTAAAGTTTGATTATCAATTAAAAGATAAGAAAATATGTCGTGTCGATTTAGTCAAAGACCTAGGCATACATTTTGATGTTAAATTAACTTTTAATGAGCATATTGATCTAATTTGTAAAAAATCCTCATCTCTGCTTGGTTTTATTAAGAGGTGGGCAAAAGAACTTAATAGCCCTTTAGTAACGGTGACTTTATATAATACAATAGTGCGTCCTCACTTAGAGTACGCCAGCCAAGTATGGTCTCCATTTTATAATATTCATATAAATAGAATTGAGAGAATTCAAAAAAACTTTATTCGTTTTGCTCTCAATGGATTAAATTGGACTGACTCTTTGAACATTCCTCCTTATGAGGATCGTTTGAAGTTATTACATTTGCAGTCTTTGAAGTCCCGTAGAAATATTGCGGATATACTTTATTTGCATCAACTTGTAACTGGATCTCTTGCTGCACCAGAGCTTCTTGATTACATACATTTTAATACTAATCGGAGAAGTACTCGTAACTCTAATCAATTATTTTATCAACAGGTTAGTAGAACAAATTATATGGCTACAGCTCCTTTTAGTCGCATGACAACCCTTATTAACAGTTGCGATTTTTATAACATTAGCTTGTCAAAAGGTCAACTCAAGCTTAGATTGAAAGCAAACTGTAGCTAAATTTGTAGCTTCATGGTGGTCTGTATTTTTATGTTTGTGTTGTCCGAGCCCCACAGCATGAAGGGTAAATTTTTTCTAACATTTACGCCTTGGACCATGTAAAATTACACACACAATTATATTAATATCTATATCACATGGTCTGAGTGGGTATGTTGAGAAAGTGCGATAAAGCTAAGAAAAAATTATAAAAAAATAAAAAATTAATTGCATGTATAATTTTTTCCATCTCCATTATTTATTAAAAAGCTTTTTACTTGATTTAAAGCTTCTAGCTAAATAGCTAAGAAGGCTAATAGCTGTAGTAGCTAAACTCTATTATTATTATGATGAAAGTTTTCATGAGTATGTTTTCAAAGTAAACAAATCGCCGCTCTCAGTAATATTGAATACAATTCGGTAATTCGCTATATTGTGGACGGACTGAAAGTGAAAAGTGAATTAAAGTATATGTTGTACAATGCCAAATAATTTCCTGAATTAAGAGATCAATATGAAATATCTGAGGGTAAATAAATTGAAGGTGGCAATCTAACCAAATAAAAGTGTTGACAAAATTGCGGTTCGGTAGAACACAAAGGAGGGGAATGTAAACAAGAAACAAAGTGCTTTAAATGCAATCAAAGTGGACATATTCCGAGAGATTGTTCCTACCAGCAAAGTTAGACGAAACATGTAAATGTGGTAGTAGAAAAACGGCGTTTAAAAACAGTTCGGGTAATCGGTGTTGACATAGAATGCTTAGTGGATACGGGGTCGGATGTATGCTTCGGATCAATATAAACGCGCTGTTGAAAATATAATAAAATCATTGTTACAATTTCAAGTTGATTGTCCGGTTACAATGAAAATTACTACAGATAATATAAAACCTTTTTGTCAACCGCCAAGTCGTTTACCGCTGAGCCAAGAAGATGTAGTAAAGAAACAAGTTGAAGAATGGTTGGAGCATGGAGTTTTACAGCAATCTACAGGAAAAAGATGGGTCATTAAGAGTCTCCATTGATTTTCGTCAACTGATTTACTGAGTACCATTGATTTTCGTACTGAAAGACTGTTTCCCAGTTCCATTAGTTGATGATGTGCTGGAAAAGTTACAAAGTGCAAAATATTTTTCGGATCTCGAAAATGGATTTTTTCATGTGCCAATGGAAGATGGTAGTAAAAAGTATACAGCGCATATTACAAGAGAAGTAGTTTTAATACGATATTTAAATGATATTTTCAAGTTTAGATAGGCAGTAATGTAATGGAGTTATATATGGACGACATCAGAAGACAGCAGAGGAGGGTCTCGAAAAACTAGTAAAAGTTTTTGAAACAGCAGCAAGGCTTAATTTGAAGATCAAATGGAAGAAATGCAGTTTTATCATACAGTTGAAGGAGGTAAAATTTGGCCAGGTCATGATCATATTAAAGCGATTCAGTCGTTTTTGGGGTTGTTTGGATATTTTAGAAGATTTATAATATAAGGAATTACGATGTAATTGCACGTCTTTTAATCAATATTTTAATGAAAAACGAACATTTTATGATGCAGGATCGTGAGGAAATGCTGACAACAGTATTGACAAATGGACCAGTTTTAAGTACCTACTTATAATCAGCATGCAAGTATAGAAGTTCATACAGACGCTTCGAAAGAGGGTTTTGGCGCAATGTTGCTACAGCAATTTGAAAATCAGTGGCATCCAGTGTTCTTTTGGAGTAAAAAAACCATTCCCCAGGAGGCAGCGCAACACAGCTATATACTTCAGGTAACAGCAGCATTTCATGCTTTGAAAAACTTCCGTTATTATTCGCTGGGAATTGAGTTTAAGTTAGTAACCGATTGTGCTGCTTTTAAGTTCACGACTACTAAGAAAGATATTCCTCGAGCGACTGCTCACACACGTTCATGTCTTAAGTCGGTATCCATGCGAAATATCTATCACATCAGAAATTTCTGCAAGATTTAAACAAGCGCAGCAGCAGAAAAGCTGTTTAAGAAACTCTGAAGAAATGTCTTTATGAGGATTTCAAAATTAAAGGAGATTTGGTGTATAAATCAGTAGCCAGAAATGAGTTGTTGTTGGTGCCGAGGAGAATGGAAACAGATATGAGGAACGCTCACGAAGTTGGTCACTTTGGAATACAGAAGTCGATGCATAGCATTGAGCAGAAATATTTTATACCAAATTTGGAAGGCAAAGTTAGCCAAATAACTAACAATTGTATTAAGTACCTAATATACAATAAAAAGTTAGGAAAAAAAGAAGGATTTTTGAATTGTATTGAAAAGGGTGGTTGTTCATTAGATACCTACATGTTGACCATTTGGGTCCAATGGACTGTACGTCGAAGCAGTATAAATATATTTTGCAGTAGTAGATGGATTTTCTAAGAGCGTGTGGATATATCCTACAAAATCTTGCGGAAGCGACGAAGTAGTACGGAAATTACGGATTTGGCCTGATGTATTTGGTAGCCCAAGTAGTATCATCAGCGACAAAGGAGCAGCGTTTACATCAAACTTATAAGCTGAGTTCTGCAAAGACAACAATTTACAACACATTATGGTGACTGCTGGAGTAGCAAGAGGAAACGGCCAGGTGGAACGAGTCAATAGATTTATTCTGTCAGTCATTGCGAAGCTGTTAGCTGATAATCAGTCTCCATGCTTTAAACAAGAGAGCGATCAACTTTCTTGTGCACAGCTAGACGAAGTTCACACATCTCGAAATTATGTTTGGAGTCAAAATGCGAAGCGAAGTGGACAGTGATTTGTTGAACTTTCTGCAGCAGAAACTTTTATCTGATTTGGACATCGCACGCTAAAAAATAGCAACTTTACAAGAAAAAATTTAACAAGAACAGAAAGGAAGAGTTTGGATATTGCACGTAAAAAATTGGCAAGTGGGTAGTAGGTCCATACGAAATCACAAAAGTTAAGAGAAACGGTCGCTACGATGTTCAACAGCAGTGGACTTTATGAAACCAAGTCGTAATGATGGCGGAGATGAGTTGTCATCCGATGATGAGTAGTCATCAGCTGTCCGCAGTCAAAATTATAAATTGTCAGCAGCCATCGTCGACAGCCGTCGATGTGAGTCGTCAGGTTCAGTAGTTAAGCAGTTGTTAAAAGTTGTTCGTCGGAAGGGGTCGTGATAAAATAGTCGTCAACATCAGTAGCAAGTTAGCAGTCGGTCGCAGTCAGTTGGTGCAGTCATCTCTCTTAGTCGTTTTTAAGTGTTTATTTACATACTTATACTATACTTTGTAATTTTCTATAGCTACTTTATTTCTAATATAATTTTCTATTTAATATTACTCTTTATTTGTAATTCAATAGTACTGAAATGCTTTGAATTAAATAATAAACCGATATAATTAAAACTAATTGCTAACCATTTTCACATGTATGTTTTTACGGAATTAAATATTGATTCCACTCAATCAAAATTTTTATATCGTACTTTATATTTATTAGGTGACAGTTGAAATTTTAGTTTAATTTCATAATTATATTACTGTTTCATATCAAATCAAATTTTATTTTGATTAATACATCGGTAACCGTAAGGTTGTTTAGAAACATTTTTAACTGTCTGTCGGTGCAACAAAAGAGGTGTTAAAGTTTGATTGGACACTATAACGGCTAATTTTACTCAGTTTCATAGCCCGAAATTGAAGTTTCTTTTGTAGCCAATAGGTGGCTGAAAATAAAGTCGACAGCTTAGCTTCAGTTTAGGTATATTGCCGTAGCTTTTAATAATTTGCAATCGCGTTGACAAGCTTCTTGCGTTTTTCTTAGGTTTTCAAAAAGAATTCCGTAACAACTTATAAATTATTTTTTACAGCTGCAATTATATTTTAGTTATAAATGTTTCCTATAATCTTACGTGGTCTAATTTTAATTTTAGTTTTATTCAATTTCATTAAATTCATTATTATGTGTTAATTAGTTTCAAAAGAATAATGAATGTACCTAATACCTTAATTATAAGATATATATCTTTATGTACTAGGGGTAACATGTGACGCGTGTTCAATCACTGCTGCCTTGAGACTACTCCGTAAGAATATCTTTTTGCCGCCAAATATTGGGCAGATTAAATGAAAATACAAATTTTTTTATTTGTGTTTTTGAAACAAACCAAAATTTAATGTATGTGTATTTTATGGAGGTTTTATGTTCAGTACATTTAGCGCAGCATATTGTACAGCAAAAGATTTTAAATCTTATTGTACTTTTGTTTTACCAAATAAAAAATAAAACTACAACAACAAAACTACCAGCGCAAAATGCGTTATTTGTTAAAGAATAATTCCTACAATTGTAGAGGAACAAAAATGTGTAATATCAAGAGAGAGATGAAAACAATTGCATGTAGAGGGGGAAAGAATGTAGAGCTTTCGCGCACTATACTCTTAAACATCGGCTAACAAAGCTTACTGAAGATATGACGTAGCGGTCATTGAAACTTGTACAAGCAGCTAGTTGCCAATTTTTCGTTCCTCTACAATTGTTGAAGTAATTCTCTAACGTTAAATGCATTTTGCGCTTGAAATTTTTTGATGTTTTAGGACTAAAAGATTATTTAATCAAATAATGTGGAGGGGTGAGTCGTCATGTCATCGAGATGGTTTCTTAAACTTTCATAATTTACATGGGTGGTCGTTGGAAAACAACTCCCTCATGAGATTCTTGTGAATAATGTTAAATTTAATCTTGCTTTGAATGTGCTCAAATTGATTTCTAGTCATTCTTTCTTGAATTGCTTTGAAGGTATGTTCACTCCAATAAGATCGCACGTTGGGATATCGGAGAGCTAGCATGTCAAATAATATCCCAATGAGTGTTCGCATTGGCAGTTAAAGTTATGGAAAAATAATTATTTATATTTATATACGAATATCTTCACGAAAATGGGAAAAAACATTGGGTATCAAATATTTTCAAGCTTTCGTGTTTGTCTGTGCTGAGAAATGTATTCGGTGGAATTATGTATTTATAGAGCCAATGAGGATTTATTCTGTGCTTCTCGGGCTCCCCGTCCCCCATTACTTGGTCAATGGGGTAGAGACGTCGCTTAGTTGATCGTCTAACGGCGCAAAAAATTATGATCTTTTAACCGGTGAATCAATAAAGCGGGCCACGCTCAGTTGCTCCAATGAATTTATTAAAAGAATCTGTGATAATTGATCGAATTACTCACTTAAGTGAAGAAAAAAAAGTAATAGATATCTTTCAGTTTTGATTAAAAGGTTTTATGTTTTTTAATTATACTACATTAAAAAGTAAGTAAGTCAAGATGGACGCAGCTAGAACCAGACGCCACAGAAAGCGTGACCTAGACGTAGGAACAATGATGGCTGTTCGATAAGAACATAAGAGGAGCCCCACTCCGAAGCAATACGAAAGTGGTCCCGGGGTGGAGGAAATGGCTCGACAAAAAAGGGAGGGTTTTTAGTGGATGCAAGCTCCACATACCAGAACTATGACGACAGTATCTGAGATGCGTTAGGCATTTCCCGCCCTACCCGAAAAAAAAAAAATATTTAAGGGAGGAAATATCCTAAGCGGGAACTATTTAATAGAAAATTTAGATGCATATTTCAAATGAGGAAAATTTTATTGGGTTTTTTGACCAGTTATCCGAAAAATTCAATTAATAAGGGTTCTATTAAGCGGGGTCCACTGTACTTTAGATGAAGCTAATGTGGCCTTTTGTAAATTTGATTTTCTTCAGCGGATTTGAAATCATCACCACCATCAGAATTATCTTCTTCTCCAGTATTCCAATCCGTACCTGAATCAGAATCTTAAGATTCCATAGTATAAAAATATTCCACTAAAAAAACATACAACATGCCAATAAGGAGCCGTTACAAATTTAATTTTAACTTAGCTGCCCAGTCCTCCTAAAACTCAAACTTTCATTTATGTAAATGACTTGGGAACCATTTATACATATTTTCAAATAATATTTTAATGGAAGACAACTTACTAAGGCCAATAATTTTTTTATTTGATGGAAGCATTTTCTAAATTTGAAGTTGCACAGACGTTAACGGGAAACACAATAAGCTAATTTGCTTTTGGCGTGGCTTACATAATTTGTAGTTTGAAGAGTTGCCAGCATGTTCCAATTCAATTTTTTAATAATTTCTTTTAGTATAGAACTTTTGGTTTTTGCTTAACATAAAAAGTTTCTAATTAAAAATATATCAATTTGACCTTTATTTTGCTTTTAAAAATATGGTCACACAGAATCATTTAATTAACATGATAGTTACATAATAAGATATTCTAACATACTCCACATCACACTAAGCTAATTTAATTTCATCTGGTACCACCAATATGAAATTCGTATGATGATCTATTCAATATTTCCATTCATAACATGATCGTCACATATTTTTGCGTATTTTATTCCCAAAACTTGGTGGCGAAATTCCATGCTCTGAAAAATACAAAAAAAAATTGTTACTCTAGTTTTATCAAAAACCTTAAATAAATAATTTTAAATTAAAGGTAATAAGATGTTTATAGAGTTGTAATGAAGAGCGCGAAGTATGTAAAACTTATTTTACTAGTAGATTTCGAACCGATATGCGTTTGGTAAGCAAAATGCTATTCCATGCAAATATTACGAGTTCATAATTGTAATTATTGGATCATTTTGCTAACAATTTACCACTTAAGGTATAATCCAGTGCTAAAATGCATTTTTCCTACATATGTACAAATCTACGTCATCGGTTGTTTACACTTTTGTCATGATTTAAAACAATCCACGCCAAAAAATGCAAAGATATAATCAGCATAATTGACGGTTCGTAAAATAGGTTCTGTTGAGCACTTTCATTTGGGTTTTTTTTCTTCCAATTAATAAAAATATGGGTTACATAAATTCAGTTATCAATTTCTGATTAATTGATATTAAGCTGAATGTAGAAAAGAATGCGTTTTGGGTTATATTTGAGGTTACGAAGCATCGCGATATTTTATTTTTCAACAATAACTACAAACCTTATTTTAAAGTGCAAGTCTTGCCATTTTGAACGACTCTGAGTTTGCTCACATATCTTTTATATCTCCATTAACGTTTGTAATGCCATACAAACCTTATAAGCCATACAAACATATCTCAGCGAAAAAAAAAGATAGTTGAGCAAACTCAGAGTGATTTAAAATGGCACGACTTGTACTTTAAGATAAGGTTTGTAGTTATTGTAGAAAAAAAATGTTTTTTTTTAAGATGAAGATGAATTAAGATGACATCTATAATTATTTGAGAAAAAATAGTTCCGCGACGCTATATAATCTCAAATATAAGCCAAAAATCCGTTTTTCCACTATAGCTCGTTCATGATATAAAAATTGACGCATTATTTGTACAATTGTGTAATTTAAATCAATTAGAAAACTGTAAAGTAAAATGTAAGTATGGTATGGTTTTTAAATTGGTGTGGCGCAATTACATACAATTTGCCACACATATCTTACGACATAGTAGATAAGTTATTATAAATGTCAGTCTAATGTTAACCATAAATGTCAGTCTAATTGTTGGGAATTAAACTATTCCAACATTTAGTTAAGTTATCAATTAATTCAATTTTATTAACATTTTTAGTTGAGTGTAACATAAATAAATTCTTCAAATATTCTGCTGAGTTGCTGTATTAAGGTATTACCTTAATACAGCAAAGAATGACACAGTTTAAAAAATTATTTAATTCCTGGTTGCTTGCTAAGCAATATTTCGTTTATTTGTTTTTATGTTGTAATTCTCATATTTTTTGTTGTTATTTTGTAATAATTATTGTTAAGCATTTTATTTGTATATAAACTTGAATATTTTAATTAATAAATCAGATGCAATTTGAAATTCAATAAACTGTCTTTTTTAATTGCTTCTCTACACACGAAATCTTCAGGTTAAAGTGCTTGAAGATTTCAATATACAAATTCCACAAAAGAACACTAGTCTAGGTTCATGTGCCTAAACTAGAAATCACACTAGACATTCTAACATAACATTTGGTGACCCCGACGGTCCAAGCCAGGAAACACTGTCTGCATAGGGACATTCCAGCTAGGATTATCGTAAAGTGGACACAGCAGCCACAACACAGCAACATTCTGGAGCAGGAGCCAAAACCCGACGGTCCAAGCCAGGAAACAAAGTCTGCATAGGGACATTCTAGCTAGGATTATCGTAAAGTGGACCCAGAAGCCACAACACAGCAACATACAACATTCTGGAGCAGGAGCCAGAACCCGACGGTCCAAGCCAGGATTCGCATAAGGACACTCCAGCTAGGATTGTCGAAAAGTGGACACAGCAGCCACAACACAGCAACATACAACATTCTGGAGCAAGAGCCAGAACCCAACGGTCCAAGCCAGGAAACACTGTCTGCAGAAAGACATTCCAGCTAAGATTACCGAAAAGTGGACATAGCAGCCACAACAGAGCAACATTCTGGAGCAGAAGACAGAACCTAACAACAACGTCAGTACGTGAACGGTCAAAAAATGGAAGCATTAGTCGCTGAGCAAACTTCTGTTGGAGGCGAGATCCAGAAAATCATAGCAAATTATAAAAAAGATCCTGCTGACAGGAAGAAAAATGTAAATTATTTTGAAGAGCGTAAGCAGCGTTTGCAGAGTGCCTTCCAACAATTTGAAGCCACAGATGATCAGATTCGGTCATTGCAAGGAGTTCCGAGCCATCATGAATATTTCACAACCGGCTATTCCGGAAAAAATTGTCGAGTTGAGTAAGCAGTATGAAGAAATATTCGACAAGGCTATACAATCTCTCAAAGAAACGCCAGCACCGTCGCAGCAGAGCAAAAAGAATACCGGCACAGCGGCTACTCAAAACAACTCCGATGACAGATTCGTGACCATGAGCACGAATTCATCAAATGCTGAAATGAATTCGGAAGAAAAGATTTTTGCGATGATAAAAAGGCAAAAGGGGTTGCAAGAGTCACTGCAACGTCTCTTGTCAAACATATCCACCAAGCCAATAAACAATTTGTGGCTTCAAATAGAAAACCTTCACCTATCCATATACGAGCAGTGCGATGATCTGCAGACGTATGGATATGATCTTGATGCCTACATAACACTGGAACAAGAAGTTCAAGATCAGCGGGCTACTTCCACAGTACACAGCGTCACTAGCCGGCAGCAAGGTGTGGGTACAAATAACAGCCTCAGCCTTCAACTTCCAAAGGTGACAATACCAAAGTTTGACGGCAACTACGCAACTTGGCAGCAATTTTCCGATTTATTCACTAAGATAATTCATGAACAAGAGTTGCCAGACATACAAAAAATGTGGTACCTGAAAACAAATATTTCAGGAGAAGCAGAGAGGCTAATACGACATCTCACGTTGAGTGAAGCCAATTACTCAACAGCATGGAGATTGATGCAAGAGAGGTTCAACAACAAAAGAGTCCTTGCATCGGTACTTATTCAAAAATTAGTTGACCATCCAACAACAACCGCTGACGCTAAGGGTATTAAAAACTTTCACGATTGTATTCAGGAAAATTTATTGGCTCAGGCATCAGGACAGATTCCTGGGATCCACTTTTACTGCACATATTGGTAAAGAAGTTGGATCGTCACACTCATATTTTGTATGGGCAGGCCCTAAGTAATCCCAAAGAAATGCAAGAAATTCATATATTTCTGCAATTTCTAGAAAATCGGTTTCAAACTTTAGAAGCTCTGGGAACCAACCAATCATCAACTCATGCTAAACCAAATTTCGGCACAGCAAAATCATTGACTACATTTACAAAAAATAGTCAAACAGCGACTTGCCCAGCATGCAAGCAAAATCATCCAATTTTCAACTGTGAAATATTTCTGAAAATGACGGCCAACCAACGACTCAATTTAATACAGCAATCAAAAAGATGCGTTAACTGCCTTAAGGTTGGCCATTCTGCGAAAAACTGTTCTTCAAGAAGCTGTTTCAAATGCCAAAAAAGACATAACACTTTGCTGCATTTAGAGCTTACAACACCACCAAAAGATGGATACGCTGAGTCCACACATCCAGGGAAAGCACAAACAAAGCAGGATCCTATTGGAAGTTCAGTGGCACTTACAGCATCAAAACTAGAACAAACAGCAAACCAACAAAGTTATGTAATGCTTGCCACAGCCAAAATAAAAGTGACAGCACAGAACGGGACTTCCTGCGAAGTGAGAGCAATTTTAGACTCAGGCTCTCAAGTAAATCTGGTGACAGAACAGTTGGTACGAAAACTTTTAAATCTTATTGTACTTTTGTTTTACCAAATAAAAAATAAAACTACAACAACAAAACTACCAGCGCAAAATGCGTTATTTGTTAAAGAATAATTCCTACAATTGTAGAGGAACAAAAATGTGTAATATCAAGAGAGAGATGAAAACAATTGCATGTAGAGGGGGAAAGAATGTAGAGCTTTCGCGCACTATACTCTTAAACATCGGCTAACAAAGCTTACTGAAGATATGACGTAGCGGTCATTGAAACTTGTACAAGCAGCTAGTTGCCAATTTTTCGTTCCTCTACAATTGTTGAAGTAATTCTCTAACGTTAAATGCATTTTGCGCTTGAAATTTTTTGATGTTTTAGGACTAAAAGATTATTTAATCAAATAATGTGGAGGGGTGAGTCGTCATGTCATCGAGATGGTTTCTTAAACTTTCATAATTTACATGGGTGGTCGTTGGAAAACAACTCCCTCATGAGATTCTTGTGAATAATGTTAAATTTAATCTTGCTTTGAATGTGCTCAAATTGATTTCTAGTCATTCTTTCTTGAATTGCTTTGAAGGTATGTTCACTCCAATAAGATCGCACGTTGGGATATCGGAGAGCTAGCATGTCAAATAATATCCCAATGAGTGTTCGCATTGGCAGTTAAAGTTATGGAAAAATAATTATTTATATTTATATACGAATATCTTCACGAAAATATTTTCAAGCTTTCGTGTTTGTCTGTGCTGAGAAATGTATTCGGTGGAATTATGTATTTATAGAGCCAATGAGGATTTATTCTGTGCTTCTCGGGCTCCCCGTCCCCCATTACTTGGTCAATGGGGTAGAGACGTCGCTTAGTTGATCGTCTAACGGCGCAAAAAATTATGATCTTTTAACCGGTGAATCAATAAAGCGGGCCACGCTCAGTTGCTCCAATGAATTTATTAAAAGAATCTGTGATAATTGATCGAATTACTCACTTAAGTGAAGAAAAAAAAGTAATAGATATCTTTCAGTTTTGATTAAAAGGTTTTATGTTTTTTAATTATACTACATTAAAAAGTAAGTAAGTCAAGATGGACGCAGCTAGAACCAGACGCCACAGAAAGCGTGACCTAGACGTAGGAACAATGATGGCTGTTCGATAAGAACATAAGAGGAGCCCCACTCCGAAGCAATACGAAAGTGGTCCCGGGGTGGAGGAAATGGCTCGACAAAAAAGGGAGGGTTTTTAGTGGATGCAAGCTCCACATACCAGAACTATGACGACAGTATCTGAGATGCGTTAGGCATTTCCCGCCCTACCCGAAAAAAAAAAAATATTTAAGGGAGGAAATATCCTAAGCGGGAACTATTTAATAGAAAATTTAGATGCATATTTCAAATGAGGAAAATTTTATTGGGTTTTTTGACCAGTTATCCGAAAAATTCAATTAATAAGGGTTCTATTAAGCGGTTGTCCACTGTACTTTAGATGAAGCTAATGTGGCCTTTTGTAAATTTGATTTTCTTCAGCGGATTTGAAATCATCACCACCATCAGAATTATCTTCTTCTCCAGTATTCCAATCCGTACCTGAATCAGAATCTTAAGATTCCATAGTATAAAAATATTCCACTAAAAAAACATACAACATGCCAATAAGGAGCCGTTACAAATTTAATTTTAACTTAGCTGCCCAGTCCTCCTAAAACTCAAACTTTCATTTATGTAAATGACTTGGGAACCATTTATACATATTTTCAAATAATATTTTAATGGAAGACAACTTACTAAGGCCAATAATTTTTTTATTTGATGGAAGCATTTTCTAAATTTGAAGTTGCACAGACGTTAACGGCAAACACAATAAGCTAATTTGCTTTTGGCGTGGCTTACATAATTTGTAGTTTGAAGAGTTGCCAGCATGTTCCAATTCAATTTTTTAATAATTTCTTTTAGTATAGAACTTTTGGTTTTTGCTTAACATAAAAAGTTTCTAATTAAAAATATATCAATTTGACCTTTATTTTGCTTTTAAAAATATGGTCACACAGAATCATTTAATTAACATGATAGTTACATAATAAGATATTCTAACATACTCCACATCACACTAAGCTAATTTAATTTCATCTGGTACCACCAATATGAAATTCGTATGATGATCTATTCAATATTTCCATTCATAACATGATCGTCACATATTTTTGCGTATTTTATTCCCAAAACTTGGTGGCGAAATTCCATGCTCTGAAAAATACAAAAAAAAATTGTTACTCTAGTTTTATCAAAAACCTTAAATAAATAATTTTAAATTAAAGGTAATAAGATGTTTATAGAGTTGTAATGAAGAGCGCGAAGTATGTAAAACTTATTTTACTAGTAGATTTCGAACCGATATGCGTTTGGTAAGCAAAATGCTATTCCATGCAAATATTACGAGTTCATAATTGTAATTATTGGATCATTTTGCTAACAATTTACCACTTAAGGTATAATCCAGTGCTAAAATGCATTTTTCCTACATATGTACAAATCTACGTCATCGGTTGTTTACACTTTTGTCATGATTTAAAACAATCCACGCCAAAAAATGTAAAGATATAATCAGCATAATTGACGGTTCGTAAAATAGGTTCTGTTGAGCACTTTCATTTGGGTTTTTTTTCTTCCAATTAATAAAAATATGGGTTACATAAATTCAGTTATCAATTTCTGATTAATTGATATTAAGCTGAATGTAGAAAAGAATGCGTTTTGGGTTATATTTGAGGTTACGAAGCATCGCGATATTTTATTTTTCAACAATAACTTCAAACCTTATTTTAAAGTGCAAGTCTTGCCATTTTGAACGACTCTGAGTTTGCTCACATATCTTTTATATCTCCATTAACGTTTGTAATGCCATACAAACCTTATAAGCCATACAAACATATCTCAGCGAAAAAAAAAGATAGTTGAGCAAACTCAGAGTGATTTAAAATGGCACGACTTGTACTTTAAGATAAGGTTTGTAGTTATTGTAGAAAAAAAATGTTTTTTTTAAGATGAAGATGAATTAAGATGACATCTATAATTATTTGAGAAAAAATAGTTCCGCGACGCTATATAATCTCAAATATAAGCCAAAAATCCGTTTTTCCACTATAGCTCGTTCATGATATAAAAATTGACGCATTATTTGTACAATTGTGTAATTTAAATCAATTAGAAAACTGTAAAGTAAAATGTAAGTATGGTATGGTTTTTAAATTGGTGTGGCGCAATTACATACAATTTGCCACACATATCTTACGACATAGTAGATAAGTTATTATAAATGTCAGTCTAATGTTAACCATAAATGTCAGTCTAATTGTTGGGAATTAAACTATTCCAACATTTAGTTAAGTTATCAATTAATTCAATTTTATTAACATTTTTAGTTGAGTGTAACATAAATAAATTCTTCAAATATTCTGCTGAGTTGCTGTATTAAGGTATTACCTTAATACAGCAAAGAATGACACAGTTTAAAAAATTATTTAATTCCTGGTTGCTTGCTAAGCAATATTTCGTTTATTTGTTTTTATGTTGTAATTCTCATATTTTTTGTTGTTATTTTGTAATAATTATTGTTAAGCATTTTATTTGTATATAAACTTGAATATTTTAATTAATAAATCAGATGCAATTTGAAATTCAATAAACTGTCTTTTTTAATTGCTTCTCTACACACGAAATCTTCAGGTTAAAGTGCTTGAAGATTTCAATATACAAATTCCACAAAAGAACACTAGTCTAGGTTCATGTGCCTAAACTAGAAATCACACTAGACATTCTGACATAACATTTGGTGACCCCGACGGTCCAAGCCAGGAAACACTGTCTGCATAGGGACATTCCAGCTAGGATTATCGTAAAGTGGACACAGCAGCCACAACACAGCAACATTCTGGAGCAGGAGCCAAAACCCGACGGTCCAAGCCAGGAAACAAAGTCTGCATAGGGACATTCTAGCTAGGATTATCGTAAAGTGGACCCAGAAGCCACAACACAGCAACATACAACATTCTGGAGCAGGAGCCAGAACCCGACGGTCCAAGCCAGGATTCGCATAAGGACACTCCAGCTAGGATTGTCGAAAAGTGGACACAGCAGCCACAACACAGCAACATACAACATTCTGGAGCAAGAGCCAGAACCCAACGGTCCAAGCCAGGAAACACTGTCTGCAGAAAGACATTCCAGCTAAGATTACCGAAAAGTGGACATAGCAGCCACAACAGAGCAACATTCTGGAGCAGAAGACAGAACCTAACAACAACGTCAGTACGTGAACGGTCAAAAAATGGAAGCATTAGTCGCTGAGCAAACTTCAGTTGGAGGCGAGATCCAGAAAATCATAGCAAATTATAAAAAAGATCCTGCTGACAGGAAGAAAAATGTAAATTATTTTGAAGAGCGTAAGCAGCGTTTGCAGAGTGCCTTCCAACAATTTGAAGCCACAGATGATCAGATTCGGTCATTGCAAGGAGTTCCGAGCCATCATGAATATTTCACAACCGGCTATTCCGAAAAAATTGTCGAGTTGAGTAAGCAGTATGAAGAAATATTCGACAAGGCTATACAATCTCTCAAAGAAACGCCAGCACCGTCGCAGCAGAGCAAAAAGAATACCGGCACAGCGGCTACTCAAAACAACTCCGATGACAGATTCGTGACCATGAGCACGAATTCATCAAATGCTGAAATGAATTCGGAAGAAAAGATTTTTGCGATGATAAAAAGGCAAAAGGGGTTGCAAGAGTCACTGCAACGTCTCTTGTCAAACATATCCACCAAGCCAATAACCGACCAAAATCGATACTTGGAGTCACTAAACAATTTGTGGCTTCAAATAGAAAACCTTCACCTATCCATATACGAGCAGTGCGATGATCTGCAGACGTATGGATATGATCTTGATGCCTACATAACACTGGAACAAGAAGTTCAAGATCAGCGGGCTACTTCCACAGTACACAGCGTCACTAGCCGGCAGCAAGGTGTGGGTACAAATAACAGCCTCAGCCTTCAACTTCCAAAGGTGACAATACCAAAGTTTGACGGCAACTACGCAACTTGGCAGCAATTTTCCGATTTATTCACTAAGATAATTCATGAACAAGAGTTGCCAGACATACAAAAAATGTGGTACCTGAAAACAAATATTTCAGGAGAAGCAGAGAGGCTAATACGACATCTCACGTTGAGTGAAGCCAATTACTCAACAGCATGGAGATTGATGCAAGAGAGGTTCAACAACAAAAGAGTCCTTGCATCGGTACTTATTCAAAAATTAGTTGACCATCCAACAACAACCGCTGACGCTAAGGGTATTAAAAACTTTCACGATTGTATTCAGGAAAATTTATTGGCTCAGGCATCAGGACAGATTCCTGGGATCCACTTTTACTGCACATATTGGTAAAGAAGTTGGATCGTCACACTCATATTTTGTATGGGCAGGCCCTAAGTAATCCCAAAGAAATGCAAGAAATTCATATATTTCTGCAATTTCTAGAAAATCGGTTTCAAACTTTAGAAGCTCTGGGAACCAACCAATCATCAACTCATGCTAAACCAAATTTCGGCACAGCAAAATCATTGACTACATTTACAAAAAATAGTCAAACAGCGACTTGCCCAGCATGCAAGCAAAATCATCCAATTTTCAACTGTGAAATATTTCTGAAAATGACGGCCAACCAACGACTCAATTTAATACAGCAATCAAAAAGATGCGTTAACTGCCTTAAGGTTGGCCATTCTGCGAAAAACTGTTCTTCAAGAAGCTGTTTCAAATGCCAAAAAAGACATAACACTTTGCTGCATTTAGAGCTTACAACACCACCAAAAGATGGATACGCTGAGTCCACACATCCAGGGAAAGCACAAACAAAGCAGGATCCTATTGGAAGTTCAGTGGCACTTACAGCATCAAAACTAGAACAAACAGCAAACCAACAAAGTTATGTAATGCTTGCCACAGCCAAAATAAAAGTGACAGCACAGAACGGGACTTCCTGCGAAGTGAGAGCAATTTTAGACTCAGGCTCTCAAGTAAATCTGGTGACAGAACAGTTGGTACGAAAACTTTTAAATCTTATTGTACTTTTGTTTTACCAAATAAAAAATAAAACTACAACAACAAAACTACCAGCGCAAAATGCGTTATTTGTTAAAGAATAATTCCTACAATTGTAGAGGAACAAAAATGTGTAATATCAAGAGAGAGATGAAAACAATTGCATGTAGAGGGGGAAAGAATGTAGAGCTTTCGCGCACTATACTCTTAAACATCGGCTAACAAAGCTTACTGAAGATATGACGTAGCGGTCATTGAAACTTGTACAAGCAGCTAGTTGCCAATTTTTCGTTCCTCTACAATTGTTGAAGTAATTCTCTAACGTTAAATGCATTTTGCGCTTGAAATTTTTTGATGTTTTAGGACTAAAAGATTATTTAATCAAATAATGTGGAGGGGTGAGTCGTCATGTCATCGAGATGGTTTCTTAAACTTTCATAATTTACATGGGTGGTCGTTGGAAAACAACTCCCTCATGAGATTCTTGTGAATAATGTTAAATTTAATCTTGCTTTGAATGTGCTCAAATTGATTTCTAGTCATTCTTTCTTGAATTGCTTTGAAGGTATGTTCACTCCAATAAGATCGCACGTTGGGATATCGGAGAGCTAGCATGTCAAATAATATCCCAATGAGTGTTCGCATTGGCAGTTAAAGTTATGGAAAAATAATTATTTATATTTATATACGAATATCTTCACGAAAATGGGAAAAAACATTGGGTATCAAATATTTTCAAGCTTTCGTGTTTGTCTGTGCTGAGAAATGTATTCGGTGGAATTATGTATTTATAGAGCCAATGAGGATTTATTCTGTGCTTCTCGGGCTCCCCGTCCCCCATTACTTGGTCAATGGGGTAGAGACGTCGCTTAGTTGATCGTCTAACGGCGCAAAAAATTATGATCTTTTAACCGGTGAATCAATAAAGCGGGCCACGCTCAGTTGCTCCAATGAATTTATTAAAAGAATCTGTGATAATTGATCGAATTACTCACTTAAGTGAAGAAAAAAAAGTAATAGATATCTTTCAGTTTTGATTAAAAGGTTTTATGTTTTTTAATTATACTACATTAAAAAGTAAGTAAGTCAAGATGGACGCAGCTAGAACCAGACGCCACAGAAAGCGTGACCTAGACGTAGGAACAATGATGGCTGTTCGATAAGAACATAAGAGGAGCCCCACTCCGAAGCAATACGAAAGTGGTCCCGGGGTGGAGGAAATGGCTCGACAAAAAAGGGAGGGTTTTTAGTGGATGCAAGCTCCACATACCAGAACTATGACGACAGTATCTGAGATGCGTTAGGCATTTCCCGCCCTACCCGAAAAAAAAAAAATATTTAAGGGAGGAAATATCCTAAGCGGGAACTATTTAATAGAAAATTTAGATGCATATTTCAAATGAGGAAAATTTTATTGGGTTTTTTGACCAGTTATCCGAAAAATTCAATTAATAAGGGTTCTATTAAGCGGGGTCCACTGTACTTTAGATGAAGCTAATGTGGCCTTTTGTAAATTTGATTTTCTTCAGCGGATTTGAAATCATCACCACCATCAGAATTATCTTCTTCTCCAGTATTCCAATCCGTACCTGAATCAGAATCTTAAGATTCCATAGTATAAAAATATTCCACTAAAAAAACATACAACATGCCAATAAGGAGCCGTTACAAATTTAATTTTAACTTAGCTGCCCAGTCCTCCTAAAACTCAAACTTTCATTTATGTAAATGACTTGGGAACCATTTATACATATTTTCAAATAATATTTTAATGGAAGACAACTTACTAAGGCCAATAATTTTTTTATTTGATGGAAGCATTTTCTAAATTTGAAGTTGCACAGACGTTAACGGCAAACACAATAAGCTAATTTGCTTTTGGCGTGGCTTACATAATTTGTAGTTTGAAGAGTTGCCAGCATGTTCCAATTCAATTTTTTAATAATTTCTTTTAGTATAGAACTTTTGGTTTTTGCTTAACATAAAAAGTTTCTAATTAAAAATATATCAATTTGACCTTTATTTTGCTTTTAAAAATATGGTCACACAGAATCATTTAATTAACATGATAGTTACATAATAAGATATTCTAACATACTCCACATCACACTAAGCTAATTTAATTTCATCTGGTACCACCAATATGAAATTCGTATGATGATCTATTCAATATTTCCATTCATAACATGATCGTCACATATTTTTGCGTATTTTATTCCCAAAACTTGGTGGCGAAATTCCATGCTCTGAAAAATACAAAAAAAAATTGTTACTCTAGTTTTATCAAAAACCTTAAATAAATAATTTTAAATTAAAGGTAATAAGATGTTTATAGAGTTGTAATGAAGAGCGCGAAGTATGTAAAACTTATTTTACTAGTAGATTTCGAACCGATATGCGTTTGGTAAGCAAAATGCTATTCCATGCAAATATTACGAGTTCATAATTGTAATTATTGGATCATTTTGCTAACAATTTACCACTTAAGGTATAATCCAGTGCTAAAATGCATTTTTCCTACATATGTACAAATCTACGTCATCGGTTGTTTACACTTTTGTCATGATTTAAAACAATCCACGCCAAAAAATGTAAAGATATAATCAGCATAATTGACGGTTCGTAAAATAGGTTCTGTTGAGCACTTTCATTTGGGTTTTTTTTCTTCCAATTAATAAAAATATGGGTTACATAAATTCAGTTATCAATTTCTGATTAATTGATATTAAGCTGAATGTAGAAAAGAATGCGTTTTGGGTTATATTTGAGGTTACGAAGCATCGCGATATTTTATTTTTCAACAATAACTTCAAACCTTATTTTAAAGTGCAAGTCTTGCCATTTTGAACGACTCTGAGTTTGCTCACATATCTTTTATATCTCCATTAACGTTTGTAATGCCATACAAACCTTATAAGCCATACAAACATATCTCAGCGAAAAAAAAAGATAGTTGAGCAAACTCAGAGTGATTTAAAATGGCACGACTTGTACTTTAAGATAAGGTTTGTAGTTATTGTAGAAAAAAAATGTTTTTTTTTAAGATGAAGATGAATTAAGATGACATCTATAATTATTTGAGAAAAAATAGTTCCGCGACGCTAGCCAAAAATCCGTTTTTCCACTATAGCTCGTTCATGATATAAAAATTGACGCATTATTTGTACAATTGTGTAATTTAAATCAATTAGAAAACTGTAAAGTAAAATGTAAGTATGGTATGGTTTTTAAATTGGTGTGGCGCAATTACATACAATTTGCCACACATATCTTACGACATAGTAGATAAGTTATTATAAATGTCAGTCTAATGTTAACCATAAATGTCAGTCTAATTGTTGGGAATTAAACTATTCCAACATTTAGTTAAGTTATCAATTAATTCAATTTTATTAACATTTTTAGTTGAGTGTAACATAAATAAATTCTTCAAATATTCTGCTGAGTTGCTGTATTAAGGTATTACCTTAATACAGCAAAGAATGACACAGTTTAAAAAATTATTTAATTCCTGGTTGCTTGCTAAGCAATATTTCGTTTATTTGTTTTTATGTTGTAATTCTCATATTTTTTGTTGTTATTTTGTAATAATTATTGTTAAGCATTTTATTTGTATATAAACTTGAATATTTTAATTAATAAATCAGATGCAATTTGAAATTCAATAAACTGTCTTTTTTAATTGCTTCTCTACACACGAAATCTTCAGGTTAAAGTGCTTGAAGATTTCAATATACAAATTCCACAAAAGAACACTAGTCTAGGTTCATGTGCCTAAACTAGAAATCACACTAGACATTCTAACATAACATTTGGTGACCCCGACGGTCCAAGCCAGGAAACACTGTCTGCATAGGGACATTCCAGCTAGGATTATCGTAAAGTGGACACAGCAGCCACAACACAGCAACATTCTGGAGCAGGAGCCAAAACCCGACGGTCCAAGCCAGGAAACAAAGTCTGCATAGGGACATTCTAGCTAGGATTATCGTAAAGTGGACCCAGAAGCCACAACACAGCAACATACAACATTCTGGAGCAGGAGCCAGAACCCGACGGTCCAAGCCAGGATTCGCATAAGGACACTCCAGCTAGGATTGTCGAAAAGTGGACACAGCAGCCACAACACAGCAACATACAACATTCTGGAGCAAGAGCCAGAACCCAACGGTCCAAGCCAGGAAACACTGTCTGCAGAAAGACATTCCAGCTAAGATTACCGAAAAGTGGACATAGCAGCCACAACAGAGCAACATTCTGGAGCAGAAGACAGAACCTAACAACAACGTCAGTACGTGAACGGTCAAAAAATGGAAGCATTAGTCGCTGAGCAAACTTCAGTTGGAGGCGAGATCCAGAAAATCATAGCAAATTATAAAAAAGATCCTGCTGACAGGAAGAAAAATGTAAATTATTTTGAAGAGCGTAAGCAGCGTTTGCAGAGTGCCTTCCAACAATTTGAAGCCACAGATGATCAGATTCGGTCATTGCAAGGAGTTCCGAGCCATCATGAATATTTCACAACCGGCTATTCCGAAAAAATTGTCGAGTTGAGTAAGCAGTATGAAGAAATATTCGACAAGGCTATACAATCTCTCAAAGAAACGCCAGCACCGTCGCAGCAGAGCAAAAAGAATACCGGCACAGCGGCTACTCAAAACAACTCCGATGACAGATTCGTGACCATGAGCACGAATTCATCAAATGCTGAAATGAATTCGGAAGAAAAGATTTTTGCGATGATAAAAAGGCAAAAGGGGTTGCAAGAGTCACTGCAACGTCTCTTGTCAAACATATCCACCAAGCCAATAACCGACCAAAATCGATACTTGGAGTCACTAAACAATTTGTGGCTTCAAATAGAAAACCTTCACCTATCCATATACGAGCAGTGCGATGATCTGCAGACGTATGGATATGATCTTGATGCCTACATAACACTGGAACAAGAAGTTCAAGATCAGCGGGCTACTTCCACAGTACACAGCGTCACTAGCCGGCAGCAAGGTGTGGGTACAAATAACAGCCTCAGCCTTCAACTTCCAAAGGTGACAATACCAAAGTTTGACGGCAACTACGCAACTTGGCAGCAATTTTCCGATTTATTCACTAAGATAATTCATGAACAAGAGTTGCCAGACATACAAAAAATGTGGTACCTGAAAACAAATATTTCAGGAGAAGCAGAGAGGCTAATACGACATCTCACGTTGAGTGAAGCCAATTACTCAACAGCATGGAGATTGATGCAAGAGAGGTTCAACAACAAAAGAGTCCTTGCATCGGTACTTATTCAAAAATTAGTTGACCATCCAACAACAACCGCTGACGCTAAGGGTATTAAAAACTTTCACGATTGTATTCAGGAAAATTTATTGGCTCAGGCATCAGGACAGATTCCTGGGATCCACTTTTACTGCACATATTGGTAAAGAAGTTGGATCGTCACACTCATATTTTGTATGGGCAGGCCCTAAGTAATCCCAAAGAAATGCAAGAAATTCATATATTTCTGCAATTTCTAGAAAATCGGTTTCAAACTTTAGAAGCTCTGGGAACCAACCAATCATCAACTCATGCTAAACCAAATTTCGGCACAGCAAAATCATTGACTACATTTACAAAAAATAGTCAAACAGCGACTTGCCCAGCATGCAAGCAAAATCATCCAATTTTCAACTGTGAAATATTTCTGAAAATGACGGCCAACCAACGACTCAATTTAATACAGCAATCAAAAAGATGCGTTAACTGCCTTAAGGTTGGCCATTCTGCGAAAAACTGTTCTTCAAGAAGCTGTTTCAAATGCCAAAAAAGACATAACACTTTGCTGCATTTAGAGCTTACAACACCACCAAAAGATGGATACGCTGAGTCCACACATCCAGGGAAAGCACAAACAAAGCAGGATCCTATTGGAAGTTCAGTGGCACTTACAGCATCAAAACTAGAACAAACAGCAAACCAACAAAGTTATGTAATGCTTGCCACAGCCAAAATAAAAGTGACAGCACAGAACGGGACTTCCTGCGAAGTGAGAGCAATTTTAGACTCAGGCTCTCAAGTAAATCTGGTGACAGAACAGTTGGTACGAAAACTAATGGTAAAACCAGCTCGCACGTCACTATGCATTGAAGGTATAGGGAAAAGATTTCAAAATTGTTCTCAACGCATAACACTCAACATGGAATCAACTAAAGGCTCGTACACAACAACATTGGAATCGTTTGTTTTACCTCAAATCGTGCCAGCACAACCAGCATACAAAGTAAACACTACGAAATGGCGCATTCCTGATAACATTTTATTGGCAGATCCAACTTTCGGCCAGCCAGGACGAGTAGACATTTTACTTGGTGCAGAATTATACTTTGACTTATTAACAAGTGGTCAAATTCATTTGTCTACAGAGCTACTCATTTTACAAAACACAGCACTTGGATGGGTAGTGGGTGGCAAGATCAGTCGTCAGCAAGTTGACAAAGCAGTATGTGCAGTTCTAGATGGAGAAAGAATAGACAACTTGCTACAAAATTTTTGGAAATTAGACGAACCTGAAGATTCTGGGCCCAATCTGTCGCAAAACGACAAACAATGCGAAGTTACTTCATTAATACAACAAAAAGAAATGGCGACGGAAGATTTGTGGTTCAACTGCCTTTCCAAGAAAACCCATCAGCATTAGGAGACTCAAGAACTCAAGCTCTTCGCAGATTCCTGTCATTGGAAAAACGGCTAGAAAGAATACCATTGATCAAACAAGAATACATTAACTTCATGACACAATATGAAGATTTAGGACACATGATTAAAATCAATCCAGAAGAGATTATGTGTCCACAATATTTTATTCCTCATCATTACGTATTAAAGCCGGACAGCAGCACTACAAAACTACGCGTTGTTTTTGACGCATCAGCAAAATCATCATCCGGGCGATCATTGAATGACCTGTTGCACACTGGTCCTACAGTTCAGAGTGAACTATTTACAATACTTCTTCGTTTTCGACTACCCAAATATGTTTTCACGACTGACGTGGAGAAGATGTATAGGCAAATTATGATTGACGAAGCCGATCAAAGGTTTCAACTTATTTTTTGGAGAGCGTCACAGAACGATCCGTTAAAAATATACAAACTGAAAACTGTCACATATGGAACTTCAGCTGCTCCATATTTAGCGACCAAGTGCTTACAGCAACTTGCAGAAAAGAATAGAGCTAGTTACCCATTGGGAGCAAAAGTGTTGCATGAAGATTTTTATGTTGACGACGGCCTTAGTGGTGCAGACAATCTTAGTACAGCCATAGAAATGCAGCAGCAGCTAACACAGCTCCTGGGTAGCGCAGGGCTTAAATTGCGCAAATGGTGTGCCAACCATCCTCATTTACTTCAAGGGATACCAGTAGAAGACCAAGAAGTCAACCTGGACTTTGAAGAAACATCAATAAAAACACTTGGACTCACGTGGATGCCAAAATCAGATGTTTTTTGCATAAAAACAGGCAGCTTGGACAATTCAAGAGTCACAAAACGCACAGTTATATCAGACCTCGCAAAGGTTTTTGATCCCCTCGGGCTGGTAGGCCCAGTCGTTGTGTCAGCGAAAATATTCATTCAACAACTATGGCAACTTCAACTAAACTGGGATGATGAACTACCAGGAGACATAAGTACAACATATCAAGCAAGAGTTTTGGAGACGGTGGAATAGTGAGTATTTGACCGAACTCCAACACCGAAATAAATGGAAGGATATTCACAAAAACATCAAGGAAGATACTATGGTCATCATCAAGGAGGACAACATACCCCCGCTTCAATGGAATTTAGGACGAATCCTTAAGGTGTACAAGGGAGATGATGGAATAGTGCGTGTAGTGGATGTTAAAACATCAGCAGGAACCATCAAACGCCCTATAACTAGATTAGCTCCACTATTTCCAGCAGCCGAAGAAAATATCTCGCAACAACCACTAAGACGACCGCATTCAGATCCAGATCCCTGTCAAGATGACGAGTCAAGCACATCACCAATCAAAAGAGTCCGAACTACCGCAAGCCCGGTTTTACTAACGATTATCATGACCTTGATTCTATTACTTCTCGCGATATGTAATCCAATAAACATAACTCAGTCTGGCAACAATCTTGGCATATTCTTTGAGTCAATCGGATCCACAAAAATTGCAACAGCTGAATGGAAAATGATAGTCTATTACGACTTAAAACCTTTTTGGACAGAAATGGATGCCCTTCATAATGGAACCATAGCCCTTCAACAATTATGTAAGGAATGGCAGCAACAATCAGCTTGCAATTCGCTTATCTCGCATTTTGAGCATGCAAGTTATGAGCTGCTTCAGGATAAAATATTAATGTCAACAAAACGCCATAAACGAGCAGCAGTCAATTTTATAGGAAACATAGCGCGCACATTATTTGGAGTACTAGATTCAGATTACGCAGAGGAAATGTCAAATACCATTGTTCAACTGAAGGATAACGACAACCACGCCATAAACCTTCTTCAAAATCAAACATCAATTATTGACTCTACACTCAATATCATCAAACGGGACGAAGTTCAAACTCAATCTAAAATGACACAGTTTCAACGGCAAATCGATGAATTCACAAATAGAGTTGGACAGGATACAGAACAAATTCGAGTGACACAACTTTTGTTGTCCTTAGCAGCAGAACTTTCACTAATAACAGCAAATCTTCAACGTACACAGTCTGTGATTCTAAATGTACTCACAGACACACATCATGGAAAAATTAGTCCAATGTTGCTCTCACCTCAACAATTACGAAGTGAAATTAACAAAATCAGGACCCATCTTCCGCCATCACGATCCTTGCCGATTGCAGAAGAAAATCTTATCGAACTTTACAAGATTATGAACGTTAAGGCAGCAATAAGCAGTAAACATGTTTTATTTCTTATGGAAATACCTTTGGTAGACCAACAACACTTCAACTTGTTTAAATTGATTCCCATTCCTACCGTAATTAACGAAACTATGATAGCTATACGTACAGAAATGGCATTTCTCGCTGTAAACATGCATCGTGATCAATACATTCCATTTACCAGCAGTGAGCTACAGGAGTGTTCCGTGACCAGAGATGAAATATATATTTGCACAACCAAACAAATTAAATTCAGCAAAGAATCATCACAGCATGCCTGTGAAATTCAACTATTCAACAACAAAACATCTCCAAATTGCCATGTTTCACGAATTGAAGGAAACCTTATCCTACGACAATTAAAGCACCCGAATAAATGGATCTACACATCGATCAATAATAATGAAATGTCAGCAGTTTGTGGTGCCGAACTTAGCCAATTCACATTATATGGATCAGGACTACTCGAACTACATCCAGCATGTACCATTAAAAACGGAGAAATCATGTTACATGGTCACTATGCAGCTTCCAACACTTTTACAATTTCATTTCCACGATTTGGCAATATTCTGTCCATCACGTCTTCGAATGAAAGAAAAACAATATTTAACACAACTGATACCAAGATAGAGACACAATTGGAACAACTCAATGCACTACAACACCAACTAAACGACGAACAATTCGTCTACCTTCCGACAAAATTGCGGTCAAACAGTATACACCACCATACTGTTAGTTATGTCGCTCTGTCAATTTCCTTGGCACTACTAATATTTTGCGCATCGAAAATCAAATGTCAACGACAAAATCCAATTTCCAAAGCTAAGTGTAGCAATATTGAAACTTCCAGCCACGATCATGAACTCACAGTCAACGCAACCGATCGACCAATTGCTCCAGTACCATTACCCCGCCAGCAAAACAACAAATTCGCAGTAATTGCTTAGACGTTGGTCGAACATACGCCCAACGGGGGGGAGAATGTTGGGAATTAAACTATTCCAACATTTAGTTAAGTTATCAATTAATTCAATTTTATTAACATTTTTAGTTGAGTGTAACATAAATAAATTCTTCAAATATTCTGCTGAGTTGCTGTATTAAGGTATTACCTTAATACAGCAAAGAATGACACAGTTTAAAAAATTATTTAATTCCTGGTTGCTTGCTAAGCAATATTTCGTTTATTTGTTTTTATGTTGTAATTCTCATATTTTTTGTTGTTATTTTGTAATAATTATTGTTAAGCATTTTATTTGTATATAAACTTGAATATTTTAATTAATAAATCAGATGCAATTTGAAATTCAATAAACTGTCTTTTTTAATTGCTTCTCTACACATGAAATCTTCAGGTTAAAGTGCTTGAAGATTTCAATATACAAATTCCACAAAAGAACACTAGTCTAGGTTCATGTGCCTAAACTAGAAATCACACTAGACATTCTAACATAACACTAATGTTAACCATAAATGTCAGTCTAATGTTAAATGCAACCCTGTAAATTTGAAGAATAATAAATTATTAGATACATAAAAATAACGACGCCATATTGGCAACACAATATCTTGTGACAGTCAATTTGACTGTTGACAAATGATTTGTGATCAGTATATTGGCCATTTCACCAGAAAAACTCTTTTAATAATGTAAATTTACTAAACTCATGAAAACGAATCTTTGTTATTAGATCGAAGTATTCAACATGACGTATTGAATATTAGTAAATCAAAGCTTGATTCAGAGTTTGGTTCATATAAGAGTAAATATAATGTGTGGATGATGGGGAAGAACCCATTTCTTTTAAGGATAAATTTGTGAGAATAAAAAATTCAAAATGGCCCCTTACAATTTTAAGGCCTGATTTAGATATTTATAAAAAAATTTTACAAGAGACACAAACAAGGTAATGATTCAAAAGGTCGAATTAAATCTAGTCGTTCAGATAAATATAAAAACATTGTTAGTAAACTATTCAAGAATTGGAAAGGAGATGGCTTGATTAAGTTAAACATAAAAAAAATTGTGTAAATTGAGATGATCCTAACGAGTTAGTGGATAGATTGCGTAATTGAAATCATAATATTGAAATTTTCTCAATTATTGAGGAATTGCGGGAAGCAAAAAGTATTCTATGAATAATTTATAAAATTTAAATCCTACTCATTTATAAAATGCCAGTTGACAAGTTTGGTCATTTGAGAGATATAATAAACCAAACTCCACAGTTCATTTGGATCGTGATCGTCATTTAAATTTCCACTTGCGAAGAATAAAATATTGGCAATCCTATATTGGAAAATGATGCTGTTAATAAGACTTTTTTATGAAGTACTCTTCAAAACTTTTTTCAAGAATAAACGAACAAATAGAGAAATCCTGAACAGATAAAATCAATAATACTGCATAAAATAAGTCTTAGTAAATGTATCCATGCGCAAAGTGATTTACAACGTGAAGTAATAATTGTGTTCTCTACAGAAACTGTTAGTAAATCAATTAATGATTTGGAAACACGTGTAAATAAAGCAATAAAATAGACGAGAAGTCTTTTCAAAAAAGAATGCATAGAGAGCTAAAAGGTATGGATGGAGCGACAACGAGCGGTTCAGGAGCTGCATAAGCAAGCACGTGGAAATTTCATATGCAGACGAAATAACTAAGGGTATAGATGACCTTTGGCATTGGCAAGCAGATCCCGTTGAAATCGGTGCTTATTCAAAATATAATAAGGGATATCGTTTTATTATAACAGTAATAGATACATTTTCAAGGTCTGCTTGGATACTTCCTGTAAAATCTAAGAGTAATGAAGGTATGAAATCAATTCCCAAAAAACTTGCAAACAGATCATGGTAAGGAGTTTTATAATAAAATATTACAAAATGTGATGAAGAAACGCGATATTAGCAGTCTTATACGTCTTATAGTATTCTAAAAGCTTCTATTGTGGAACGATTTAATAGAACATTAAAAAGCTTGATGTAGAAAAAGTTTAGTTTACAAGGAAATTATCAGTGCATTAATATATACAACCACTTGATTAATCAATACAAAAATAAAAAACATCGAACCATTGGAATGAGTCCGAAATCTGTTAATTCTGAAAATGAAACATCTCAAATTGAATCAGCATGTAATCATCCTAAAATATTTAAATTCGTAAAATTAAAAGTTGGAGCTCCTGTTCGCATTAGCAAGTATGATATAAAATTGGACGACTGAAATCTTTAAAGCTCGGTTTACACAGAACAAAACTCCAATTACTTATTGAAAGAGTATAGGGGCAACCAACTGTTAGAGCATTTTACGTTAATGAATCAGTGAAAACACAAAATCCAAATCCATATGGGTCGTGCCATCTATAATGGGCCTATCAGTACCCTTATGTTTTTTAAACAGGCTGAAACTTTTTTCAGTGATTGGTCCATCATGTAGAAGATATAAAGAAATTCGATACAATTTTTTTGACCAGTATTATTGCTTAAAAAAAAGTTTTAAATTGTGCTTAAAAAATGCTCGTAAGTAAACCAAAAAAGTTCATTGATGATTATAAACAAACCAGCACCATTCAAATTAGCTTTTATATTATATTTAGGTAGTTGTGTACTAGTAGATGACCTTAACCCTCTCCAATGTTAAGAGCCCCATTCCTCTTCTTGAAAACTTTGTAGGTTTTTGTGGACTCGTTTAATTTCCTGATGTTGTCAGTAGTTAGCAACAAGAATACTGACGGGAATCACAAAATTGCGTGCTCCAGCTCCATTATGATAGCTGGAGAGCTATCTTTCTTGATGACTTTTTTCATTAACAGCACGTAACAGGACTTCGGCTTAAGTCCTTCAAGACATATATTGAACTTAATAACATGAGTTTAGTTGATTAATTTCACAATATTCTAAAACGAAAATAAAAAAATAAAAAAAGAACAAACACTTACCATCTTCAATTGCGTAGTTTTTCTGGTGATAATATTTTAAATTCACTGCATTTTTTATAAAATCCTTAAATAATCTATTGCTGAAATTATGTCGTGGTTAACGTTTATATTTTAGATCTAAAATTATTGTACTTGATCTCTTGTTGCTAATGGTGATTAGAATGTGTACGTATAATTCCTATAATTTAAAATAACTTCGTTATCACCACTTAAAAAATTTTCAGAAACGTGTTCCCTTTTCTTAAGTCATAGTCATAGTTATAATCAAAACGAGATTTATGGTCATCTTATAATTTTTTAACTTAAATTCTCAAATGTAAAATATCTTTCTTATCACCAATTAAAAATTCGCATGGTGATGATTAAAACTTTTTTTTATGTATGGAGTGTCCCAGAAAAAACTTACGTTTTGCTTTATAGTTATAAAAAAATACCCAGTAATTTTTATTTATTAATAATGGTTAGTGTTCAGAATATAATCAACTAAAAACTAAGTAGCATTTTTTTATCTATAAAAACATCTTACTTTTTTCGTTAGGCCCTTCATTAAATATTGCATAGTTGTTTCATCGACAGTACGATACGGCCTTTTCCACTTAAATCTGAAGTGTTGTAAATTTTTTTGGAGTCTTACCACTCTTTCAAAGATCTCTTTTCATAAGATTCCAATATCTTTTAATTGGGCGAAGCTCTGGGCAGTTAAGCGGATTTTCAATTTTTGGAACAAAATTGATCTTTGAACTTTGGAATTGATTGTGTCTTGTGTATCAAAAAATCTGCTTCTGAGACCACAGGTGCATATGGCCTCCCAAACCATATATTGCTTCGGAAATTTCGAAATTTTTTTTCTTTGCATTTACTAGACACATGCCCCTTTTTTGGTGATGTATAATATATGTGCCCAGGTAGCTGCTTAAAATCTGCTTTGATGTAAGTTTCGTCGTCCATAACACAGCAATTAAATTTAGTCAGGTACCTTTTATACAATTTTTGGGCTCGCATCTGAGCCATCAAGTGCTTCTCATCAGAACGGTCTGGTACTTTTTGAACTCTATATGTCTTTAGCTTACTTTTCTTTTATATCTTTTGTACAGTAGATTTTGATGTACCAGCTCTAGCCGCCATATCTCGCACTGAAGTATTGGGATTTTGCTTAAAAAGGCACTGCACGTTCGTCGCTACCTTTGGGTTAGAAAATTCTGGTGTTCTGCCTGAACCTTCTTTTTGTAAAGCAGGTCAACCCCTTTTATAATTATAAATAACCATAAAGACTGTATTTTCTGATGCACCAACTATTTTTGCTATAGCTGAATATTTTAATTCTGGATTTTGTAGGTATGTGGACAAAATCAGTTCGTGGACTTTTTGTTGCTTGCTAGACATATTTGTCGTTAAAAGTGCTATCTACAAGTGTTATACATTATATTAAACGTCATTTTATATAGAACATATATTGTGTCTTTTAGACCTATAAGATTATGAGATAAAGCATAATACAAAAAATAAAAAACCTAAGTTTTTTCTGGGACAGTCCTTAGAACATAAATCTGATTGCTTATTTATTGGAAGAATATCGAGGACAGTCAATTGTTGGACGATTTTACATTTGTGAATTGATGAAAATACAATATGCAAATACATATGGGTCATTCCATCTATAATGAGCCTATCATTACCCTCATGTTTTCTAATTAGGCTGAAACTTTTTTCAGTGATTGGTCTATCATGTAGAAGATATAAAAAAATTAGATACAATTTTTTTAACCAATATTATTGCTTAATAAAAAAGTTTCAAATTGTGTTAAAAAAAGCTCGCAAGTAAAACGAAAAAATTCATTGATGAATATAAGCAACCCAACAGAATTCATATTAGCTTCTATATTATTTTTAGGTAGTTGTGTACTAGCAGATGACGAAAAAACTGCAAATCTGAATAAATGAAGGCCTGAACGGTTTCTATGTGGTAAAAGATAAAAAAATTTACCTTCCAAGAAAATATCAATTTCCCAATTAAAAATAATATAAAAGCTAATTTGGATTGTGTTGGTTTGCTTATATTCATCAATGAATTTTTTTGTTTTACTTACGAGTTTTTTTTAACACAATTTGAAACTTTTTTTTTAACAATAATACTGGTCAAAAAAATTGTATCGAATTTCTTTATATCTTCTACATGATAGACCAATCACTGGAAAAAGTTTCAGCCTATTTAAAAAACATGATAGGCCCATTATAGATGGAATGACCCATATTTAATTGAAAAAGATATTAGAAAACGGGCAAATCAGAGCTTGTAAAATGGCTACTTTTCTCTAATGAATGCACTTCTTGGATTAATAAAAATGAAATAAAATAGCTTGTTAAAAAATGCAATTGAATATAAAATGTATTACCTTGAATAAAATTTAGAATGAAACAAATTTCAATGTTAGTTTTATATACGTTGTGTGTGTTCAGATCAGTTGTATGTAGGTAAGGACAAATAAACTTTAAGATATTCATTCGCATATAGATCACCTTAACGATCTATAAGCGAATGACAAAATATGTTTTGTATTGAACAGATTACAGCTGGTGACAAATATTGCCTGTGCTACTCCAAATAGAGATATTTTAGTATAGTAAATTAGGAAATAGATTTGAAAGGCCTTAGGCCTGAAGACAAGCGAAAAACTTTGCTTTCACGAGGTTGTGTTTTACGAGTAGATATAAAACGTACAGTTTTTTCAACTAAATGTGAATTTACTTATAACCAAATTGCGGTAGAAGGTGGGTCAATTACAATCTTATGGCAAGCTTATGAAAGTGCAACACCAATCTGTTGTCTTGTTAAAAATATTTTTCATCCTGCATGTGTATTTGCTGAAATTCAAATTGATTCTATGAACGTTTCACAGGAAATATGCAGAGACTTTTGAGTCAAATAAGCCATTTGAATTGACTAACACAAAAAAACAAATCGATATGACTAATACAAATATTACAGATGTATGTGTAAAAGATGTCGATGAGAGCTGGTGTTGGGATTCTGATAATAAGAAATATGTTAATATGAAAACAAAAAAAAAAAATTGTAAAATCTTATTATAATGGAAAAAAGCTTAAAAAGGAAGAAAGACCATTTATAAAAGGATATCATTATTAACTTAACCGTGGACAAGATATCACTTCTTTCAAACAATATAGTACTAGTGATATCGAAAATCGGGTGTTGTAGTATCCCAGTAGGCAAGGGCAGGAGCTTGCAGGCCTTCTAGCTGGCCTTCCTTGGTAAAATTAAGGCCTTGCCACCTCCTTTCAAACTTACTTTCTTTTTTATATGAAACGTCCCGATAAAACAGGCCTTCTTTAGCAGGCCTGTTAGAAACACTCTTCAAGCAGGTCTTCCTACATCGCTTGCGTCAAGAACCCTTACCGTAGAGGGGTCACAGAAGTACTTTGAAAAAATTAAATCTTAATACGTCGTGAGACTCTTAGTTAAATAATGTTTTTTTTATCTGCGTCAACCTCCCTTACGTTGATATTTTTAATGTTTATTTTTTGTGACGTTTTCTTAATTTATAATTTGACATTGAATACACAACACTCTACCACTTTAACATAACATGAAACAGAAGACCAGCCTAGCAACATGCACACCGTTCCTTACTTCTAACCATGTATCAACTTTTGATGTCGTATAAGTACAATCCAATGACGAAAAAGTAATGTCGAATCATAAAACATTGCAATACATGAAATAAAAAAATACATGAAGTCCTTCTTTTTTGCCTTCTATTATGAGGCCTTATAGCACTGCTGCTCTGGGAAGGCCTTATAGCACTGCTGCTATGGGAACGCCTTATAGCAGTACTGCTGTGGGAAGGCATCATAGCACGCCTGCCGTGGTAAGGCATAATAGCATTTCATGAGTATACACTCAATAGAGTGTAACTATTCGGCTAATTAAAATTTCACTACTTATAAAATTTACTTATTGTTACTATTGACAGATTGTAAATAAAAACAAAAATAATCATAGTAAAAAAAAATTATTTTGTTATTTACATGAAAATTTAGTTTTGAGAAGGCCTCTTACAATCGGAGCAGTGCTAGCAGGCCTTCTCTGGGGAATTCCTTGCTCAATTGCCTGCTGGGATGGGTCACAATTTTTTCTTTATGATTATGTATTTTATTTATTTTATACGATGTGCAGCAAGACTTAAATGTGGATGATTTTAAAAAATCATCTTGTTTCGATCGAAATGATCGCAAAACCAATATTTTAGGGGTTGAAAACATAAATTTGATCATTATGTATAACATAAAATCGTCTTAAGTAATCTTATGATTTTCATGTTTAAATATGCATATATAGTTTTTTTTATTGTATACTACCTTAAATAAGTGGCATTTAACATAAAGTTCAATTTAATAATACCAAAACCTAACACACTAAATTTTTCACCATTATACTTAAGTTTATATTGATAAAACTTATAATCAGTGGGAAAGTAAACGACATTTATCTTTAACGTTTCCCAGAAAAAATATGAGGGAATAAGAATGACACTGGAGTAATCAGCTAATATCTTTAAAACAAAGTTTTTTAGGTCGTGTCTAAACTCGACCTAAAAAACTCGAATTTTTAATTTTTTTTTCTTCCTCAAAGTTAGTTTTTTTGAATAATTTCTTCATTATACCCTACACGCATAGAAGGGGGCGTGACAGGTATGGAAAAATATATATATTCTTGATCAGCGTCACCACCTGAGTCGATATAGCTATGTCCGTCTGTCTGTCCGTCCGTCTGTACGCAAAAACTAAGCAAGCTAATTCAATGAAATTTAACACACAGCTCACATCTTCTTGCAAGCTGCTAGCATATAAAAATGGGCGAAATCGGTTCCCAGCCACGTCTTCCGCCCATACTCTATGTAAATGTACCCAAGTCCATTTTGAAAAAAAGTTGCTGCGATTTTGATCAAAATTGGTGATTTGGTGAATATGAGAACAACATTAAGATTAGGCTAGGTCTTAAGTTTGCAAAGGCTCTTAAAGAGGCGTGGCACAGCCCTGAATTTTAAGTTTTATGACGCCATTGCTCGTAAACTGTGCAAGATATTGTGATGAAATTTGGTACACGGATACAGATCTTGTGAATTTTGAATTGCGTATAAAGTGGGCGGAATTGTAAAAGTGGGCGTTGCATTTCTCAACAATAAAAAAATTGGAATTCGTATAACTCCAAATTGGCACATACGATTTTCATTAAAATTTTAGGGATGATACCACTGAAAGTAGTCAACAATACAAGCCACGTCAATGTACTGAAAAATTTATTTTAAGGGCGTGGCATAGCCTACAATATTTATAAACGTTATAAAAAGAGAACTAACAACGCAATCGTTATGAAATTTAATATGGCGGATACACTTGCCAAAAAGGTGTCTTCTTGCAAAATTTTGGCACAATTGCATCAGTGGGCGTGGCACCTCCCTCAATCACATAAAGTTGTAAGTGCTATTTTAAGTGAACTATGGGAGCAATCGATCTGGAATTTGATGTAAGTGGTTTACTGGGTAATAGGTATATATGAATTAAAAGCTGGCAAAATAGCAACAGTGGGCGTGGCACTTCCCATACAATTAAAATACCTTAAGTGGCATAACTATCGAAATATATGAGCAATCATAGTGAAATTTGGTGTAAGAAGTTTTTTTATAAAAAACTATTTCTGGATCAAAATCGGAGTGGATTGCACCAGTGGGTCTGTCACCGCCCTAAATTTTAGGAATAATTACGCCACATATCGCAAACTATACAAGCTATTGTGCTAAAATTTGGTTTGATCATGTTAATCACAAATATTATTTATTGAAACAAAAGTGAGCGGAATTGTAGGAGTGGGCGTGACATATTTTGTGTTTTTCATTTCTATTCTATTTTTTTCAACATTTCCCATATTCTTTTGACATTTTCAGTTTTTTCCAACACTTTCCAACATTTTTGAACCTTTTTACATTATTTTCGACTTATTCAACCTCCTCAACATTTTTTTAACATTTATTTAATAAGTACTGTTAATGTAGTGTAGGGTATGTGAGTTTCGGCCTGGCCGAAGATAACACCTTTACTAGTTTATTTATTCATTTTGTACTCAGACTTTTTGTAGTAACTGTATTAATGTACATAACGCACGCACACACTTATTCTTTGATTTTAATATTTTAGTAACAACAACGCATAATTGGAAAACAATAACAATTAGAGAGATAGAGAGAGTAATAGGAAAGAAAGAGTTGAAAGAGTTGAAAAAAAGGAAATCTTCCCACGCTTATATCTCAGCTTTAGGTCAACGGATTTTGGATCCAATAAAGTTCCGCAACTCTGCTCGATGAGCACTTCAATTTGGTATAGCATATGTTGCTGTAGCTGTTCTAAATCGCGTCTACTAAGCCTTCGAGGAATAAATTTATTGATTGATTTCAATATGACCTATAATTAGTACATCTAATTTTGTTTTTACACGGTAATTGGTTCCAGGAAAATCCGCATAAAAAACCGTGTAAAAAAAGATATTGATCGTATGCAAAATAGGTGATTGGTTCCTTATCTCTAAAACCTATTGAAATTAGTGAAAAACAAGGATTTTTTAAGAACAACTATTCAGGTTTATTTTATTAAATCACATATATAATGCGTTTTAACACAAGCAAAGTTATTAAAATCATCAAAATATGATGGGGAAAATAACTGCATTTGCTGATGACCTAGGCATAGTATATGCGGCCACTAGTCCTTTAAGCCTTGTTAGTGAAATAAATAATGATCTCTTTATATTACGTAATTGGTTCGCAGCCCATGCTATGGTCGTTAGCAACAAAACTAAAATTATGTTTCCTAGCCTCAATCCCAAAGTACAACCTGATATTGACTTTTTATTTCATGCCCCAGCTTGTGAAAGATTCAAGTGTATACATTCATTGTCAAAGAATTCAAACAAGAAATCTTATAATGAAAACGTTTCTTGTGATGCCAATTGTTTTTTAATTGAAAATGTTCAACACTTTAAGTACTTAGGCATCATAATTGACAACAATATGTGCTGGTCTGAGCGTATTCATCGCTTAAAAATGTATTTTCGATCGACGTTGCGAAGTTTTTACTCTATTAAAAAGTTATGTTCTATTCAACTACTAAAAAGATTTTATTTTGGTATTTTTCAATCTCAACTTCAATATGGGATCTGCTGTTGGGGTGGAGCTTATCGAAGTAAAATACAGCAATTACTGACGCTGCAAAAGTGCGTAATAAGAACGATTTGTAATAGAAACCGTTTTCACCACTCAATGGAATTATTCAGAATCTTGAATATATTTCCGATAAGGCATTTGTTTTATTTTAAAGTTTTAAAAATTTTTTTTTATTAGGAGTGGCTACCTGTTTTGCAGAAATTCAGATAACTACAACCTTAGAATTAATCAAAGCTTGGTTGTCTATGTTCCTTCATTTCGTACTTTTTTGATATAATGAGTTTTTGATGTATTGATTTTTCTCTACCTCCATTTTTTGTGGTTTTAAAATATGCATTAAATTGATATATTGATATTCACCCCACATCCAACATATAACACTAAATTTTATTAAAAGAATTTATTATATACTGAAGTGGCATTTAACACTACTTTTTAAGCAACTATTCATCTATTTATTTTATATGCAAAGGTAAAATATTTACGACTTTATGAATTTTGTAGAAAATATGTGAATATGATAATAAAAATTAAATTAAAGAAAAAAAAGTTATGCACTCTAAGCTTAAAAGTGAAGTAAAAAAAATATATGACAAGTTCAGGAACTAAAAACAATTATGTAAAACAGCTATGTTGTTAACAAAAAGAACAGGTTATTCAATTTTTAAGGTAAGAAAAAATTTAAAAAAAAATTAAAATGGTAATCATCAGTTACTCGCATTCGCTTGCATCGAATACGTATAAAATCATCGCTGGAATAAAATTGAACAGGACTTTCTCTTGCTCGTTCGGAATCTACATTTTTAACAGTGAACTCTGTTATAAGCCGTTGTTCACCAATTGTTGCTACCTCTTTGTATAATTCTTTGTTACGAGCCATACAAGAATTCAGCTTACGTTGGAATTGTGCAGCTTTTTCGACATTGGGATCGCTTGTGAGGTATTCAAATTTGTTTGCAGGTTGAAGTCCTTCTTGGATTAAATTTGCAGTAAGTTTAACACGTTCTTCACTATCGCTGCTTTCTATAGCATCAGCATTCTGTGTAACAGCAAAATGTAATATTTCGTCTTCGCTAAGGACTTTATCAACCAGCAGTTCATCAATGTCATCGAATACCAAGTCATTAAAACACTCGCCACCAACGGCATGTGGATTTGGATCCACATGATTTTTACTTTTAACACATTCTGTCCAAATTTATCTCCAACATGCGTTTAAGGTTGATGGTCATAAATCTGATAATGCTAAAGCAGCATGTGTTACGCAATCTTTAATATTAAACTTTTTCCAGGCATCAATGACTGTAAGAGCTTTATCTTTATCCAAAGTGTCCAAAATGTACTGGAATGTTCGTTTTATGTAGTAAGTTTTAAATGTTGCGATAATTCCTTGGTCCTGTGGTTGGATTAGGGATGTGGTATTCGGTGGCAGGAGCAAAGCTTTACATTTTCGTGTTCCCACTGAGGAAGCCCGGGTGCATTGTCTACCAACACAAGAACTTTAAATTCTAAGCCTTTTTCATTCATATATTTTCTAGTTTCTGGCACAAAATATTTAATGAACCATTCTGTGAAAACTGTAGTTGTCACCCATGTTTTTTTTAGTGGCCCAATTGACCGGCAATGTACCAAAATTGACTCCTTTCATTGCTCGAGGCTTAAGTGCCCAATTGATAAGCAGAGGCTTTAACATCCGATCTCAAGAAGCGTTACTGCAAAATTAAAATGTGACTCGATCTTTTTCAGCTTTAAAACCACCAGCACTCGTTTGCGATATGGCCACATATGTTCTTCTCGGCATTTTTTTCCAAAACAGACCAGTTTCTTCGGCATTAAAAACCTGATCTGGACTGTATGCACATTCGGCAATTATTTTTTTGAGCTTACGTGGAAATTCCTTGGCAGCTTTCTGATCTCCAGAAGCAATCTCGCCCTTGATTCTTATGTTATGAATCACATGCCTTTGGAGAAATCCTGTGAAACATCCTGTGCTTGCAGAAAATAAGTAGCTCTTCTTACGAGATATTGTTTCCGTCTACGGGAATCCGTTTTAGTGCATTGTCCTCAAGCCATATTAGGAGTGCTTTTTCCATTTTTTCTTTAGTAGCATCTTTAGTGTATGATGAAGATTTAACAGATAGTTTCGTTCCAGAAATCACCGATTGCCCAATTGAAATTTCATTCTTCTTTGTAGTTCTTACTGTGGCTTCGTTGAAACCGAACATTTCGCCAAGAAATGTTGAGCCTTCTCCATTTCGAAGGCGATCTAAATCTCAATTTTGGTTTCCAAAGTAATGGCTTTGCGTTTTAGTTTTGTTTTTGTAGTTATTTAACAAAATTAAGAAAATATAAATAACTGAATGAATATAAAATATTTTTTGGCTTACCTTTTATCTTAATGCGTTAAAATTAAATTTAATGTAACGTTGGAAAATCAAATTTCCCTATACAAAATTCCTTTAGCAAACACGTCTGATTGCATGGATAGCTCAGAAAATATTAACACATTCTAGTTCCTGTCACAAATAAATTTGATTGAATTCACTAAAAGGGAATTCACCTAAATTTGTGCTATTTACAATTGCTCTGACCAGTAAATTTGCTTATATCCACAAAGAGGGAATCCCCCTAAATTTGTGATATGAACATATTTCGCAAAAATTAAATTTAACCAAAAAAAAAATTTAAGCCCAAAAGATTTTGAATCGTGCTAAATGCAATAAAATCGAGTAAAAAAATATAAAATTAGTGTGTTTTCAAACCGTATTAAATCAAAACCGTGTAAAAAGACCGTGTAAAAACAGAATTAGTGTATTTTTATATATTTGTGTTGTGCAAGTATTATCCAGCACAATAGTTATTGATTAGAATGAAAGCGAATAGAAAAATACTGAATTTGCAGTAACATTACCTAATAATGATATTGTAAACATAAATCTGAATTTTAGACTTATGAAATGGACGCCAAGTAAAAATTGTAAAGTATTGAATGATACAGAATCTAAGGCGTCTACAGAAAACCCACAAGTGACAGAAAAGATTTTTACTGTAGCTCAAGCAGTAGCAGCATTTAGTGAAGATTTAATAAGAAAGAAAAAAGATATATCGGGTATAACTGAAAGAGAAAATCCATTTCAAAGATATTTCCAATAACAATATAAAGATGATATCGTAACTTCGATAGAGGGATACTAAGAATCTCTTGTTACGAATATCGACAAATTCAAAATGAAAGAATTTTAAGTAATGGTGAAATTGAATTTTTAACTGAGGATGATACCACACTTCGTTCAAATATGACCGATATTTATGACTATAAGCACAACTTAGATATGGAAATATCCTAAGGCAACTTTTGAAAATACCGATGAGAATACAAATTTCAGTCAGAGAAGAAATATGAAATATTTTTAACTATGTGTAGAAAAGAATGTAATTCTCTTAAGAAACTTTATGAAAAAAAAATTTTTCAAAAAAATAAAACCAACTGTTAAAAACTGCAATCAATTTTTTACTATATTCTTTCTTATTTAAAAATAGGTTAAGAGCTTATAAGAAAATTTCAAGTTCAAAGTAAAAAGCTCTGATTGATGCCTAAGTTGCGTTGGTCATATCAATGCTACAACCTGCAAAATATACCATGTACTGCGCAGGCTATGGCTGACAGCCGCAAGCACTCCACAAGAAGCTAAATTGAAATTGGTTAGAACTTTTATTGTTCCTCTTGTCGGCACAGTGTACTAGTTTATGGTATTATTAATTTAGTATCTAGGCCGAATTTACAGCTAGTACTCAAGAAATGTGCAGGATACATATTCAATAATAAAAAATATGACCGTATATCGGACTGCTATAAAGATACTGAACTCTAACTTTATTAATTTTCTAAATATTTGTAATCTAGTATTTCTAAACAAACTTATCAATTCACGTTTACCGGAGGATTTATACAGAAAGTTGTGTTTTACCCACAATCTTTTAGGGCCTAGCCTTAACTTCTTGAATTCGTCAAGACTATTTTTTGTTAGTGCCGTAAAATTATGGAACGACAACTATGGTAACAACCAAATGAATTAAAAACCGAAAATCGTAAATGATTTTTTAAAAGGGCAGTTTTTTGGTTATACAGTAGTCAATCAAACTAAGCAGTTTATGATTATTTTATTTATTATTATTAATTTAATATTACAAAGTAATTAATTACTTCACAATGGTTCGTTAAGAGCACTAGCAGCCAGGCCATCGACTGATGATTATTTTAATTTTGTTCATTCCTAGCTACCGCATTGCCATCTTTATTTGTTTTTAATTTATTTAAAGGTAAGTTGTATTCTAATTTTCTACTCCATAGATTGTATCAATAAGAAAATGTACTTTATAAGAATTATGTCTTATGGTACTGTTAGAATTTTACTATAATAATAAATTAAAATAAATTAAATTGTCAATTGTCGCTTTCGCCCACTCTAGTTTTTCTGACTATTTTGGGGAAAGCTCTTTAGGGTTTCTAGAGTCCATATTCTAATTTATGCCTATTGCCACTATGTATTGGCATTAGACATTTCGAGTGACTTTCCTTGCGGCCAATCTCTTTTTTTGCCTGAATTTCAAAGTAATGTATTTAAATCAAAATGTAATTACAAATTTGCGACTCTAAGGTCGTGACCAAAGCTTAAACGGAAAACCGAAATTGATACAGAACTCAAAATCAAATAATAAAACTAGGGTTAGGTTAGGTCCTGATCAAAATTATCGCAATATTCTATTAGAAGCTTCTATTGATGACTATTTTTAGTGGTATCATCCCTAAAATTTTTATGAAAATCGTATGTGCCAATTTGGAGCTACACGAAATCCAAATATCCATTTGTTAAAAAGTGACACGCCCACTTTTATAAGATCTGTGTATCAAATTTCATCACAATATCTTGCACGGTTTACGAGCTATGGCGTTATGAAAGTTAAAATATATGGCTGTGCCACGCCCCTTTAAGAGCCTTTGCAATCTTAAAACATAGACTAATCTTAATTTTATTCTTATCTTCACCAAATCACCAAGATTCATTAAAATCGCAGCAATGTTTTTCAAAATGGACTTGGGTATATTTTCATAGAGTGTGGGCCGAAGGCGTGGCCGTGAACTGAGGTCACCCATTTTTATATGCTAGCAGCATGCAAAAAGGTTTGACCTGTGTGCCAATTTTCATTCAATAAGCTTAGGTTAAGTTAGGTACGAGTGGCAGTTAGTTATAAAAAACCGATTCACTTAGACCAAATGTGATCCATTGTGATACCACAGTGTGTTTGGCTATATCCTCTCGTCGAACCAACTAGATTTCATAATGAATAGCTAACCTATACTGACATGTCTAAGGTCATCCAGATCATCAAATAAAAACGACCCAAGTGCTTTGTGGCGTTTTCTAGCAAGTGTGGGACAACTTCTAAGGACCTAACACCTAATCTCTCTGCATGTCTGCCGATGAGGCAGTGGCCAGTTATGACTGCGACAACCGACGACACACTATGTCTAGCGCGAGAAATAAGTTCTGACGAACGCTTAGCATCCCATTTCGGCCTGATTTGCCTAGTTATATTACAAGTTGACCCTTTTGTTAGCATTTTTTACCATTTCTTCTTTAAGTAGAATATTGCAGATAGCAAGTGGCATGCCAACACCTTCCTTGTCCTGAGAAATTTGTGCAGTATTCCCCTGCCTAGCAAGTTCATCCGCTTTGCAATTGCCGTCAATGTTCCTATGCCCAGGCACCCAGATGAGGTGAATGTTAAAATGTTGAGCCATCTTGTTTAGAGACAAGCGACATTGTTGGGCCACTAGTGAGTTTAGGAAGACTGATTCTACAGATTTGATAGCTGCCTGCTATCTTAGGAAATGTTTATATCCTTTTTGGATACAACATTCTTCCTTAGCCAGGATGCTACTCCCTCTATTGCTATAACCTCCACCTGAAAAACGCTACAATGATCTGGTAACCTCGCAGCAATTCTTAACTTCAGTTCCTTGTAGTAAATACCATAACCCACTTTGTTATTTAGCTTGGAGCCATCAGAGTAGAAATTAATATGACCCCTTCTCCCCGGGAGTCCTCCCTTCCAGTCATCCCTAGATGGAATATGAGTTACGTAATCCCTGTTGAATGAGATTCCTGGAACAATATAGTCCAACTTAGAGGGTACAGAACTTAAGCTATGAAGGATAGTTGAGTGTCCTATTCTACCCTCAGACCAGCAAATGGTTTCCCTGAGTCTAATGGCAGAACAAGCTACCATCCGTTTACCTAACGAGTCAAGAGGAACGAGATGAAAGATGAGCTCCAAAGCGTCAGTGTAGTCCTCAGAGCACCACTGATACACATGCTTTGTTGCTCAATTTCTTTTTTTTTACTTCCCCTTGTAGTAACCAATGCTTTTTTATAGTGATATCCTCTTCCTTAATTATCATGTTTTTTAGAATTTCGGAATTTATATTAATTTTCGACAACGCGTCGGCATTTGTGAAAATTTTTCACTTTTTAAATTTTATTTCAAAATCATAGTGGGAAAGGTCGAGCCCTATCCGTGTCATCTTTGATGAAGGGTTCTTGTGATTAAATAAAGATACTAGTGGTCTATGGTCTGTTACGACGACGAATTTTTTACCATACAAATATGGTTTAAAAAAAATAATTCCCCAGTGTAGCGCAAGTAGTTCCTTTTCTATAATTGGTTTATTTAAATCATGCTTCTGTAATGTTTTGCTTGCATAGGAAATGGGCAAATCTTGTCCGATTTCACCTTGTGACAGGACAGCTCCTAATGCAAAATTTGAAGCATCCGTTGTTAATATAAAAGGTTTCGAAAAGTCTGGGTATTGAAGAATTGGTGGTTCAATCAATTTTGGTTTTAGGTTCTCGAAAGCAGTTTGGCATTCTTCTGTCCATTTAAATAGTTGATTATTCTTTAATAAAGAATTTAAACATTGTGCAATTGTGGCAAAGTCTTTGATGAATCTCTGTAGTAATTGCAGAAAGCAACGAATCGTCGTACGTCGTCTGCTCATGTTTTGACGAGTCTGTCTTAATTCCTTCTTTTGTTATTAGATGTCCTAAATATACAACTTCTGGTCGTAAAAATTTGCATTTTTCTGCATTTAATTTAAGGTTGTATTGTTCTAATCTGTCAAAAACTTTTATGAGATTCCTGGTATGATGTTGTAGACTATGTCATCGACATATAAGAATGCTTCGGAACTAAGACCTGTAAGTGCAAGAGTTAGCATACGCTGAAAACTGTTGGAGGATATTTTTAATCCAAACGGTAGTCGTTTAAACTGATAATGACTATCATTGGTCGAAAATGCTGTTAGTGGTTTAGATTGTTCGTCTAAGGAAATTTGATGGAACGAGCTAGTCATGTCAAGTGTCGAAAAATATTTTGCTCTTCCAAGTTTGTCTAATATGTCTTCCAGTCTTGTCAGTGGAAATTTATCATTAACCAGTTTGTCATTTAATTTTCTAAAGTCGACGATGAGTCTCCATTTTTTTGTGTCGTCAGTGCATTTCTTTGGAACAAGTAAAAGTGGTGCATTATATGGTGATTTTGAGTGTTCAATGTAATGTCATTTTGTAATAGTTCGTCCCCTTGTTTATGTATTTCCTCATTGTGGGAGTGTGGTAGTCTGTATTTCTTAATGTAAGTTCGTGTATTATCAATTGTAGTAAGTGTTTGTGTATAGAAATTATTGGTTGTCAGTTGTTCATCTTCTAGGTGAAAAATGTTTTGGTATCTTTTAAAAATTTCAGTCAATGTATGATTTTGTTCTATGTGTTTTTTGTTTTATCTGTACGTAATTTGAAAGTGGTTTTTATTTGGCGGATAATTTCATTATTTAGACTTCTTGATTTGTTGTGTTTAATATTTTCATGTGGCATTTGTCTACTGCTGGTGTTATTGAGTTGGCTAAAAATACTCCGCTTTGTAGTTCTTCATTTAAAATAAGACTGTCCTCGCATATGTTTATATTTATTGGGTTTATGATTTCTGTCCTGGGTGGTATTCGTATTGTGTCGTGTGCATGTTTGTCAAAGTGTAGGGATATTATAACGTCTGTGCCATCTTTCGTAATCTATTTTGCACATTTATTTCGATAAAAAGTCTCTTCCTAACATGCCATCCGTTTCAATTGGGAAATTGTGAAAAGTGTGTGGAAGTATGCGATATTGGAAATCAAGTTCCAGATTGATTGTACCAAATGTTAAAATTTAATTTTTTGTTATTCCTGTGAGTTTGCATTTGTTCGTCGTGCTTAGGTTTCCGTCACTTATGTTTTCTAGTTTACAGATCGATATGTCTACACCAGTATCTACTAAAAATAGTAAATTCCTTTGTGAATTCCAACATTTTAAATTTATATAATTAGTTGTTTTATCCGATATATTGAATATCTTTAGTTGCGCTGTCCCGGAGTGTCCACATTTTTAAACTGTTGCAGTTTTAAAAATCCAAAACTTACAGCAGCAGCAGCATTATATAAGAAGGAGACGGAAGATATGGTAAATTTTTTTTATTAAATCTTAATAAAAACGAGTATTAAATTTTAATACAAATTTTTAACATAAAATTTTATTAAATTTTTATACAAGTTTGTATTAAAATTGAATTTTATAATTTAAGTTGTATTAAATTTTAATACAAATCTGGTGTGGTCATATATGTAAGCCCAAAAGTATTAAAATTTATTTCAAAATTTCTACCCGTGTAAGTATGTATATACGAGTTTTAATATTTTAATATCGATACGTTAATGTTCATATATTTGAACCAACATCAGAAGGCAATCTAAATTTTAGCAAAAAAAAGATTAATATACCCCTACTCTTTCTGTCAACTTCCTTAAAAAGAAATAAATGAGTTCAATTAATTTTTCTTACCCAATTTTGAACTGGTTCTGGTGAATTCTTTGTTCCATGACTTCGACGATAGTATAATATAAAAAGCACAAAAGCTGCAACCAATATCGTTACTACTATAGGCAATACGTAGCTTAGCGTTGAGGCTATAAAAAGTGTAATTCAGATTAGAAAATAGGTGATTTTTATTTTTTGATTTTTGTTTTTCAAGTTAGCAAAAATTTTTAATACCTGCTAATTCGAATAATGTTTTTAAGAAAAAAATGTGTGCAGTTCACACGGGGCAGAAGTGAATCCTTCAGAAATCTAAGATGGGAGAGATGATTATAGGGTTTACGTACTGTAATATTTGTTTTAAGTTCTAAAGTATTTTTATTATTCAGACTACATGTTCTAAATTTCAACAAATGATACGAGTGGCTAATCGTCACTAAAGTATCAAATAAATGCTTTTATTTGGATTTGATCCAAACATTCGACATTCAAAATTTTGATATTTTAGTTCAATATAAGAGACCGCCACTAGGGCAGGTGGAGTTGCAATCTATGTTACTATAATATAAATGACGAAGCTCCTCTTGTGAAAAATAGATCTCAATGCGCAACAATTGGAGTCATTGCCTGTTCAGCTTTCAAGAGTGGGAGATCTGCTTGTGAAAGCAGATTAGACCATGAAAATTCAGTTGTAATTGTAGCAATTTACGATTCTCCTAAACAATCAATTAATACATTTATTGAATTTATACACGAAAATTTTATAAAGTACACTCCAGTGCGGATTCTTAAAAAGATTACGATAAAATTCCGATGATTTTAAGTGGATATAGCGATATTCGATTGAGTTTCTCAATGTCAAGTTGAGTTTTATAATGCGCAGCAGTCGCACTGAATCGATAGTAAGATCAAATACAGTAATTGACGCTATATTTCAAAGATTTATCGATCAAATCCTAGCCATAGCATATATTTCATACTTTAGTTCCCATAAGCCACTCGTTACACTTGTTGAAATTTCAATATTGGAGTCTGAATAGTAAAATTATTTTTAAGCTTGGTGTGGACATTATAATAAGTAATCCTAATAATTATCTAACTCCTGATACTGCATTCGCTTCATTCTCTCGCACCTTAGTTTTCTGAAGGTATCACTTCCACCACGTGCGAACTGCTCACATGTTTTTTTTTTACTTTTAACTAAAAAATCCTATTGCGCACAAACGAATTTGTGTGACATTTTAGGCGATCTTAGTCTTAGTTATGTCATTTGGTCATTCGTGGATAATGATGAACGCCATCTTATTTTTAGTAATGTTATTAAACAGCATGAAATACAAGTAATTGATGGATTTCTTAGTCTTGATCTTAAACGCATAGATTTTTGCTTAAATAAATTGAATAAGTTTCTAGATCTTATTTTTGGAAATAGGGATGTAAAATTTAGCTTGAGTTATTGCCCTTCTCTTACATCTGATTTGGAGTATTATAAATTTTTTTAAATTACAGCAGATGCAGAATTTAGAATTTTTAATTTTAAGACGTATAACTTTGATGCCTCATTATTGCATTAGGTGTCATTAATTGGTCTATATATATTTATAATATATTTCATTGCAATGTCCTAAATTTATGTTTTGAATATTTTAAATCTATTATTGTCAAATTATATTGCTCTTGTCCCGAAAAGAGTACACAAGTTGCCAAGGCACAAGAAAGGCCTTCAGAAAAAATAAGGTATCTAATAATGACACTCACAGAAAAAAATATCTTCATTATATGCGTGATTTTAGTTTTCTGAACAAGTTTTTATGTAAGCAGAATGTGGTCCATTTTGAAAATAATATCAAATGCAATCCCAAATATTTTTGAAACTTTTTAGGCAAAAAAAAAAACATGCATCTTTATATTTATTCCTCGTAGGTAAGGGTTAGTTGATTAGCGATCTACAACAGCTACAAATGCTATATCAAATTGAAATACTCATCGAGCAGAGTTGCAGAAAATTATTAGATCGAGAATCCGTTGACCAGAAGCTGAGATATAACCGTGGAAAGATTTCCTTTTTTTTCAACTCTTTCAAGCATTGCACTGATTAACTGCAAAAACCTTGCCATAGCGAGGAGAAACAAATGTACATGCCAAAGCTGGCTCCGTAGCTGTCAAAATCCAATGTGAAATGTAAACAAACAATTTGAGCTTACACTAGTTTGTGACAAATGCGGAGCCAGCTTTAGCTGTCAATTTTTGACAGGACAAATTAACATAACATTCATGTTATTTTCATGAACTTGTTGAAAAATGTAGAAATTGAAGAATATTTGTGATTTAAATAATCAATTTCAATTCAAACTGCAAGACAGAAGAATTTTTGTTTGAAGCAGGCGCTCAGCAAGTCAAAGCAAGTGTTTCAAGTACAACAAGAATATATCAAAATAGAAGAAATAAGAATAAGAAACAATTCTGGATGCGAGAAACAGCAATTTATGTGAAACACATACAAGCAAACAAAAGGAATAAAATATTTGCCATTTTTCATCTGAATTTTTCGGTGGGAAAAAAAGCAACAACAATACAAATAACGGGATCGGTTGTGAACTACAAAAAACAACAACAAATACACGCATTTGGCTAGGATTTTTTCAACTGAATTTTTTTAAAGAAAGAAGCAACAACAACAACGCCAATGTGGCGGGATCGGTTGCAAATTTGTTGGTTTGGAGAAGTCAAAATAAAAATCTTGCTTCTGGATTTGCTGGTTGCTTGGTAGCAATAAATATTAATTTTCTCAAATGCAGCTAAAAGAAAGAATTAAGTATTCGTAAAGTACAAGAACAAAGGAATTCGAATAAAGGAATTCAATATTGAATGATTCTCATCAGGGTTTTCCTCTTTTTTCTAATTACAGCTAACATTGAATTTATTGACTAATTGCCGAAAGACTTGTTCCTTTTTTTCATTTTCAATTCATATAGATTTTATTTTCATTTGCTTAAATTCATAAATTTCCCTATGAATTTAATTAAACGAAATAGAAAATCTGACAATGAACAAAATAAAAATTGCAGAGCCGATTGATTGAATTTTAGCTTCGTAAAACTCCCAATGCGCAACATAAGCCAAAATCGAATTTCCCCTGATTCTAAGACCGTTGGTTTTACTTTGCGTTGAACTACAGTTTTTTCCAATTACCGACAAAACGCGGAGTGTCCTTCTTTAAATATATAATTCTTTGGTTGTTGTTACTAAAATATGAAAAGTAATAAAGGGTGTTTTTTTAGAGGTATAGAGCTTCGAATTGAAATAAAACACAAGAAAATCGTTTTAATGTCCATCAATTTGGCTTTCTTGGAAGGATAATTTTATGCCATTAATGTTTAAATATGATTTCGGGCATGTGGCCGCCGCGGCTGGCTCGAATAAAGCCAATTCTACAGGTCCAATTTTGAACCACTTTTTCGAGCATATGGGGCCGTATGTCGGCAATAACGCCACGAATGTTGGCTTCCAAGTCCCCTAACGTTTCTGGTTTGTTGGCGTAGACGAGCGACTTCACATATCCCCAAAGAAAATAATCCAATGGTGTCAAATCACACGATCTTGGTGGCCAATTGACAGGTCCATTCCGCGAAATTATGCGCTCATCGAATGTTTCCTTCAATAAATCGATTGTGACGTGCGCTGTGTGGCATGTAGCGCCGTCTTGTTGGAACCACAACTCATCCACATTCATGCCATCCAATTCGGGAACAAAATAGTCGGTTATCATGGCTCTATACCGGTCTCCATTAACGGTAACTGACTCTCCAGCATTATTTCGGAAGAAGTATGGCCCAATGACTCCACCAGCCCATAGAGCACACCAAACAGTCAGTTTTTGTGGATGTAATGGCGTCTCAAGGGTCTCATGTGGATTCTCTTCACTCCAAATGCGGCAATTTTGCTTGTTGACGTAGCCATTCAACCAAAAATGAGCCTCATCACTGAACAAAATTTTGCGATGAAAATCAGCATCGAGATCAATCTAATTTTCGGCCCATACACCAAAATCACGACTCATTGCATGGTCTCGCGGCTTTAATTCTTGCACAAGCTGGATCTTGTAAGGTCGCAAGCCAAGATCTTTGCGCAAAATCTTCCATAAAGTTGATGGACAAAGCTCCAATTGCTGTGCACGGTGGCGAATCGATTCATTCGGGTCCTCTTCAACATTTTGCTCTACAGCGGCAATTGTTTCTTCGGTGCGCACTGTTCGACGTCTCTGCGGATGCGTATTATCACATAGAGTAAACGTAGTGCGAAAATGATCCATGGTTAACCGAATTAATTGCTCTGATAGACGATTATGTCGACCATAAAATGGACGGAGCTTGCGGTAAACTTCGCGAACTGAACCATTATTTTCGAAATAAATTTGCACGATTTGCAAGAGTTGTTCTTTTGTCAACCTGTCCATGATGAAATGGCAAACCAAACTGAACATAAATGACATTAGAGTTGCCAGATTTGACCATAAAATGCCAATGTTTTATCTCTATTCGAAAAACAAACCTCTAAAAAAAAACACCTTTTAGCAATGAATAAGTGTGTGTGTGTGTAATGTAAGTGGAGCTTGACATTTGATGAGAAAGAGCAAGGGAAAAACAACTTCGTGTTACATACATATTAGGGTGGGTCAAATAAATCAAATGTTTTTTTTTTGAATCTGACACACGGAAACTAGTTTCTAGGTACCTCTAGGAAATACTTACCAAATCTGAGCATTTATTACTAACGGGAAGATTATGCTCATCATAGTTTTCCATTTTTAATTTAGTCTCATATAAAAATGGTCATATCTTATCACCAATAGATTGTTAAGCCAGTTGCATTTTCAATATTTATAGGAAATTAAACGTTCTACAAAAATGATCTCAAACACTTTTTTCATTAATCCCAATGCCTATTGATTTTAATAGTTTTTCAATAAATATTAAAATCAATAGGCATTATTCTACTGCAAATATCTTCTATATGGTTAGAGTAATTGATTAACCATGTGAGCTGAGATATATATCATTCCCTTCACACTGAACGCGATTGAGCGCCGACGTTATTTTTGGGACGCTACGTTCAGCGTTCAAGTTGTACAAAATTACAGAATATCGCGTTGACGCTATCTAATATGCAAAATGAGTAATGATGATAACGAGTGTTAATTTTTTGACATTTTACCATTAGTTTGTTATTATGAATTAGGAAAAAACAATGTTATTAATAACAAAATGTGGAACACTATTTTTTTCGCTTAAGCTTAAATTGATATTGATAAAACATATAATTAAAGAAAAAATAAACTATGTTTACCTTAAACGTTGCCGAGCAAAATTATGAGGGGCTTGGAATGACATTGGCGTAAGTCAAGCAGCTAAATTGTCTTTAATTAAGACAAAGGGTTTTATTATATTCTGACTTGCAAAACTCCTTATGAAGCACAGCAACAAACAGTGATTTATTATTATTGGGTCTTATAATTTTTGTGAGCTATTATTTAGGATAAATCAATTATTGCATAAGTCAATGGGACAATTTTATGTGTCCTACTATCGAATGTTTTGATATTAAAATCGTGTTGTTATTTCATAAATTTATAGTTTTATTATGTTATTTAAGTTATACTAAACTTTTAAAATTCCCAAACATATTTTTATCAGGCATTCCTTCTTAAAATTTTATTTGGAATATTTCTTGAATTGTGTCACTTGGGACCTGCCACGCTAAATGCATTTTAACCAATGATATTCATTCAAGGCTTCTTAAACATGCAGTTAGATTTTTTTAAAAATGGAGTGGAGTGTTCAAGAGTAGATATGAGAACATTGGTTTCAAGGGTATAGCCAAATTTAGTTTAAAGTAACATCCCGCACAAAAATCGAGAGTTTTTTACAATCACTCATGTACGCTCGACTTAAATGATTAAGTTTTACTAATAAAACTGGCGAATCTCTCCAAAAATATAAATTTCATCTTTCAAAAAAGCAGGACATCTTCCAAAAATATGAATCCAAATTAAAAGTTTCCATACAACAATAACATAACACGAAGTTATTTATCCCTTGCTCTTTCTCATCCTTTCTCATCAAATATCAAGCTTCCCAATGTGCACAAAAACAGATGCGGATCCATTTCGGATTCGTTTTCCTATGAAATTCCTCTCGAAAAAACGGAATCCGCTTTTTATGCGTTTTTTTTAAATAAAACGGATTCGATCCGGACTCGTTTTTTATTATTAATATAAAAGGCAGTTTTCAAGATATTTTCAATTAATAAATACACTTCTATACTCTTTTTTTGTTTTTTAATTATCTTTAAATTAAAAAAATAAAAAAAAAATTAAAAAAAAATAATGTGTCGTCGCCGGGGTTCGGACCTCCTCCCTCTGCTTATCCAATAGTTGTTGCATGTGTAGTTTAACAACATCAGCCACTTTTATTCTGCTGGCTAAAAGTATAATATTTGAATTAGCAATCGACAACTGCTCAAAATAAATCTTCAATTTTTCATTTTGATAGAGAAGTAATTAAATTTCAGAATGTCAGAAAAATAATGAAAGTAGCTGAGTAGGTTAAGATGAGCATCTTTGAACAGTGGCTTGGCGCAGGACGCGCAGGTTCAATTCTGATTGGAGGCAGGTAAAAAAAAATTAAGTTCATTAATGTTTTCTGATCATACTCACTTAATAAAATCAAAATTAAGTTAAATAGCATTAAAGAAATAGATGGAAAATAAGAAAAAATTCAAAAAAAAAAAAATAGATTTGGGAAAGAAAAAAAAAAATTTTTTTTAATTGCGTTAATTTTTTCGTACAGTAAAATCCGCATTATTAAAGAAAAAGGTCGTCTCGAATCCGTTTTATTTAGAAAAACGAATCCGAAAAGGATCCGTATATGACGTCCGTTTCGGATCCGTTACGAATCCGACAAAGCGGACGATTCTCCCGTTTTTTCGAGAGGAATTTCAGCCGACAACGGATCCGAAACGGATTCCGGTTCGGATAAATAATCCGAGGGAATGAATCCGTAACTGATCCGAAACGGATCCGTTTGACACATTGGGCTGAATAATAATGTTTTTGTCTAATAAATGTAAGCTTTTGTATTTTACTATTATAGTACTTAATAAAAATTTCAGAAATATTTTCTCGATATTTTTCTTCGTTAGTCTGTAAGATTTATTCATGGAGTAATTTAAAATGAACTAAATGGAATGCAATGAAAAGAACTGGGATAAGAACCCAGCTGTAGTATACAGGTTATACATACATAGTGCCTTGCTTGATTTGCTTCTGGACACCTAAGTCTAGAAAAAACCACTGAAAGCTACGAGCCGGTTAGCATTCGATGGAGTCTGGCACGATGAAGTTGTTGTAATGCAGAAAAAGATAACCTATAAGTTATCACTGCAGAGCCTACAATGCTTGATGCCAATGGGAAGTCGTCTGTGTGACGTGACACACCCAGAGGGTGGTCAATGATTAATCCATAGGTTTTTTTTTTAAGCATAAGCCAACGCCCTTTTAAATGTACTGCGCTGGTTTTATGAAGAGGAGAAAAGTTAGAGGATAGGAGGATAGATGGAGTAGTGTGTCAGTGAACATTCATCTTGAATTTACCGATGTCATAATTGCCGGAAAAGACAAACTTCTTTCCACACATGATCTGTCCACCTCAGCTCCAGTTGAACCGATATGCCGAGAGCTTCGAGAATGGTTTACATCGCGATATTTAAGCCAGCCAAACAGACAAGACTGGGTTTTAGTAGCATTAAAGCTGACTAGGTTAATAGGACCCCACTCGGGGATTGCGTTGAGGTCATAAGTAAGTGTGTCAGTCATAATATAATAGTGACAAATATTTCTGCCGTCCGAAAGAAATAGGTTGGTGGTCGATAACAGAACATCATCAATAAAAACTACAAAGAGAGTCAGAGATAAGACAGAACCCTTGGGAATTCAAGCATTAATGAAGTGTTCGTTGGAGATGAAGCCGTCAATTATAACACGGATAGAGCGATCAGAAACAGAAGCTCGTTATAAAACGAGCAAAAGAATTGCCAACACCAAGGCAGAGCGACTACCATACTTTCACCGAAAAGTGAGCACATTGGTTCCATTTCTAGGTTAGAAACGACATAAAGTCTCCAGTAGAACGAGACCTATGGAAACCATATTGGCGATCACTAAGTAGTACGTTGCGCTCCAGATAATTCACAAGGTTTCCACCCTTTGAGAGAGCAGAGCATATAGGAATGGGTTGGAAACCTTGCCTTTTTTGGAAACTGGCTGGATATTAGCAACCTTCCAAAATGATAGAAATATCTAGTGAAGGATATGTAAAAAAGATTACGTGATAGACGAGCCAGTGTAGAGGCACACTTTATCAACACATAGGCTGATATGCCATCAGGACCTGAAACTTTATGTTAAGGTTTACTAAGATTCATTTTACTGCCCTTGTTCGAAAATAAATAGTTGGATTATAGACCTACTCTAAACAGGGGATAAGGGCTGACAGCTATCTGGAGCGTGCATAGATGTCTTTAGTGACATTCAGGCTGCACTTACTAACTCTGAATGCACTGTCAGATGAATGGGCTAACCAGGATTCAGCGCCCACTCCAATGGTCCCGAAGCATTCATTAGTATCTGCTTCACAGAAATCACTCGTTGAATCAATGAATTATCAGCACTGCTCACACAAAGAGGTGGTCTGATCTTGATTCCTGCAAAACGACAAAGTGTTGCGTGAAAGGACCGTTTAGAGAAGTAGCGAAGCTTTTTCTTCACCTAGAAAGAGAGGACTACAACTTTTGGTAGGGTTAATCACGGGACAAAATACATGTTGGAAGAACTTGTCCATCGTGGATGACATCACCGATTCAACCTGCCTGCTGGAGTTCAACTCATTGTCTTCCTTTTCCGGTGCTTCTGATATTTGTAGTCGATTTCCTTCAGTTTCCTTCTATCTACATTTCTATATGTATACACTTCCGCTTCCTCTATCGGGACTTGATGCAATGGTCTTTGGTCTGAGTTTTGTGGAAAGGTCTCTTTTCAGTTCACCCGCAACTTAAGCTTTTAACTTTATTCTCCTTATTTTCAATTAATTTTGATATGTTCGTTTAATTTTTTTAATCAAAAAAGTTTAAATAATCAGATTAAATCTTAATTTTGATTAGCAATAAAAGCAAGATTATATCCATTTATATTTTTGTAAGGTAAATATGTTACCGGCCAAACTAAGTTTTAGGATAAGCTAGTTTTACATAGGCCAAACTGTTTCATCCGAAGCTAAGGTTATTATATACTTAACGGCCTCACTCCGAAATTTTTTTTTAATTTTTAGTTTGTTAAGAAAAGTGGGTGGCCTATGGCCGCGACTCAGCGCTTACATCCTTTAATATGTTCAATGTATGGTTTACTATACTATGTCCAACGTAAGTTTCGCTAACACAAGGGCGCTCAATTTATTACAGTAACCTGCGGCTACGAAGACGGCGTTGGACATTTTAGAGGATGTAAGCTCTGAGTCGCGGCCGCCCACTTACCCTTACATACTAAAATTTTCATAGACTAAACTTGTTCATCCTAATACGCTTCGGATGAACTATTTTGGCCTGGGAAAAACTAGTTTATCCTACAAAATAGTTTGACCTGTAACATAAACATAACTGTGTATTTTAAAATAACGTGTGACGGTACTGAGAAGCGGTTGGTGGAAAGCCGTCAATTTGTGATATACGTAGTGTGACAAGTGGTGTTATGGTTTAAAAATATGGATATTTGACCAAACTAGCACAGCATAAATCATAAGAAAAGTGTTGTTTGCTATAAAATGCAAGAAATTTGTATCCAACAAATTTAGTGTAGGGAAAATTAAAAGCGTTTTTGTTACATATTTCGTTGTGGTGAATCTATATTCAGACTCTGTCACGTTAACATTTAAAGATAAAGGTACATAATTGTCAAAAATCGATTTTTTTTCCAGAAATTATATTTTATGAGTTAGTTTAATATTTGAAAGCACTGCGGAAGCTAAACCAAGTCCCTCTGAAGTGTTGAGTGCATCAGCCTGCTGTTCTATTATGTTCTCTTTCGTACTGACCGGGGTTCATACACAGCATATGTGAGTGGATTTATCTGCGATGGCTCAACTTTGCCATTGTAGTATCCCTCTAGCATAATTGAAGCATGGAAAACTTAAAAACTCTATGAGCCAACAGTAAATATTGATATTATGAGCTTTCCTTGCACCAGAATTTTCCTGTAATGTACATGCAACTATTAACCCTGTTTGAAAAAAAAAGTTTTATGGACAAAACAAAATTGAATTCGAAGCATTTTTGCAAGGCAATTTCGATAATTTTTTTTTGTTCGTCATATCTTCGGTGCGATCTTAAAGTATGACACATAATTTTTTTTGTCTCGAGTAAGACAATTTTTTTGCATCAATGGTCATTGACATCAAGTACCCCCCTTCACTATTAACCTACCAGAGCTCTGTCCTAACCATCCTTATGAACCTACCACACTGGTGTCAGATAACACAAGTTTACACCCAAAATGTACTTTGATTACTATTGTTCATTTAATATGTAAAATCGACTGCTGTTTCTGAAAACTACATTATTTTTAATTTCTTTTACGTCGTTTTCGAGACAACGGTCATTTCCGGTTTTTCGACCAAAAAAAAAAAAATAGTTCCACTTAATTACAAATATCTCAAGAATTAATATTTATATTTAAATGTACTGTATGTCAGATTAAAGGTAATTCAATCTGCTGTAAGTGACGTTCATGTTGCTTGTTGGTCGGATTGTTAGTTTCGATGAAATAAATTGATTTCTAAAAAAATATTAATTTTATTCAAAAAACTAAAAAAAAGACCAAATTTATGTGAAAAAAATTTAAAAACTCATATCATAGTCTTTACATTTATGAAGAAAACAAAGTACTATTTAAGAAAATTAATTAATAAATGGAAAAGATACATGAAATTGAATAAAAAATGGCCGAATTGCATTTTTATGTATTGTTGCATGATTGTGAAAAAACCTCTTCAAAAATTTACGTTTATCGTAGACCATATTTTCAACGTATATGTTGTAGGTACCTAATGTATAGCATATTCTAAGGAATATTCACGTAAAAGGTTGCCGATTTCGTGTCTGCAGGCTGTCAGTTACCTGTAAAAGGAAGATATTCCAGGCAAATAAGCGCTTATATATCTACCTGACACTCCGATCGCAGCCTAAGTGTTTGGAAATGTATATTTACTATAGATTTTTTCAAATGAAGTTAGTTCAAAGTAGAAGTCTGCAAGTGTTGAGACATGAGTAACGTTCCGGGAGTATTCGAGTGTAAAAACAACCCAAATAATAATTTCTGTTACGTATGTCAATGTAAATTTACAGATGCACTTCAAATATTATTTTTCAATTATTTTAGTGATGAGCATGGAGAAAGATTTCACCAAAAGATGAAGGCCATTGAGAAGCGTTACCAAAGATTCTGGGACGAACGAATGCTAGGCGACTATTGCTGGCATCTTATCAGAGAAACAAATCCCGAATCGTACAATCGACAAAACAGGAGTTGTAATTATTTTGTTTGCAATGCAAGTTCAAAATGTATAATTTATAAATATGCTTCTGTTCTTCTATTTTATGTTTACAAATGTAAAATAAATAAATCTATAACCTACTTTAAGGTATTGTATTAAATAAAATAAGTAAATAAATGAATAATTGCGCGTTTTATGGCCCGTTGCGTCAACATATACATATATATATATTACATATGGGTCATTCCATCTATAATGGGCCTATCATTACCCTCGTGTTTTTTAAATAGGCTGAAACTTTTTTCAGTGATTGGTCTGTCATGTAGAAGATATAAAAAAAATCGATAAAATTTTTTTGACCAGTATTATTGTTAAAAAAAAAGTTTCAAATTGTGTTAAAAAAAACTCGTAAGTAAAACAAAAAAAATTCATAATATAAACAAACCAACAGAATCCAAATTAGCTTTTATATTATTTTTAGGTAAATGTGTACTAGTAGATGACAAAAAAACTGCAAATCGGAATAAATGAAGGCCTGAACGGTTTCTATGTGGTAAAAGATAAAAAAATTGACTTTTTCAAAAAACATCAATTTCCCAAATACTCCATCACCGATTTCAGCCTTTATAGGCTCAAAATTTTTAAAATATATATGAATAAAATTTTCAGGGATCATACCATCCCTGAAAATTTTATTCATGTTTTTTCACCGTATTTGATTTGACAAGCACTTAAAGTTAAGATTTATGATTGGCAATGGAAATTGAAACATTGAGAATGAAAGCGAGACAATAAAATTTGAATTTATTTCAGCCTTTTTAAAGTCAAAATTTTCAGAACATTCAGGAGTATCATCTCTGAAAATTTCATTCATTTTTGTTCACCTTATTTCATTTTACAAGCATCTAAAGTGAGTGTATAAAATGAAATATTTATGAAAGAAATATAACGGAATATTCAAATTTTCTCGCTCTACTTCTCAATGTTTCAATTTACATTGCAAATCCTAAATCTTAACTTTAGATGCCTGTAAAATGAAATCAGAAGAACAAAAATTAATGAAATTTTCAGAGATGGTACTCCTGAATGTTCTGATAATTTTGAGCCTAAAAAAGCTGAAATCAATTCAAATTTTATTCTCTCGCTTTCATTCTCAATATTTCAATTTACATTGCAAATCATAAATCTTAACTTTAAACGCTTGTAAAATGAAAGAGAGTGAAAAACATGAATAAATTTTTCAGGGATGGTACTCCTATATGTTCTGAAAATTTTGAGTCTAAAAAACTGAAATCGATGATGGAGTATTTGGGAAAGTGATGTTTTCTTGGAAGGTAAAGTTTTTTATCTTTTACCACATAGAAACCGTTCAGGCCTTAATTTATTCAGATTTGCAGTTTTTTTGTCATCTACTAGTACACATCCACCTAAAAATAATATAAAAGCTAAGTTGGATTCTGTTGGTTTGTTTATATTCATCAATGAATTTTTTTTGTTTTACTTACGAGTTTTTTTTAACACAATTTGAAACTTTTTTTTTTAACAATAATACTGGTCAAAAAAATTTTATCGATTTTTTTTATATCTTCTACATGATAGACCAATCACTGAAAAAAGTTTCAGCCTATTTAAAAAACATGAGGGTAATGATAGGCCCATTATAGATGGAATGACCCATATATTATTATACATAATATACAAATTATGACAAAGAAAATAAAAAAGGAAAAAATGCAAATATGCAATTCAGCCATTTTCCATTTCTTAATCGATTTTCTTAAATTGTATTTAATTTTCTTCATATGTAGACCATAATATAAAATATCAAAATGATTTTTTTTGTATAAATTTCAGCCGATTTTGCATAGGCAATGAAAAAAATCATTCAACTGTAAAAAAAAGCTTGGTTCAATAAAAAATTGTTGGTTTCCATTGCTTTTGTCCATAAATCAGAGTTGTTATAAGAATTCATTGTATAACCTGTGTTGCTTTCCGGTAAAAAAAGAGTTAATATGCAAAAATTTAGAACAAACAGTATGCCATTTTCAAGGAAATAACATAAGATTTTTTAATAGGCTCAAAAAGTTGCAGGTTTTATCACAAAAATCGGTGTTTTAAAAAAGATTTTGTCAAACTTTCATAAAAATCGTCATATCTCCAAAATTATTGTTTAGATTTAAAAAATTTGCGTACCAATATCGTAGGCCATTAAATTATCTTATGACACCCATATTTTTGATATCCATTTAGGGATTCTCGCCTTATGATTTTACAAAAACTATATCCGCAACTTCCGATGACTACATCTCTGAAACTAGGTCCGAGCGACACTTTTTTAATTTTGCTTTGAGGGGTAATACTAATAGGGAAATGGGAGCTAAGGTTAACCTGCTCCGTACATATTTCAATCGTTAAGAACGATTTGCACAATTTCGACATCTTTTAATTAGGCTGCATTTATCAGGTTCATTAGCTTGCGAATATGATGTTTTAGTATAGCACGCATTTCTAAGTAAAAATAATTTATTTCAATTTCAAAACTCGACAGATTTAATTTACTTTTACTTCCAAGATGAAATGTCAAAATTGTATGATGTCGAAAATTCATCAAATGGGACAGAAAATTTGAAAATTCTAGTCATCAGCATCAAAGAGGATCAAAAGAGATGAAGCTCTATTCTGCCCAAAAATTCTGCTCACACGTATTGCATGTCAAAGAAAGCGTGTGACTCGTACGAAACAATGCTACCGTATGTTGACAATTATCAATTGAGGAAATTTGCTTATGATTTGGGATATTATTAGGCGATTGGGGGAATCACTTGGGAAGTAGAAATATTTATGTAATGCTGTTAAATAATTGAGAAGTTTCATAACGCTTGAACATTATCATAATTTGAAAAATGTTTCAATTACTTACTTTTTATTAATTTTTGTCGGTTTTTCTGTAAATGTGATGAATACATGTTACAGAAGTGAGAAAGAAAACTTGCAAAAAATTATATTATCTCCACATTTAGGCATGGAGACGTATAAACTAACAAATCGTCAGAATGAACAGAGTGCACAAGAGAAAACAAATTTGAACCGCACTAATGAGAAACAGTCCAACTTGATAAGGAGATGTTCATGTGTTAACTACAGTGCCTAACGTAAAAAGAGGGGCGTTGATTATTTTCTACATATAAAGTAGCATTGTCTATAGTATTGTTAAAGAAATATAATCATTAATAAAAAATTTTTAAATTCAAAATGAGTTTCGTTTAATTCGAAGAAAAACTGCAAAAAAGTAAATCCACATTCAAATGCAAAAATTACAGAAGTTTAATTCTAAACTAACTTAAATCTAAAATTTGAGAACAAAATCTAACGAACACAAAACATTTTACCTTTTTGTGCTGCTTCATTTTAAAACGATTTTGTGAGGACAAAACGCTACGATAAAAAACATTTTTCTCCGTCGAACTAACAACAATTTTCAGCTATAAGAAGTTTTTACTAAAAAAAAGAATCTCAGGAACATATCATTATTCTATTTTCCCAAAAAGTCATTCTTTTCAATTAATTTTCATAATTTAATCATGAAACTTAACTTTATTTTTATTTATTTAAACTTGCCGATTTCAACAATTTCCGGCATATTTTTTAAGTTATTGTCCGTAGGGGCAACATCATAACATCGTGGTGAAAAAAAAATTTTCTGAAATATTTGCCGAAATATGAGAATTTTAAAATACAATTCAAATGCTTTTTGAAACTTGCCAAACAAGATATAACATTTTTTGATTCTTAAAACTCATTATGATTTTTTTGATGTGCATGATAATGTTCTTTTCATTCTGTTTTCTTCATAAAAAATTAAGAAAAAGAAGAAGAGTACTAAAAAATATTAAAGAAATTGTGAGGTTGGAAAAAACCTTGTCCCATAGAAATGTAAGGTTATGCAAAAGTCGGTCCCATTTGGATTTGTCAAATTTACTGATTTTTGCAACCGTACGAAAGTGAAATGTGGTGAATAAACTGACAGCTGATTTTGAAGTCCCACTATAAATGACATTTCGCAATAAAATCGAAAAACTTTCGTAGGTAAGTCATTTTAAAAATATAAGCCACAATTATGTTACAATTATTTCTTTTTTAATTTGTCAGCTGCTGCTACGACTGCCACATTGGATTTTTATTACAAGCGGCACTTGGGAAAGTCAAACAGCAGTCAACTTAAAGAAGTCTGAATGCAAGTAGCTGCATTAGATACATCGCCACAACAGCAACCTCGCTTGCCACCACATGCACCAAATGCAACTGCTCTTCTTGCACAATTTAAATCAATGTTATTATAATGGCGAAATGTGATATGGATGAAAACTTGGAAATTCTGGTTCGAAGTTCTGTATTTAACGATGAAAGTAATGGACGTTGTCGCAAATTTCATTTTGGTTGACATTAAAGGCAAGTTTATTTTTACAATGTAAATGACTTTATGTTGAATTTAGATTCACTTGTTATTCAGGCTTGCTGTGATTTAGCAACAACAGTTGCTAGTGAATTGGTACCCACCATTGAAAGTGTTGTTGAGCTTTATGACATCTTGGAGGAATGCGTGGAAATAAATGTCTCGATACTAACAAAATGCCGTCATAAGGGAACGATGCACAGAACACATTTAAAATAATACAAATTGAAAGCGATGCATTTAAAGAAAAAGTGGCAGAGCTAACAAAGTTAGTGGATACGTTACGAGATGAGAAGCATGCGCTAGAGCAAGTAATAAGCGAGAACAAATCAAATGTACAGAGAACAGCAGAATTCTCCAAAGATTAACTGGTAATCAGTGAGCAGTTATTGCTGTTGGAAGCCATGGAAGCTAGAGAAGGAAAAAATGCAATGTATCGCCGCCAAATGAGGAAAACATTTTTCTAACCAGTGATATAACAACAAACGACGAGAAGCAACAACAACCAGTAAAGCCAGATGACGATGTTGAAGTAGATGAAGATACAGATAAACGAAATGCTTTCGATAAGCAAAAGCTGCCATTAATAATACAGCCATGCAACAAGAAGAGAGTTAATTATATACTAGGAGCGTTTTGAAGTGACGCGTATTGATAATCTAAAACTTCGCCAGGAAATTCAAGAATTACAGCTTAAATCCAATATTCAAACACAGACTCTGATTAAACGTATGCTGCCCTTTGGCGCTGTTGCTGTTGCAACTTGAGTATATTTTATAGCAACTTACTTTTAAGATTTTCTTTACTTTTCTTTTCATTTCATTAAAATTTCTCTTAAACTAGTACTTGCGCTAAAATACTTTTTTATGTAGACGATGCAAAGTTATAAACATTACAGCCAAGATGAAAACATATAATATACATGAAAGTCATAAGTCATCTGGTTTATGAAATGGGTGCTTAGTAGTCAAAAAATAGTTTTCCACTTTTTTTCGATTTGAATAGACGAAACGAGTTGATTACCTTTAACAGCTGTTTTCTCGAAATCTTGTGCGCAAAATTTAGTGGTGAAGTATTTTATGACATTTGTCAGATGAGCAGGCTACCATATGTAAAAATTTTTAGCAATTAAAAGTTTGCAAGTGATTTTTGCTTATTTAAAGGTCAAAACACCTGTAAACTAAATTATTTATTATTTTATTTTAATAATTTTCAGAATTTGTCTAAATTACGTTGACTTTTTCGGCTATATAATAAAAATATTTTCTAAAATACCTTAATTTGGACAAAAATGCCCTAAGTGGTAAAGTCTAGATTTTTATTAGTCACCATAGGTGGGTGAGTTTTTAAAAACAGCGACGCGACTGAATTTTTTTGCGTTAGTACTAGAATTCTGCCGAGAGGTTCATCTCTTTTGATACTCTTTGATCAGCATATCCATTTTTTTCACCAGTTAAAAAAATTTTATTCACCCCAATTTTCTAGATAAAAATTGATGTGAATATCAATTGGGATAGACCTATAATAATAAAATACAAAATGGCAGTGCAGAGGGAATTTTGCTTCAATGTTTAATCAGATCAGGAGTTCGTTTCTGTAAAAAAATCGGCAAGTTACCGATTTGTCTGAAGCACTGTTTCGATCCTGAGTTAGCGATTTCGTGACAACTGATGATTCTGTACGTTCAAATCGTTAAAAATACGGGCCGTGATGAAAAAAAAATACAAATCGAGAGGAAACGTTGCGAAATTGAATCAAATCACAAGCATCTGTCTAATTGCGTTTGTTTTCTTTTATGTGCGCCAATATTTTATATTAGAAAATAATTAAAAAAATTATTGTTTTGAAATTGAAAGAAATGAAATCGTATACAACATGAAATACAAATTAAACCAAATACATCTTATAATTTACGCCATATGGCAATTTTTATTTTGATCTTTTAATTTTGAATTATTTGAAGGAACAATAATAAACTGACACTCAGTGATGCGAATCGAAAAGTATACATAAAGCGTTGCTTTAAAAAATATTTTTTTGCTTAAGTTTCTGACTGTTGTGTAGATACGTTTTAGTTTTAAAACTCATTATCGTGAAAACTAAAACGTTACATAATAAGCAAATAGATTATAATAAGTACAAAATTAAACGTCAGCGAAAGTACCCGGTTTAAGAGAGTTATTTTGAGTACTTCCTATTTCATACTAACACAACATTTACCGACATTTATCAGAATCGGTAAAATTCTCACTTACTGCAGAGTCAGTGACAAAAATGGCATTTAAGTCGATTCACATTTCTTACAGTAACACTTTTTTAAAAGGTTCTACTGAAATGAAATCAGAGGATGTGGCAACTTATCGATTTGAAACGAACAAATTGAAACAGAAGTCGATTCAAGTCATTACAGAAACAGTGCAGATGAGAGTGTCGTCAAATCGATGATATGAGTCAGTAACTGCGATCGTTACGAGTTTCAGAATCGAGCTTCAGAAAATAAAATTCTATTCCTCTTATTTGTTAGTTGGTCTTACTCTGCGCACAGCACAAATACGATTCTACTCGTTTAAAACTGGAAATGTCCTTCTTAACATCTAATTCTTTGATAGTGGCAGTCTTCGTGTGATATTTTTTCTTACTGCTGCAAATTTTTTCTATTATTGGAGTGAGTTGCCAGGCCTTTCGGTATAAATTATAAAGTATTTTATTTTTTTTCTTCAATAATTTGTAAACATTGTCGTGATACGTTGTAGTTGGACAAGATTCAGGCCATTACCATATAGCTCAGATGTCTTTACGATCTCCCTGTGGAGTTGATGTCGTGCACCCTATTTACTGCGTGACTACGCTGGTAAGCTAACAATTGTGCGGCTTAAGCTCGCCGGATGGTGTGGTTCTTTTCAACCAAGTAAATTTATATTAGGAGATTCAAACGATATATAGGTATCTCTACAGAAATGTCTACCGATAGTAAGAAATTAAATGTGTTTGAAAACTTGATTTAAGCTCCAGCAATGAAGCAAAAATATTCAAATTTATATATATGGTATATATAACTTATATCAGTGTTGACCCGCAAAAAACACGTCACGTCCGTATCCCTGAAACACTTTTTGTTATTACCATTGGTATGTTAGAGGTCCTACTTGATTGAAACTCTGTAACTAAATCAAGATAGTGCAATAAAAAATAATGCAGATTAATTAATTCTCAGTTTAACATATCAAATAAGTTATAAGCGTCTGAAATTTGTCGCGTCCGCTATCGCAGGTAAAATATACAAAATAAAATATACTTTTACTTAATATAAATTTTCAAAAATTATTCAGAGAAGGCTAAACGTCACTACCTTGTTCTTGAAATATGTTACTCTTGAGGTTATTCCGAGCAATTGTATATTTCAAAATAGGTCGCGCTCGGACCTCCTCCATATTTATTTTGGGCTTAAAAATCACATTCAGTTTGATATATTCGGAAAATGTTACACGTCGCCGATGACCTTGAGTTTGAAATATCATTTACTGAATTTATTCTGAGAAAGTGTAAATACAAGTATAGGGCGAATTTGAACCGCCTTTAAATTTTATTTATATTGAAGATCACATTCGTCACTATTTTTTTATTTATAACTACTATGGCTAGAAAATGTAACCTTTGACTTTTATGTAAGAACTCTTGTGGCTAGCGAACAGGAACTGGAAATATATGGAACAGGTCTGACCACACCCTATGTATATATACAGACTTGCTCAAATAGCCTTTAGAATAATATATCAGTGATATTCCGAATAATTACCAAATTTTCTGCGTAGATGGCAAGTAAATTTAGTATTAATTTGCTTTATATCTCTGCAATGGAGATTGCAATCTTTTCGTCACACTTGCTTGAAAAATGGAAAAATATTCAGAATATACCATATACCATGGATTCAAAGATTTCATTGGACTTCGTATGATGATATCCTATATAGATAGATTGCTCGAACTGCTACCTTGTTCTCTCGAAAAAAGATACGAATCTAATAACATCTGATTTTATTATCATTCCTGAAGATAGGACTTAATTTAACACTTGCATTTAATAAAAACTTTTTAAATGTACTTAAAAGTAAAAAAATATGTGTCTCACTAATTAAGTTATTGTAAAGAAAAAATTTGTCACATCCGTAATGTCATGCCCGCTATCACATTTTCGTTTGCATAGCAGAAACTGAAACAGATATCCTTTAAAAAAGAAATGCATTGTAAAGAGCCATAGTTCAGATTCACTTTGCTATTTTTAGAAGAAAATGCGCTTTCTATTGATTAATATCTTGGAACTGCATGCTCGACCGAGCCTGTCATTGTTCCTAAACATAGTCCTCCCCTGGTACACGCGGAAAACACTATCTCAAATTTTAGCAAAAATTAATAGATGAATACAAAAATTAAAAGCTGAGAAGAAATATTACTCTTTTACAGTAATAAATAAGAAATCATTATGAAAAATTCTATTCTAGTTTGTAATTTATTTAATTTTACATTTGTTATTAAGTGGATATTAAAAAAAAATTTTCTTCATTTTATTTATCACCTTAAACTTGGAAATTATACAAAGAATTTATTAAATTTTAATAAATTGCGACATAGAATTTTTACTAAAGCGCTCATCAATGTGAGCATATTTCATATTGTAATTTATGATTCCCGCTTTATAATTTATAAAAAGTAGCTATAGAAAAATTATTTTATAGAAAATAATTTTTACAAACTCTTATGTTATAAAGTATGATTGAATTAATTTATATATGTACATGCATATTAATATTTTAAATCAAGATAAGTAATTTTTATTATGTTTGTGTTTTGTTTGCTATGATTCTTAACTGGTCAATGCAAAGAATTAAATATAGTATGTTTGCAGACTCTTTAACATCGGCTAACAAAGCTTACTGAAGATGTGACGTAGCTGTCATTGAAACTAGTATAAGCAGCTGGTCGCCCATTTTTTGTTCCTTTGGAGTTACTCTCCAACAATTGCATTCATTTTGCACTTGTAATTTTTTATTGTTTTTGCACTAAAAGTACTGAACATAAAAGTTCTATAAAGTATATAAAAATTACATAACTGATGTAATAAATTCTAAAAATCAACTTCAGTTATTAATTATTTCATCATACATATTTTACAATGTACTTTTTAATAATATAACATCTCTTAACGAAAAAATAGTGCAGTCCTTTTAAAATTCAATAAATTACTTCAGTAATTTAGTACGTGAATTTAGTTATATTAATATCTACTTTGTAAAAATTTAAAACATGCAATCGAAAAATTGATGAGAACGAAGATGCAATTTTTATATTATGCTTAGCAATTTTTGTTAGAAACTCGAACCGTTTCTAGATTACTAAAAATTCTACTACTATTTCTGTAATTTTGATTAATATTTACAAGAATTTCGAGCTCTTGTTTTTTCCGTGTACCTTTTTTGTATGAGTCTAACAATAATAGTATAAGTTAATCTAATAATATAAATTAAAAATAGCATATTCACACGGGAAAGATTTGATGATTTTTCATATTGACTAAGCAATGATGAGCGATGAGGGTCGTCTCGAAGTTGCCCGATTGAGCTAAAATTTTGCACATATTAGGTCTGTATCATCCGAAAAAAATAGGTAAATATTTATAAAGTTTTACCACAAAAAGTGTATCATCCGGAAAAAATGTGGTGGTTGAGAGAGAAAAAATGAGAGTAAAAAAACAGCTGATCACTTCCCCACCACAGAAAAGTTTAATTTTTCACCCACACAAATTTCTTGTGGGTAAAACTTGAAGACTTTCAAAATCGTAGGCAATGAGACTAGAGACTCACTTTTGACAAGCGAGGGAAAGAAAATTGCCTGTCTCAATTGTATTTGCCCAATACTTGCCTCATAAAATATTTTTCAGCACTTCATTTTTTTTCACTTGTTAAAAAGTTGCGTTAAGAAGGAGCAACATAACAAAAAGCTGGAAATCAAAACATTTTTTGGTAAATGCTCATTTATTCAATTAAATAGATTTTTTATTTATTTATTTATTACGGTCTTAGAGACCTAGATATTAATACAAAAGTAAATTTCAGAATACTATGAACTAGATAACTAATATTGGCACAATTCAATTCATCTAAATTATAACTATCTAATTGCTATAGAAATTTTACAATAGTCGAATAATAGCTTCTTAAATATCCCTGGACTATCACAGGTTTTTAAATAACCGGGTAATTCATTATATTCTCTAACTCCTGCATAATATATGCTCTTTTTATCCAGTTCATTTCTAGCTATTGGGAGATGAAAATTATTTCTATTCCTAGTTTGGTAGTTGTGAATTTCTCGGTTATATCTCATTCTAATGCTTAAATATCCAGGTAAATTGCCTAATTTTATATTATGTATAAACTTCAAAGTATAGTAAGTCACTAATTGCTTCACACTGAGCCAGTTCAGTTCGCCAAGCATCTCTTGTATTGGAGTGTCGTATCGTTTCTTTAAAATGAAACACATCGCTTTATTTTGTTTCTTTTGTAGCTTCGAGATTTGTGAGTCAGTTAATGTAAATAAAATTGTCGGACAGTAAATAAAATGAGGCACTATCATTGATCTATATACCATAATTTTGTATTTACTACTGATAAATTTACATGAGCGGAACATAAAACATATCTTTTTGGCTAGTTCAGATTCTATATAATTCAAATGCTCTCCAAACTTTAACTTATCATCAATGATTATGCCCAAATACTATATTTTACTAACTCTTTGCAAAGGAATATTTGCAATCTTCAGGGTAACCATGTCTGAGTTAACTGATCTTCTTGTCATCACCATGTATTTTGTCTTATCGATGTTAATTTTGAGTTTGTTATGGCGCAGCCACCTATATATCACGTTTAAGTTCGATTGTATTTTCGAAATTGCTTCTTCCATTGATGGAGCACTTATAGTTAATAAAGCATCATCCGCAAACAGACGAATTTTACAAAATTTCAAGTATTTTTTAATATCATTGATATATATTATAAACAGTATTGGAGCGAGCACCGAGCCCTGTTGCAATCCTTTTGTAAAATCTATTTCTGGCGAGACTGCATTTCCTATAGCAGTTTTTTGTTTCTACCGCTGAGATAACTTTCAAACCAATCTAAGGGCAGATTTTGTACACCAATAAGTGTGCCTGTCTACGGTTTCAAAAGCTCTTTTTAAGTCTAAGAAGACTGAGACTATAACATCCTTCTTTGATAGGTTTTCTTTCCACTCTGTAATTACTAAGTTTATTGCAGATTCACAGGAATGCTTAGATCTAAACCCAGATTGTTCCTGTATTATGATTTCATGTTGATCTAGGTACTGGATCAGTTGATTTTTGACTATAGTTTCAATAAGTTTTTCATCGCATTGCAGTGTGTTTATAGGACGCATTTCTTCAGGTTTTGTAGTACGTGGAACTTTTTCCACTGGAATTACTACCGAGATTTTCCAGCAATCCGGGAAAATACCCCGATTAAAGCTTTCGTTTATTAGACAAGCATAGGCATATCCCAGATAATCCATGGAATCTTTTATTACACCTTCAGTTAAAGTTTTTTTACCACCATATTTATTTTTGAATGACGAAACAGTTTTCATTATATCATCAGTGTTGACCATTTTAAACTCAAATAAGCCTCTATCCAAAACTTCACGCTCTTCAGTTATGACAATGTTCTCGATACTAATATTATGAATTACTATTATGCTTTCCACAAAATATTTATTCAGTTCATTTGCTATCTCATTTTCATCTTTAATCCACACGTCATTTATTACCACTTCCTTTATTGTAGTTGTGTTTTTGGTCATGTTGACAGCATCTTTAAGACATTTCCAGATTAGATGAGCGATTTTAGATTGAAAAGGAATCATAAAGTTTAATGTCTCTTAAATGATCAACCAGATAGTTCTTTTTGAATTATTGTTTTTCGATGCGCACAGTCTTGAAATAAGAAATTGGAAATGTCATTTTTGTAAATTTAAGCCTTACGGCAAATCTCCTATTTTTGTACGAAGCAATAGTCTTAAAATGCACTTTATACACTTAAAAAAAATCTGCAAATAAATATTGTGGCTCAAATCTACTTTCGGATATATTGTCATCGGAAATTACAAATAAAGTTCTTGAAATTCACTACTTCTTGATGGCCTTGCACACATTTTAATTTGTTAAGGAAAATAATGATTGAGATCTAGAAATTTTAATAAAATATTGGTTATTATTTGTGTATCATCCGAAAATTGGGGTGATTCGACTAGTCAGAGAAATTTCAGCTTTTACTCTGCCGAAAATCTCGATTTGACACTTTTAATTTTTTACCACAAAATCCGGATGATACAGACCTATTGTTTCTTTGGTAACTAGAACAAGATAAGAGGGTGGGAGCAACGGGTGGTTTCTAATCTTTTAGAAAGTTGAAAAATAAGGGCTGATGTGTATGAATATTGATAGTGTAAAGCATTTTGCAAAACAAGGACGGAATCGAGCAATGCAACAAAAACACTCAAAATGCAAAATATTTATATTTATGGCACAAATAGCTCTGACATTTTGTATACGGGTTCATACTGTCTGTACTAAATACCGCGGAAATAGTTGGCGGGTATTCGAGAACGTAGTTAAGAGTAACAGCTGGTGACAACTAGATACAAATATTCTATTCTTTCTAAGGTCATGTTCGAATATTGGGCATCGAAAATGGTCTTCCTAATTCACTTTTGGTAACGTACTTACCCGTTTTAACTTGTTCAAATTTTGATTCATTGTCATAGTTGTGTATTATTGTTGGGATAGAAAAGGCTTGCGACTCTGTAGTTACGGCATCAATTGCCCTGGTAGATAAAAAAATATTTTCATTAGCTATGGCCATCATCGTAAACGGTTTTGTGGAAGTTGTCCCCACTATAGTTTCGAAGGTTTCAGTAAGATTGTGATGTTCATTTATGTTATTTATGATTCCTTGTGTTGGTGAAGGTCTCCATATTTTTGGATTGCTATCGTATGATGAGACATCACCTAACCTAAAAAAGAAGATTTAATTAGTGGACTAAGTTTAGTGCGCGTATCTGTTACACTTAGTTATAAGCAAATCAAAAACAGGTGTTACCGACGAACAGAACAATGGAATAATTCGAGTAATCTAAAAGAAGTAAAGAGTCTATATCGAGAGTATAGTTTCACCGAGAACGAGACGAGCCCTGAATCTGGTTGTTATAGTTAAAAAGGATTTTATCGCAAGAATAAATCAAAATTTCACAATTTGAATTCAATCTATTTCTTCGATTGTCAGCTGCTTATGTCAATTTGCAGAGGGTGACCGCTCATAATGCATGGTCTGCTACATTTTTGTTTATTTAATGGATTACTTTGCATTTCATTATTATAGTTGGAGCCATTTTTATACCCTACACAGAGGGTGTATTCACTTTGTCATTCCGTTTGTAACGCATAGAAGGGGACGTGGCAGGTGTGGAAAAGTATATATATTCTTGATCAGCGTCACCACCTGAGTCAATATAGCTATGTCCGTCTGTCTGTCTGTTTGTGTGCCCGTCTGTCTGTGTGCCTGTCTGTCTGTGTGTCTGTCTGTTGAAATCAAGTTTACGGGAAAACTGAGCTAGCTAATTGAATGAAATTTGGCACAAAGGTCAAATCTTCTTACAAGCTGCCAGCATATAAAAATGGGCGAAATCGGTTTACGGCCACGCCTTCCGCCCACACTCTATGTAAATACCCAAGTCCATTTTGAAAAAAGGTGCTGCGATTTTGTTGAAAATTGGTGATTTGGTGAAGATGAGAACAAAATTAAGATTAGGCTAGGTTCTAAGTTTGCAAAGGCTCTTAAAAGGGCGTGGCACAGCGCTCAATTTTAACTTTTATAACGCCATAGCTCGTAAACCGTGAAAGATATTGTGATGAAATTTGGTGCACGAATACAGATTTTATGAATCTTGAATTGGGCATAAAGTGGGCGGAATTGTAAAAGTGGGCGTGGTACTTTTAACAATTGAAAATTTGGAATTCGTTTAACTCCAAATTGGTACATACGATTTTCATAAAAATTTTAGGGATGATACCACTAAAAGTAGTCATCAATACAAGCATCGTCAATATACTGGAAAATTTCGTTGAAGGGCGTGGCCTACAATATTTATAAACGTTATTAAAAGGGAACTAACAACGCAATCGTTATGAAATTTAATATGGCATATATACTCGCTAAAAGGTGTCTTCTTGTACAATTTTGATGCAATAGTGCCGGTGGGTGTGGCACCTCCCATATAAGCAATATACGTTTAATGCTATAGATAGTCTGCTATGAGAGTAATCTTCATAAAATTTTGTGTAGAGGTGTCGGTTACTATAAGCTTTGAAATTCAATTAAACTTGACAAGATTGAATCAGTGGGCGTGGCACCTACCTCATTAACATAAAGTTGTAAGTGATATTTTAAGTGAACTATTGGAGCAAGTGATCTGAAATTTGATGTAAGTGGTTTACTGGGTATACGGTACATATGAATCTAAAGCTTTTGAAATAGCAACAGTGGGCGTAGCACCTCCCATACAATTAAAATACGTTAAGTGGCATAGCTATCGAAATATATGAGCAATCACACTGAAATTTGGTGTAAGAGGTTTGTTTATGGAAGGCTATTTTTGGATCAAAATTGGACTGGATTGTACCAGTGGGTGTGTCACCGCCCTAAATTTTAAGAATAATTACGGCACATATCGCAAACTATACAAGCTATAGTGCTAAAATTGGGTTTGTGCGTGTCAATCACGAATATCATTTATTGAAACAAAAGTGGGTGGAATTGGAGAAGTGGGCGTGACATATTTCGTGTTTTTCATCTCTATTCTATTTTTTTCAACATTTCCCATATTCTTTTGATATTTTCAACCTTTTACCTTTTCCCATTCAATTTCATTCGACATTTTCTTTTTTCTTCGACTCTTTTATTAATTTTTCAGCATTTTTCATATTTTTCGACTTAGTCAATTTCTTTTAACTTTCTTTAATGGTTTTTATATATCTTCAGTATTTTCAGTTTTTTCCAACACTTTTCAACATTTTTGAACCTTTTTACATTATTTTCGACTTATTCAACCTCTTCAACATTTATTTAAAAAGTACTTTCAATGCAGTTTGGAGTATGTGAGTTTCGGCCTGGCTGAAGATAACACCTTTTCTAGTTTTAAATTAATGTAATCATCAAATGAATAAAATGTGATTTTATTTTAAAACTAGGTTTTAACTCAAGCATATTTTAAGTTTCGACTATATGTAATATTTAAATATTGCAAGCTTCACTACTAGTACCGGGTTTTCGTTTTAAGAAAAGTGTAAGGAAAATGTTGAAAAAGTTTAATGAAGTTGAAGAAGTTAAAAAAATATGAAATGTATTTTGAAAAGTTGGAAAAGTTGAATAAAACTGAAAACTGAAAATTTTTTCTTTGAGCTTTTTCGGTCATATCGTAACAACTATATTGAACGAATAGACGTCATAATTTTTAGTGATTATAGAAGTAAATTAGAGCAAAAACCAACAAGATTTCCTTATGACTAGTACCTGCAGCTGAGGAGTTGTGAGTGGTCCACTATCAAACAAGGTTATTGCATTGTTTTCGACCTAAAGCTGGGTGAGTCGTCTTGTGTCTGCTAGCTAAAATTGGAGTTTGTTTTTTGCCGCGACTTTTTTACTTGCAAATGTCAATGACAAATAATAATTCGAGTAAATTGTCAACAACAAATACTGATGCTGGCGTTAATTTTTTTACATTGGAAAACTGCATGATCGAGGAGTTGCCACGGCGATAATGAAGAACTTCATCTAATTACCGGCAACGCCACCACTGCAGTGCCATTTTTGCTTTTGCCATTTTTAAATTGCTGGACTGCGCATACTACGCTGCACAAACTTCACATAGAAATAATTTAAGTTAAAAACCTTGCAAAAAGTGCCACCACGAAGTTTTTCTTCTTTCTTTTCTGTGTCACTTTGGATTTTGTGTCAAAGTCAGCTGTTCGCTGGAACTAGCGCGACATCTATAAGTGAATCCACAGCAATTATTACTCTTCAAAGTTGCAGTGCTTGCTTAGCCTACAAAGCGCCGCCGAATAATTCAGTAGAAGTCGTCAAACTATTACCTGAAGCTGTCCTGTTAATGAAGACTGTGGCTTAGTTAAAACTTAAAGTGGGCCACATAATAAGTAATTAATGACCTTGTAAGCAAGCCATTGTTGCATTTGTTTGTCATTTTGGTTAAGTCAGATGTCATCGCCTCCCGCCTTAAACCTCAGAGATAGCTTGTCTCGCAATCAAAAATCGTTAGATAAAGAGGACAATCCAACTGTTAGTCAAAAACTCTATGATAAAGCCGAAAAACGATCTGTTGTTCAAGGCGAAGAGGAGCATACTAAAGTATTTCTCTCCCATTTGCACTCTTTCAGGTTCCCAGCTTACGAATGTATTAATGAAAATATTGAATTGGGTCTAGTTTTTATGACATTGATGTATTTATCTATATACATATATATCAAACAAAGTCGGGTTAGTTACTCTCTTTATAGCTCAAGAACGAGTGGACCGATTTTAATGATCTCTGATTTCTACAAAACTTAGTTTTATTAAGAGAGTATTTAGGGTGGCTATCATACAAAACTGTTTTTAAAGTAATAATCTTTGATTCGTTGGATTTGTCTTCACCCCGAATATAATAACATAGGCTAAAAAAATTTATTTAGAGTGCATATATAGGGTGGCCCTTATTCAAAAATATTTTTAAAATAGCTCTTTCACAAAGACCTCGTAATCGATTCACACCGAATTTACACCGCTTAACATTTATATCAAATGGCTTAGCTTAGGCTTTACACATTTTATTTGGGGTGCATATTGAGGGTGGTTCTTCGAAATTATTTTTAAAATATCATTTCCACAAATACCACTCAATCGATTCACATGTGTTTTTTATAGTTATCAAGAAACAAGCTTAGGCTATAAAACTTTTATTTAGAGTGCATATTTAGGGTGGCCTACACACATACATACACATATAGTCGTTGGTGTGTCTGTTTGTATCTTCTGAATGACTCGAACGATTGATGTCATGTCAGCCAGATCAGCTAGTTACACTATAAATAGCAGAACAAATGAGAATATAAAACAAGTACATTCTATAAAATACATTTTTTATTGAAAAATATTACATAATGTTTTTGAGGAAAAACTGTGGTTCTGATATTTCTCCTAGATATTCACTTCCACTAGTAGATTGGATTGAATGCTGTGAGTTTGATGGCGCTGTAGATTCTGAGGGCATACGAACTATGTCTGAGGTGTAGATGGGCCGAGGAAGAATTGCATTATGCAAGATAGGATATTTTGAGGACTGCAAAGGTGGATATTTCGACGTTCTATTTCGGTTAAAACCTGTGGTGTCTACTACACAAAAATAGTTATCAAACCAAACTCTAGCCCATGGGTTTCTTCTTTCTTCCACTAACGTAAAGATTCGACACACACAATTTACAAACTTTATGCGGCACCCATGATTTATTTTGATTTTCAATATGTAATCCGAAATGAGCAGTATAAACTTCTTTCACAAAGTCTGTGGTATTTCGTTTATGTGTTCTTATTTTATAAACACCTCAAATGTAATAAAATACAAAATTGAATAAATAGAACAAAGGACTGTCTGCAGAATCCACCGTTAAAATATTCAGCTATTGCAAAAATTGTTCGTTTATCAGAGAGAACTATCTTAATGGTTATTTCTTAATATAGAAAGGGTCTACATGTTTCCCGAAAAAAAGGTACAGGCAGAAAACCAGAATTTTCTAACCCAAACCTCAGTTCGAGATATTGCGGCTAGACCAGGTACATCAAAATCTACTGTACAAAGGATAAAACTAAGCTGAAGACATAAAGAGTTCAATAAGTACCAGACCGTTCTGATGAAAAGAAGTTTATGGCTCAGATGCGAGCCCAAAAATTGTATGGAAGGTACCTGTCTAAATTTGATTGCTGCGTTATGGACGACGAACTTTAGGTTAAATCAGATTTTAAGCAGCTACCTGGGCACGAATAGTATTCGTCACTGAAGAAGGGGCATGCGTCTAGTAAATTGAAAGAGAAAAAACGTAGAGCTCTCTCTATACGCTCGTACGTCAAAATAAAAGTATCGAAATCATGTTGCCATCTCTATTCCTTCCTTAGGGTTCAATCTATCTCCAAATCAAAAATATTTTTGTGAGGACCACCCTAAATATGCACCCTAAGGAAAAGTTAAATAGCCTAAGCTATGCCTTTTAATATAAAAATCACGTGGTGTAAATTCCATCTGAATCGATTGAGTGGTCATTCTGAAAATGCTATATTAAAAACTTTTTTGTATGAGGTTCACCCTAAATATTCACCCCAACTAAAAGTTTCATAGCCTTAGCTGTATCTCTTAATACGTGATGTAAATTTCATGTGAATCGATTACGTGATGTGCTATTTAAAAAATATTTTTGTACAAGAACCACCCTAAATATATAGAGCTATCTGAGCTCCAAAAAGTCAGTGTGGAATTCAGTTTTAATAATAATAGCATTATCAATAACTTATCTAACGGCGTTTTATTTGGTATTCCTTCTTCGGGAGCTGACGACTTGAGAAATATTTGTTTCCTATTTTGCCAATCAATTGGCTTTTTGCCACCACAAATTCGTGATATATTAAGGACTAAACAAAACATGCCTTTGGAAAGTACAGACGTGAAACAAAAAAAGGTGTTAGTCTGACCGCATCTGAAATTGGTTGGGTTGGCACAGTTTTTATACATGAAATGTTGACCAGAGATAGCATCAAATTACTACAGGGAACTGTTAAGTTGAAGAAACAACGAAAGCTTCATAATGTATTCGTGGAGTTGTCCACATTCGAAGACTTAAGGATGCTAATCCGGTTTCGGTATTCAGTGTGGAAGATTAGAACGAACATTCACAATCCATATCAAAATTGCAGCAACATTATACTCACTTCAAGTTAATTAGATTTCGCCCATTTCTATATGCTAGCAGCTTGCAAGAAGATTTGACCTTTGTGCCAAATTTCATTCAATTAGCTTGCTTTGATTTCCCGTAAACGTGATTTCAACAGATAGACAGACAAATAGACGGACATAGCTATATCGACTTAGGTGGTGACGCTGATCAAGAATATATATACTTTTTCATACCTGCCACGCCCCCTTCTATGCGTTACAAACGGAATGACAAAGTGAATATACCCTCTGTGTAGGGTATAAAAACACAACAACGGGAGCTGTTGTGAGACCAAGTGATTTTTTTGATAGTTTGACTGCTGCAGGGCTTGCATAAAAAAACACACTACTTTTAAATGGCACAAAAAGGCAGCGTAAAATTTGGCAATGAAATAGTAATTTATCCCATCCTTAAAATAAACTAAAAATTACGACACTAATGCACTCGAATAAATACTATACATATATCCACTTAAATTATAAAAATCTAAATTTGTCTTGCACTTCCAATATAAATATCAAAAATTAAAACACTTTCACACACAATTTTCCACATAAATACTAACGAAATATTTGGAAATTATCCTGAGCTTGATAGTTCCATAGCACACTTGTTTACTTTTAATAAAGCTAATCAAATAAATAATGTTTTACAACGTGAAAGTGTTCGCTTTCGAGTTCATTTGGTCGTAGAAGAATAGAAAATAAGCCTGTTACAATTTCGCATTTAGTTTAAAATTATTGTGCCATATGTTTCAACTTACATACCTTATATGCCCAAGGAGTGAGCATTCACATGTTACAAATTTGCTTGACGAGTATTGCGTAAAGCAAAAACTTGCAGACCAATTAAGGGCAGTTTGTAGATAGCACTGAAAAGATAAGTTAAGTATAAACTTTAATACTTTAATTTAATAGTCTAATATTATTAAACGAGCTAAAATTGTATATATGTATCCAAGGCATGTTCAAAAAAATCTCATGTTCTCGATTTCTTAGGTAGCACTCGAAGTTCGATAATTTATTCATATTCGAGCATATCCTCATTTAAAAAAAAATAATCCTGGGCAAAATAATAATAGTCCTGCAAAATTTGTATTTTTTGGAATTTGAGCAAAAAAGATTTTTATTTCATTTCTTCTTTTAAGGGGAATTCATGAAGTGGCATTGACAATTTCAAATTATAGTGTATTAAGGTGGATGTAATGAAAATAGCAAAGGATTTGAGCTGTTACACAAGAACATCAAAGCTCTATTTGCGCAGAGACCATACATTTTTTCCTCATAACGGGTGATTTTTTCAGCGTTTGGATTTTGGAAATGAAAAAAAGAACAGAAAATTTGCAATCGTGAATGAAATATTTATTTAGAATGATACATCAATTCCTTTCATTTACTTTTTAAAGATTATTTCGTGTAAATGTTGCCCGCGGCTGCGTCTGAGGTGGTTCATCCGTAAGTTCTAGTTTGGCATACTTTTTGCAGCATTTCGGCCGGTATCTTACCAATAGCAGCTGTAATGTAGTCTTCCAGGGCTGCAATTGTGGCTGGCTTTTCTCTGTGCACGATAGACTTCACGTAGCCTCACAATAAATAGTCTAGAGGGGTCAAACCGCGTGATCTTGGTGGCCAATGGACTGCTCCAAAACGTGAGATTAATTGCTCACCAAGCTCGCCTCTCAATAGGTCCATGGTATCGTAATGTTTGTATGTATGTATATACGTATTTATATTAGGGTGTTTAGTTTGATAATTTTGTAGATGTTTGCTATTTTGCCTATTTTTTAGCATTGGGTATAAAAATAATTGTCACAAAATTTGGGCTTCCTAGCTCAAACCCGAAATCAGCGCCAACAGAGTTTGTGTCCAATTTTGTCAAAATTTTTGGAAAAAAGAAACTTACTAAAACGTAGAAAAGGTCTAAGAGCCAAGATATAGCGTTTTAGGTATTTTAATTGTATCGAAGGTGCCACCCACTGTTGTCAAACCACTCCCACGTTTTACCTCTGACTGAAAATGCGGACAGCGGGGGATTTATTTTAAATAAAACAAGCGGAACTTCCATATGTGATGAAAACTTTTTATACATTACGATGATAAGCTCGTACCATTTTTAAGGCTGCATAGCTACATGAAATGTATCGAATAATTTACAAAGATTTTTGTTTGTCTTAAATTTTTTTTTTCGAAAAGTGGTTAGTTACGCTGGAAGTTTCGATTTATGTATGTATGTACAGGGTGTCCCACAAATAATGGATAACCTTGTGACAGCAGATGGGCGACCCCAAATCAGGAAGGATCAGAAAAAGTAAAATTATGTTTGGCAGAAACCTATTTTGAAAAAATTTATACCTTTGGTCAGTCGCTGTGGTACCACAGCCACTAATAAGGTATTTTTAAACCATTCTTTTTGCATAATATTCTTAATTGGTTATGCTATCAGATGTGATTTAAAATCAAACCGATTGCTCTATATTTTCTTCAAACTTTGAGCTGGTGTGGTGACATAAACTGTAGCTTTTATAGTTACAAAGCCATTGCTATTTTAGTGGCAAAGAGACTGTTTTTATAGAATTTAAATTTCAAACAAAATCAGGTCATCTCGAATTTTATTAAGAAATAATAACCGTAATTATGTAAAATAATTTGTCATCTTGTGCAGCACCTTATTTCATCGTTTACCTGAATTGTGGGCACAAAATGTGACACGCACCTTATAATATTGCCAAGTGTTATTAAATATTATTCATGATTCTGATATGTCCTAAGTAGGGAATGTCAACTACCTAGAACTTGGGTGCTGGCAAAATCAACAACAACAAAAAAGATATTATTCATTACACTTTTTTCAATGTTACATTGTATTCCAGTTATGACATAGAGAAGCTTAAGTAATGATTATAATTAAGATATAAGAATATTTATCACATTTATTTTATATTATCATAACGAGTGTTCAAACTGCTGTCCACCTACCCTGATGCAGGCCCTTCATCTTCTTATAATCGATCTTTTTAGTGTCCGCTCATATCTCTTCTGAAGAATTTATCAGGCAGCACTTTTCACGCAATTTCGCATAAGCTGTTGATTGGTTTGCTATAATTTTTTTATTTATACAACCCTAATAAAAAAAGTCCAATGGACTTAAGTCTGGTGACAGTTGAGGCCATATCCATATACTAGAATAGCAAGATCTAAGTGTCTTGGTACATAGAGAGTGTAGTATGCAGGGCAACCACATCATTCTTCTTAATTCCAAGGGTACATCTTCTAGTAGTATTGGCAGTTGTTCTCTCAAGAAACGCAAATACTCAGCGCAGTCTAAGGTTGCTGGCAATTCGTATGGGGCCTCTGATCTTCTCATTTAAAATCCCCGTCCCGTAATTTACTCTAGACTCCTCCGTTGAGTGTCGTTAAAATCGTGGTCAGGTGGTCTTTGTCTATTATTGCAAAAATGTCATCAACATATTTGACTATAAATTTGAATTTGATTCCTAAATTTTGTAGTTCGTCTATTGCACATTTTAAAAGATCATCTAATACGATGTCTGCGATTGTCGGTGATAAAGGGTTTCCCATCGGCATGCCAAAGGTCTGTTTGTACAAATTGTTTTTGTATTGAAAATAATTGTTTTCTTGCAAGCAAAATTTCAATATTGTTAAAATAGTATTCTTTTGTATTGTTGTGTGTCCTTCAATTATCGTCCACTGTTTCATTATTAGTTTTATTGCCAGGGTTGTTGGAATATTTGAAAAAAGTGAAATTGCATCAAAAGAAAATAGCCTTTCATTGGTATTGAGTGTTATGTTTTTCATTTTATTTTGTAGTTCTTGAGTGTTTTTGATGTTCAAATCTGTTGATATTATGTGTTTTAATATGCTACCTGCATATCTTGCTAGTTTGTAGCAGGAAACACTGACAGACGAGGATATTGGCCTGAGTGGCATGTCTTGCTTATGCACTTTTGGGAGGCCATAGAGCATGGGTGCATTGCTGGCTGAGCATGATAGGCTAAATTTTGTTTTTAAATCTATGTGTTTGTCCTTGTATAAGGCGTTTACTATGTGGTTGTTCGTTTTTTGCAATTTCTGTGAGGGATCCGTGCGAATCGTTTTGTATATGTTTTTGTCTTCCAGAAGTTTGCTCGTTTGGTCCTAGCTCAACAAGATAATTATTATCTTTCTTCTTTTGCAGAAACATTTGGGATTGCTTGAGCCAAAAGGAAATCATATCCCCCTTCATAAATTTCAACTTGCTAATGCACTTTCACTGTTTTCGTCTTATTTCTCGGTTATTGCTCAAAAAAAAGAGGAAAACCTTCAACAACAGCAGAAAGCCAACTCCCAACTTCGGGCTTTAGTACTCCAAAAATGTCTAAAAGTAAAAAGTTCAAGGTTACATCGACATCATGAAGTACAAAGTCCTATGATAAAAATAGGCCGTGGGTTGTGTTTGGTGGGAAGGGGCGCTGTAGGCTGTGTGAGACTGAAATGCCATTTTCCAAATGCCATAAATGTGGCGTATATCTTTGCTGCAACAACTGAGAAGCAAGTTGAAACATACGATTATATTTACAGAATTTCAAAGCTAAATGCGCATTGGGGGTTGGGACACCATTTTTTGCATTTTAATTTTTTTAGCCAATATATCGAAAATCGATTATCGATATATCCGATATTTCTTTCTAGATACATTTCGATACTGTTTGGAATAGTATTTTTTATTTGCCCAACCTTAATAGTATTGTAAATTTTGAAGGTCAAAGAAACCATTCCGTCGGCATGACGACTCATCACTCCACAAAATTTGAGTGAAAATCAGGACTATCATTTAATCTGTCCAACATTTGCTGGCAAAAGTTACTCCTGCGGCGTAGACTCTAGGCAACAGTGATTGAACTCGTGTCACGTAGTATGGAAGAAATTGATGCATTCGTAAAGCTCTATGGTCATATGGTTTTCCAATACCAGTGCGTCTTTGAATAGCCCGTGCAGGAGAAAATGGATCTCTTTCAATTTCACCCCGCACGATGTTATCATACTCATGCTGCGGTATTCCTTCACTAGCACCGCCAACACGAAGAGCTCTTCCTTCAGAATACGCGCTATCAACTTATAAAAGTGTGGTAATTTGGATGATGTGCGTTTGGGAATCTCTCTTGGTAAAGTGCAGCGGCAGCATTTCCGCTGGGTCTGCATTCGCCGTAAAGGAAATGCATGTTTGCATACTCGAGAGGTGCGTAGTGTCTTCGAGGCACCGTTGTAAATTTTCGCTTGAAAACGTCACTTTTGAATAATGTAATCAATGATTTTGAAATCACTTTTATACAGGATAAGGCAAACCATAGCAAAATCATACATAAATACAATAAGTTTATGCAAGCCACAGCAAGTGATATATTTCTACCTAGAGGATTTCAGAATCATGAAATCAGTTTTTAAGATATGACAATATTTTAAGGCGCGTGCCAAATTCTCAAGATCATAATATAATATTACATAATTACGGTTAGGGTAGCTGTTGTTGCAAACACGACGTAATTGAGAGTTCGCATACATTATTTCTTAATAAAATTCGAAGCTGACCTGATTTTGTTTAAAATTTAAGTTCCGTTCAAAAAAGCCAAATTGCTACTAAGATAGCACTATATTTGTAACCATAAAATCTATATCTTGTGATTTTATCACTTTAGGGTTTGTATTAGATAGGGAATTTTTTACTTAGTTGACCTCATAGCTTGTCAAAGATTTTTTTACACCACACCGGCTTAAAGTTTAAGAAAATATAGAGCAAACCAAATATTTTTTGATAAACATCTATTTTTCAAAGAACGACTTTGGTTACGGTTTAATTTTAAGTTATATCTAACAGTATAAGTATTTAAGAATATCATACAAAAAAAATGTTGAAAAGACTTTCATTTGTGGCTGTGTACCAAAGCGACTGACCAAAGGTCGCATTTTTTCAAAAATTTGAAAAAGCCAGTTTTCTCGAAACAAACATGATTTGACTTTTTCTGACCCACCTTGGGGTCGCCCATCAGCTGTTAAAAGGCTACCCATTATTTATGGGGCACCCTGCATATTCGAGCGGCTAAACATTTTTTTCTTTTGCGATCATCAGCGGATATCTATAGATTTTAATAAAACAAATTAATATAACCATGATCATGAAAATAACAATTTATTTTCATGATCATGTTGAAAAATATAGAAATTGAAAAATATTTGTGATTATTTAAAATAATTTCAATTCAAACTGCAAGACAGAAGAGTTTTTGTTTGAAGCAGACGCTTAGCAAATCAAACAACATCAATATCATTTTTATACCCTACACAGAGGGTATATTCACTTTGTCATTCCGTTTGTAACGCATAGAAGGGGGCGTGGCAGGTATGGAAAAGTATATTTATTCTTGATCAGCGTCACCACCTGAGTCGATATAGCTGTGTCCGTCTGTCTGTCTGTCTGTCTGTGTGTCTGTCTGTTGAAATCAAGTTTACGGGAATACTAAAAAAGCTAATTCAATGAAATTTGGCACACAGCTCACATCTTCTTGCAAGCTGCCTGCATATAAAAATGGGCGAAATCGGTTAATAGCCACGCCTTCCGCCCATACTCTATGTAAATATACCCAAGTCCATTTTGAAAAAAAGTTGCTGCGATTTTGATGAAACTTGGTGATTTGGTAAATATGAGAACAACATTAAGATTAGGCTAGGTCTTAAGTTTGCATAGGCTCTTAAAGGGGCGTGGCACAGCCCTAAATTTTAACTTTTATGATGCCATTGCTCGTAAACTGTGCAAGATATTGTGATGAAATTTGGTACACGGATACAGATCTTGTGAATCTTGAATTGCGCATAAAGTGGGCGGAATTGTAAAAATGGGCGTGGCATTTCTTAACAATTAAAAATTTGGATTTCGTATAACTCCAAATTGGCACATACGATTTTCATAAAAATTTTAGGGATGATACCACTGAAAGTAGTCAACAATACAAGCCACGTCAATATACTGAAAAATTTATTCTAAGGGCGTGGCACAGCCTATAATATTTATTAACGTTATAAAAAGAGAACTAACAAAGCAATCGTTATGAAATTTAATATGGCGGATACACTTGCTAAAAGGTGTCTTCTTGCAAAATTTTGGCAGAATTACGCCGGTGGGTGTGGCACCTCCCATATAAGCGAAATACGTTTAATGCTATAGATAGTGTGCTATGAGAGTAATCTTCATAAAATTTTGTGTAGAGGTGTAGGTTACTATAAGCTTTGAAATAAAATGAAGCTTGACAAAATTGAACCAGTGGGCGTGGCACCTCCTGTACAATTAAAATACCATAAGTGGCATAAATATCGAAATATATGAGCAATCATACTGAAATTATGTGCAAGAAGTTTATCTAAAGCTATTTCTGGATAAAAGTCAGACTGGGTTGTACATTTTTGTGTGTCACCGCCCTAAATTTTAAGACTAATTACGTCATTTAGCGCAAACTATACAAGCTATTGCGCCATTGTGCTAAAATTTGTATGCGTATGTATGCTAATTACGAATATTATTTTTATTCCAAAAGTAGGCGGTATTGAAGAAGTGGGCGTGGCATATTTCGTGGTTTTCATTTCTATTATATTTTTTCAACATTTCCCATATTCTTTTGACATTTTCAAAATTTTACCATTCCCCTTCAATTTTATTTTTCGACTTTTTCATCAATTTTTCAGCATTTTTCATATTGTTCGACTATTTCAATTTCTTTCAACTTTCTTCAATGGTTTTCATATTTTTTCAACATTTTCAGTTTTTTCCAACACTTTTCATTATTTTTGAACCTTTGTACATTATTTTCGACTTATTCAACCTCTTTAAAATTTTTTAACATTTGTTTAAAAAGTACTTTCAATGCAGTGTAGGGTATGTGAGTTTCGGCCTGGCCGAAGATAACACCTTTACTAGTTGTTTTTCAGTTTGAACTGAAAATCATGTGCTCTCGAGCAAGGGATCAATGGTTCTTAAGCCCCCAACATAAATATTTATGAATTTGCACGGACTTATGCCCAAATTAAAATAACACGGCGATAGTGATAGTCTATTTTGACATTTTGATTTAGTTTCTTCTTAATTTTAAAGAAAATTCCATTTATTTGTCTTTCAAAATTGGTATTTCGTTTTTTTTAAATGCGGAATAAATTCTAGCATTAAAATATTCATATTTAATATCAAATAGGTATTAACTTGCTTTAATTTAGTATTTGTTTCAGATAAAACATGAAAATATCATAATAAAAGTTCTTAATTTCGTCAGATTAAAAGCTCCATTAGAAAAAATTCTGGTTACGAAATGTGAAACACATTTCAATTTTCATCGGAATTTTTCGGCCGAAAAAAAGCAACAACAATACAAATAACGGGATCGGTTGTGAACTACAAAAAGACAACAACAAATACACGCATTTTGTTAGGGATTTTTTCAACTGAATTTTTTTAAAGAAAAAAAAGCAACAACAACGCAAATGACGCGCGATCGGTTGCAAATTTGTTGTTTTGGAGAAGTCAAAATAAAACTCCTGCTTCTGGATTTGCTGGTTGCTTGGTAGCAATAAAAATGAATTTTCTCAAACGCAGCTTTAATGCAAAATAAATAATTTATTATTTGTAAAGTACCAATAAGAAAACGGCGGAAGAAAATCCATTAGAACGATTCTTATTTTCTAATTACAGTTAATATTGAATTTATTGAATCACCAAAAGGCTTCTCCTTTTTTTTTAATTTTTAATTGATTTAGCATTCATTTTCATTTTCTTATATTTAAATAAATAAAGTAGAAAATCCTAATAAAATACAAAATGGCAGAGCAGAGGGAATTTGACGTCATTGATAAAAACCCAATGCGCAGCATACTCGTAATAGCTGTATTTGTTGTGTGAAATTAGTGATGTTTCTATTTTTATTAATTAGGTGATTTAGCAGTCTAGTGGGATAATTATTTTTATATTTATGCAGAAGGTTAAGTTATATTGTAAGATATTTTAAAATAATATTTCAAGTGTGACTTATGGCATCAAACAAAAAAGTGTTAAAATTTGAATGTCATTGAATAGGGTCAGAAATAAAACTAGTGAAAGTTTCGATAAATACCGGCAATTAGTACATAACGTTGTGCTACCGGTAAATCGAAAAATAACGATGCATCAATAAAAAATATTGGAACTTAGTCCTACCATCAAGCAGCAAACTCTTAACGAATTAGCTCAAGAGAGAAATAAAGGACCAGCTGTTTACGACCCGGTAATGGTCGTGCCGACTGAGTCGGCACCTCATAAATTAGTGGAAGTCTTACCTACCTTTAGTGGGGACAGCGCTGAGTACACCTTGTGGAGAGCCAAGGCAATAAACGCCATGTCTGCTTTTAAAATACATACAACGGAGGAAGGAAAAGCGCACTACTACACTGCGACATCAATCCTTAATAGCAAAATTATAGGGAAGGCTAGGGCGGTCCTAACTGATCATGGAAAAGTGCTTAATTTTGAGGCGATTATAACCAGATTAGATCAATCATATGCAAACAAAAGACCTATTCATATGATTGGGACGGAACTAGGTAACCTTAGACAGGGTAACAGTACACCGAGAGAATTTTACTATAAAATTTGTGTTCTCTTAAATCTCCTTATCAACAAGTTCATTATGACTTACGGCAATACTTCTGAAAGTTCTTTAGATATGAAGGCTAAGGAAACGGAAACCGCTTTGAGGCAATTTATTAGAGGACTGAACCCTCCGTTGAATAGCGCACTGTATAACATAAGTCCACCAGACTTACCTACCGCTATAATGCGTGTCGAAGAAATACAAATGATGGGTATCTATAGACAGCGGGAGTATGGCGAGTTTAGACCAGCAAGAAACCCATTTAGGCAGGAATATCACCAGTCGAATAGCGGCCAATTCAGGCAGTTTCAAAACAAAGCGCAAAGAAATAACAACCCCAAAGAAAGGGATACTTTTTTAGAGTATACACGGACCTGCCATTTATAGCTAAAACCGACAGAGGACAGGCAGAGTCCTAAAAATATTTGTGGACACAGGGGCAACGAATAATTACATTAAACCTGGTTTACTACATAATAAAAGAATAATAGAAAAAAAATGTAAAGTGAAATCAGTGCATGGAGAAACTTTCATTGACTCATATCAGAAAGTCAATATGTTTCAAACTTGCATACATTTTTATGAATTAAAAGAAGAATTGGGGGAATATGATGCGGTCTTGGGCATGTCTGCTCTCTCTCAGATTCGTGGAAGAATAGATATGTTCAACTGTCAACTATTTCATGAATTTAGTTAAGATGCATTAAATTTTAATAAAAATTACCAACTAAATGTTTTGATAAATGTTAGTGAGGGAACTAATGTCGATGTAAATAGATAATCGAAGAAAGTATTGAGTAAATATCAGGGTGTATACTCTAAGGAACCAGAATTTTTACCCTATAATACAAGTATAAAATGTAAAAGAGCAACTACGACAGAAGAAGCAATTTATTCCAAGCCTCATACCTTGCCACTCAGTACTTCTGAATTTATTAACAAGGAAATCGATTCTTTATTAAGGAATGGTATCATTCAGCAGTCCTTCAGTCCTTACAACTCACCAGTTTGGGTGGTGGACAAAAAAGGATTCGATGAAGAGGGGAAACCCAAGCGTAGGATGGTAATTGACTTTAGGAAATTGAATTCCTTTACCACAGCGGATAAATACCCTATTCCTGATACTTCGGTAATCCTATTGAACCTTGGTAGGGCAAATATCTTTTCAACATTAGATCTCCAGGCAGGTTTCCACCAAATCCTTATCGAAAAGGAAGATATTCCTAAAACTGCGATTGGTATAAATAATGGAAAATATGAATTTAAACGAATGCCCTTGGGGCTGAAGAATACGCAGAGCGAGTTTCAAAGGGCGATTGACAATAGTTTACGCCCCTTCATTGGCAAATTCTGTCACGTCCATATTGACGATATTTTGATTTACTACAAGAACGATGAAGAACACTTAGAAATAATAATTAAGGCCCTATCAGAAGCTCATGAAGATATCCTCCGAAACAAGTAAATATTTCAATAGGCAAACAGAATTTTTGGGTTACGTATTTCACGCAATGCTATTTAAATTGATCCACAAAAGTTAGAAGCGATCCAAGAGTTTCCAGAGCCTGTAACTCTACGTCAGTTAAGATCATTCCTGGGACTCTCGGGGTATTGTAGAAAGTTTGTTAGAAATTATTCGCAGTTGACTCGACCCATGACAGAGTGGACAAAATGGACAGGCAAAACAAGCTAGAAGAAGCACATTAAAATTGAATTCAATGATATGGCAAAGGAAGCATTTAGAATGGTAAAAATTTAGCTGAAGGAGGCGGTTTCGCTTAATCAACCAGACTATAACGAGACGTTTGACTTAACAACGGATGCAAGTAGCAATGCTATAGGGGCAGTGCTCAGCCAGGAAAATAAACTGCTTACGTTCATTTCGAGAACTTTATCTAAAACCAAAATGAAATATGCTACAAATGAAAAAGAGATGCTGGCTATAGTCTGGGCTCTTGGGAAATTAAGAAATTACCTGTGTGGGGTAAAAAATATAAGAATCTTCACTGATCATCAGCCACTTACCTTTGCAATCAGTGACAAAAATCCAAATGCAAAGTTAAGAAAGTGGAGATCACTAATCGAAGGGACGCACTTTTCTGCCTGCAACTTAATACACTTGCGGATAGCGACAAAACTGAAAACGTCTTGTCGGCTGAATATGAGTTTAACCAATTATTCCCTATTGAAGAATGGCATATATTGGACGTCTTGGGGGACGGCAGTTGTTTGTTCCACTCTTTTTCGGAAGTTCAAAAGCGACTTAACGTTGTAGCTGCAGCTTCCGAATTGAGATCGCAGAGCCTCCAAGCAGATCCACGTGATAATTTAAGTTATCCTTATGCGTGGGGCGATAGCATTAGGGACTCCAAAATAATATCAAAAATCTACAAAGTCGATATTTACGTTGTTGAAATACATGATGGATTGCTTGGGGAGGAAAAATCGATGATAATGCTACGGACAAGAGGGGACGAAATAATCCAGTTGCATCATTTGGACAAAGCACAGCCGTATAAAATAGTCATTAACAGGGGCGAGGACCATTTTGAACCAGTCGTACGAATAGCTACCGATAGATTCATAGTTGTGAAAGTTCTGCTCCAACAAAGGAAATAAAAAATATCGGCACGCCGATAAACGCATTCAAGTGTCAGGTCATAGTAGAACATCATAGTGTGACTGATAATACTTGTACAATGGAAACTTTTCCAGGTTATTGGCGTACCATTCTCAAGTACGATGACACAACATTTTTAAAAAACGAACTGAAAAGAGTCCTTGCCAAACCTACGGTGGGGATTAAATGTACAGAAAAAGCACTTCACAAAATAAAAAACATTTTACTAGAAACATTCCCTACAACTAAATTTATACACACTCAGACATTGGTTGATGACCTCACCTCCCCGGATGCTTGAAATGGCAAAATAAGCACATAACCGTGCTCACCGCCAAACAAGCGAAGTCATCAAACAAATTATGGTGACGCATTGGCGGCCGTCGCTTAAAAGTGACGTCAAGACGGTAAATCGAGAATGTTAAACTTGCAAAATTATGAAATACGACAAACACCCACCGGAGAAAATTATTGGTGAGACACCAATACCTGAAGAGGGAGGGGCGAGCTTACATGCAGATATATTTCATATAGAAGGGAAAAAATTTTTGGTCGTAATAGATACGCATTCAAAATTTGTAATAACTAGCCTATTAATAGAACTGTCTGAAATGAGACAGAGAATTTTTGAAATAACAAACCTTTTTCCGAATGTTAGAACAATTACAACAGACAATGAAAAATCCTAAGATACTCCTCTATTTGAAATTCCATTAAAGTATAAAGCACAAAATGGTTCCAGCAGGACATTCCCAGTCAAATGGTCCTGTAGAGCGAATCAACTCAACACTACTAGAGCTAATTAGAATTATTAGGAAGGATTCACCCGAAGAACCAATTTCTTTAGTCATAGCAAAACCCACTAGGAGATATAACGAAACTTTTCATTTGGTAACGGATAAAAACCCATTGAGGTATTCCATAATCTAGAGCGACATTAAAATTATATTATTGAACAAGCGACATTAAAATTATATTATTGAACAATTGAAAAAAGCACAAAAAAATATGTTAGAACGAGACAAAGACAAACAACATGTAGAATATGCCGAAGGTGTAGAAACCTTTATTAAGGAAATTAAGAAAAAAGATTAGTTGTAAAAAATATCCTCATACAGTGGAAACCAAGGGCAAACATAATAAAAAATAACTTCAGTACATAAGAATTTGATTAAAACCCGTTGGAACTTAGTATTTGTGTTTTATTACAGAAATGTTAACCATACTTATTGTACTGCTCATACCTTCTTCTATATAGGCCGACATTATTGACTATTCAAGTGAACTATGTATTCTTGTTGAATTTACCATCAGCGACTAATATCCGTAACATAGACTTTGAAATTGATGCGTTTGAGGCTCTTTTAAAACAATTACAAAATACAGAACGATCCAAGAGAGCACTAGATGAGATAGGGACAGCTTGGAAGTGGTTATCAGGAAGTCCTGACCACAATGACCTAATCTCAATAGAAGGCAAAGTTAACGAAATAGTTTCGAATGAAAATTTACAACATACAACTAATTCACAGATATTCAAAGCTGTGCAGTCAAGTTCGGACATTATCAACAACCTTACTGACGAGCTTGTTGCGAAACAATTTTTTATGCAAAGGATTAGTTTAATGTTGACAGATTTACAAAGTGTTATCCAAACAATTACTTTTGAAAAATTGGGCATCCTGAACCCATCAGTTTTGTACTTAAATGAGATACAAAGTATAAAAGCATACGTATTCAGCGAAATATTAATATCCGATCTCATGGATGTTTAAAATTGTACAAGCCAACGACATATTAGGTATACACATTAAGTATCCTGTAATCAAAAACAGAATTAAATTGCTTAAGAGTAGGGCCATAAGTCATACTGATGGTAAACTTGTAATAGATGATAAGATAGCTAGATGTAATGAAACTTTTGAAAATTTAAAGAACTGTAAGCTTGAATTGAGCAACACCTTCTGTGAAGCCAATACAATCGAAACATGTTTATCAAGATTATTGAATAGGAAAAATTGTAATTGTATCAAAATAAGAGAGAGAAATCCAGAGTTTGAGCAGCTGAAGGATGGCGTCATATTATTATCTAGGGATCATACTGTAGAAAACTCATCTATAGATGGAACCTATCTTGTAACCTTCAAGGCACCGGTTGTTATTGATAACAATATACAAATCCTACGGATGAAATACTAGAATTTTCGAGGCATATTTCTGTGAATACTTACAACGTCGAAAGATACATTGAGTCACCAAATTTGAAGCTGAAATAACACAAAAGAGATATCACCATTCAAAATAGTGATAGAATCCCATCCAAAGATATGGACTCGTTTCATTTTGGGCATCATTGGATTGGTAAGTTTCCTTATATTGAAGGGCTTCCAAATGTGGAGTCAGTGTAAGGCCGAAGCCCATGAGACGGCTCAGGAGCAGATTTTTAAAGAGGTTATTAGCTAGTTGGAATTATCTTCGGGATGAAGAGTCTAAGGAGGAGGAGAGTTAACATCCACTGGGCTCAGCGAATATTAAAGTTGCTGATGCCGCACTATCACACACCCCACAATCGTACGTGCTCTACATATAATTACTGAAGCAACTTGAGACCATCAAAAATGCCATATGAACAACAACAATATCAATGACAGCAACAACAACAGCAGCGACGATAGTGACAATAGCAGCACAAAAAGCAACAACTCAGCTCCAGATAGCTAAGCTAAATACACATTGAAAGTATAAACAAGTAAAAGCCAAAAAAAAAAATTTTAATTTGTCAACCAAACTGCAAATCGACTGCAATTAACTCGAGTGATCGAATCTGTGGCTATGATTTTTTTTCATCTTCTCTTTTTCTTATAAAAAACTTAAAAATTGACCAAAAAAAAATAATGGAAACATTAAAAAAATTCCGAATTTCTATTTTAAAATTGCAAAATCATCCACATTTTTCACTGCCGCACCCGTATAACATCAGTTTTCATGAAACTTTGTCAACTGAACAGAACGCAGTGTGGTGCATATCATAACACTATGTCACAACCAAGATATCTGCATTTTCATAAATTACCAAGCTTGACATTCTTCGAATAGGAGTCGACAAATAAAAATACATGGAAGGGTGAGTTAAGTTAGGTTTTATTTCAAACAAAGGGTACCAAACCCTTCGGAAAGAGCATAGCATTTTTTACAATAAAAAAGCAAAAACAATAAACTGACTTTTCTCTCAATCTTCGAAATATTCCTAAGCTCTGAAAGCTAATAAGCTGACGAAGCATTGTCTTAACAAAGAAAACTTATTGGATACTTTTTTATGGGAAATTTTATGTCCTTTCCAATTACCTTGTCCTCGTCTTTATGTTATTTTTATTTCACGAGCCAAAATAGACGAAAGTGAAATTTAATTCCTATGGAAATCTAAAAAGTTCAATGAGCCACCAGTCAATATTAATATTATGAGCTCTGCTCGCACCACGATTCTTATATGATGCACCTGAAACTATTAATCCTGTTTGAAACAAAAATATATGTATCTTTGCTGACTCCGACTCGAAGGATGTAATGCCTGGAAATTTAGAAAAGTGCAGATATCTTGTTTGAGAAATAACATTATGATATGCAATACATGTGATGTTACACGGGTGCGGCGTTGAAAAAAATGGGATGATTTTGCAATTTGAAAATGGAAAATAGGTATTTCACATGGGTTACCGGTCAATTTTGCAAATTTTATGTAAGAAAATCAGAATATGAGGAACAAATAATCAGGGATTCGAACTTCTCGCCTGAAAATAGCACGATAACTATAGCTTTTTTGTTAGAAATTCGATAATTCCAGTAAATTGCGCAATTTTTAAAATCAATAATTTCTTCAAAATTTGACACCTTCTAACAGGCGCTAATTCAGTGTTCAATATAAATGAAAATCCTCTGAGGAGCTTTGTCAAAACGTGTAACGCTATGCAATAGATATCCGCTGCCACAACATAAGAACAACATTTTTTTTGAACCGCTCTAATAATATTATATATTATACTTGTTAAATAAAAATAATGTGATATTACCGCATTTTGATTTTTTGTCCTTTTATTAATTGTAAGCTTTATCACACTATGCTTCTTTTCTGACGACTGGTTTAACATATAGTCCTCGTTTAGTGTTGAAAAGTTTTGTAAGTCAATCAGCTTAACATAAATTGATGGCGTTCGCTCAGATGTTTCGTAATCTTTTGGATATTGAATAACCACCACACAATATGTTTTCATACGCGATTTAAGCTCTGGTATATTTATAGTAAATAGTCCTGGCTCACTTGTATATACGTTTTTAAGAATGAATTCCTTTTTCAGTATGTAACTTCCAGTTAGTTTTTCCATTTCAATATGAGCCAATGAAGAAGCTTAAAATAAACAAGATTAGGATTAAGGATCAGTAAAGATTTCAAGAAATATTATTGAAGAAGCAATTTTGTATCTTTGATGTCCAAACAATTTTACTGAGAGACAAAAGCTTAAGCCTATATAACAGGGGTCGGCAAAGCAATACTAGCAGAAATGTGTGAGTATTATTGAGCATGAGTGAGTTTACACTGAAGAATTTTATTTAGTAGATCTTAGATTTTTCAAAGCTTATACACTTTTTGAAATTATTAGACATTTTTGTATGATCAATATTTTTGATTATTAAAAGATTTTCTGACTTTGGTGGTTAAAATAATTTTATTAATAATATTTACTATTATTCAAAAAAAGGAAAAAATAAAAACTAAAAGTCGTAACTCTTAAACACTATATTAAAAATACTTATTTACTAAAAAAAAGTCTTAAAATTACTTATTGTCTAACAAAAAAGTAATAAAAGTTAATGTAATAAGATTAAATTTAAAATAAAGTGAAATATATTTAACTTAATGTCTAAAAAAGTGTAATCAAAACTACTTAATACTATTTAAAAATATTTATTTACTGAAAAAAGTCTTAATACTATCTTAAAATTACTTATTGTCTAACAAAAAAATAATTACTATAAAGCAAAAGTAATAAGTTTATTTTGCAAAGTAAAGAAAAAAATAGATCAAAGTTTATAAGCTAACGGAATACAATATTCATACAGTGTACGCATGTGACAAGAAAATACAGCACAAAGAAACGTGGCCTTGCTTGTTCAACAGTTGCATACGAACCAAAGAGGATCAAAAGAGATGAAGCTCTCGGCAGAATTCTAGACTAACGCAAAAAAATTCAGTCGCGTCACTGTTTTTAAAAACTCACCCACCTATGGTGACTAATAAAAATCTAGACTTTACCACTTAGGTCATTTTTGTCCAAATTAGGGAATTTTAGAAATTATTTTTATTATATAGTCGAAAAAATCAACGTAATTTAGACAAATTCTGAAAATTATTAAAATAAAATAATAAATAATTTAGCTTACGGGTGTTTTGACCTTTAAATAAGCAAAAATCACTTACAGACTTTTTTAGCTAAAAATTTGTACATATGGCAGCTTGCTCATCTGACAACTGTCATAAAATACTTCACCACTAAATTTTGCGAACAAATTTTTGAGAAAACAGCTGTTAAAGGTAAACAACTCGTTTCGTCTATTCAAATCGAAGAAAAGTGGAAAATTATTTTTTGACTACTAAAAGCACCCATTTCATAGACCAGATGACTTATGACTTTCATGTATATTAAATGTTTTCAACTTGGTTGTAATGTTTATAGTTTAAGAGAAATTTTAATGAAATAAAAAGCAAAGAAAATCTTAAAAATAAGTTGCTATCAAATATAATAAAATTGCAACAGCAACAGCGCCAAAGGGCAGCATACGTTTAATCAGAGTCTGTGTTTGAATATTGGATTTAAGCTGTAATTATTTTCCTGGCGTAGTTTTAGATTATCAATACGCTTCTTGTATATAATTAACTCTTATTCGCATTGCACGGGTGTATTATTAATGGCAGCTAATTCTTCGCGCTTTTGCTTATCGAAAGCATTTCGTTTATCTGTATCTTCATCTACTTTAACATCGTCAACTGGCTTTACTGGTTGTTGTTGCTTCTCGTCGTTTGTTGTTTTCTCACTGGTTAGAAAAATTTTTTCCTCCTTTGGCCGCGATACGTTGCATTTTTTTCCTTCTCTAGCTTCCTTGGCTTCCAACAGCAATAACTGCTCACTGATTACCAGTGAATCTTTGGAGCATTCTGCTGTTCTCTGTACATTTGATTTGTTCTCACTTATTACTTGCTCTAGCGCATACTCTCATCTCGTAACGTATCCACTAACTTTGTTAGCTCTACGTTCAGGTTAGGGCTACGTTCAGAATAATTTTTGAATTGTGTCTGCACACTGATAGCAAGTAGTGGAGTTTGTTGCTTGTTTTGCAGCTGAAGTTGCTGTTTCATGTTGTCTCAAATTTCATTGTAGACTTCAAGTAACATTGATACACTGTTCTCTTGTTATCCTTTGAAATTACTGCTGGTTTGGCTGGTGTCTCCTCCGTTGCATTTGTAAGAATGTTATACTTTCCATTACGTTTTTTAGTGACTTCATTTTCTTGGGTTATGTCATCATCATCGTCGTCACCATCATCACTATCTTCATCCTCATCATCATTAGCAAATTTTCTGCTGCCATCATCCAGTGATTCTATAACATTGGCCATATTATTCGTTTCATTAGCAATTTCTGCTGCTAGTTGCGATAAATGTTTTTGCACTGTTTGCAATTTACTATTGAGCTTTGTGCATTTGGCTTCGAAGTCCTCGGTTTTCTTGGGTGGTGATAAATTATTGGTTCGCGCGGGGCCACCAAATTCTAATTATTCGCCTCAAGCTAGAGTTTAAAAAGAAATAAATACATTAAAAAAGCTTTTACTTTTAGAAACACTTACTCACGTTAATCTTGCGATTTTATTTTGAAATGTCAAATTTAGTTGGACTACAAAGTCAGCTGTCAGTTTGTTCACCATACTGAAAAATTAATTAAATTTTCACCTTTTGCACGGTTGCAAAAATCAAGTAATTTCACTAACTCATTGGGGACCAACTCTGGCGTAACCTCACATTTGTATGGGACCAACTCTGAAATAACCTCACATTTTTTTAATTCTTCTTATTTTTCTTAGTTTTTTATGAAGAAAATGGAATCAAAAGAACACTACTATACCCACGCAAATAATAATAATGATTTTTAAAGATCAAAATATTATATATCTTGTTTGGCAAGCTTCAAAAATCATTGTAATTATGTTTTAAAATTTTCATATTTTGGGATTTTTTTCAGAAAAATTTCATTTTCACCACAACGTTAAGATGTTGCCCCTACGGAAAAAATCATAAACGATACGCCGGAAATTGTTAGAAATCAGCAAAGTTTTCCCAAAACGCAAGTTATTATGACGGCTTTCAACAATACATATACTCCATATGCCAAAAAACTATTTAGAACGCTTGAACTTATATAAACTTATAGCCTTATTAAATATTCTGTCTGGCTTAAATAATTTTAAGATTCCAAACATAATGACAGTTTTTCATAGAATTATAAAAAAATATATTGAAGTTTCATGATTTAATTATTTAAAGTCAAAAAAATTATTTTTGTTTGAAAAATTAGAGCAATCAATTGTTCCTAATATACTCTGGCCTAGTTCGACCGATAAAAACTTAATGAAATATTGAAAATCTAATTAAGACTATACTAAAAGTAAAACTGTTTTATGTTTGTAAGGTTTTGTCTTCAAATTTTTGATTAAATTGTTTAAAATAAACATCTGTAATAATTGTATTTCACTGCATATAATGGGAAGCAATACTTTCTTTGGATTAAACGAAATTCATTTTGAGTTTATGAATATTTTATTAATTTCTATATTTTTTCTAACAAAATCATATATAAATCTACTTTATATCTGGAATATAATCAAGATAGAGTTGTTGATATGTTTCTTAGAGCTCTATTTCGACATTTTTGACCCACTTTTCTAACATTAAGGGCTTTACTTAATATGTAATCAGCTCCTTACCAAGTTGGACTGTTTCTCATTCGTGTGGTTCGCTTTATACTATTATTATGGATTTGTTTTCTATTTGGTGAACTCTGCTCTTTCTGTTGAATACAAGTTCATAAGTGTCCATTCCGAATATTTTTTCAATTATTCGATCTCGAACTTGCTATCGCAAAATACAAAATGTTTGTTGATATTATTTTTAAACGTACATCGTTTCGAAAGAAACCGCAATCTTAGGCATGACATAAATTAGGACTCTGAAACATTTTTTTGTATGATGATACATAAATATTTAAATTTCTCAAGCAATTCCCCCAATACCCTAATAATATCCCAAACAAAAAGAAAATTTCCACAAATTTTATTTCACAATGCACGGCAGCACTGTTTTATACGAGTCACACGCATTCTCTGACATGCAATACGTGTGAGCAGAATTTCGTGGCAGAATAGAGCTTCATCTGTTTTGATCCTCTTTGATACGAACTGATCTGAAATTTATTATTCTCTTTTGTTGTATACGTGTAACTCTGCTACTCATGGGTAGCAGAATGCCGATGGCTGCTATATAATATAGTATATATCAAAGAGGATCAAAAGAGATGAAGCTCTATTCTGCCCAAAAATTCTGCTCACACGTATTGCATGTCAAAGAAAGCGTGTGACTCGTACAAAACAATGCTACCGTATGTTGACAATTAACAATTGAGGAAATTTGCATATGATTTGGGATATTATGAGGCGATTGGGGGAATCACTTGGGAAGTAGAAATATTTATGAAATGCTGTTAAATAATTGAGAAGTTTCATAATGTTTGAACATTATCATAACTCGAAAAATGTTTCAATTCCTTAGTTTTTATTAATTTTTGTCGGTTTTTCTGTAAATGTGATGAATACATGTTACAGAAGTGAGAAAGAAAACTTGCAAAAAATTATATTATCTCCACATTTAGGCATGGAGACGTATAAACTAACAATCGTCAGAATGAACAGAGTGCACAAGAGAAAACAAATTTGAACCGCACTAATGAGAAACAGTCCAACTTGATAAGGAGCTGTTCATGTGTTAATTACAGTGCCTAACGTAAAAAGAGGGACGTTGATTATTTTCTACATATAAAATAGCATTGTCTCTAGTATTGTTAAAGAAATATAACCATTAATAAAAAATTTTTAAATTCAAAATGAGTTTCGTTTAATTCAAAGAAAAAATGCAAAAAAGTACATATTGCTTTCTTAAATCCACATTCAAATGCAAAAATTACAGAAGTTTAATTCTAAACTAACTTAAATCTAAAATTTGAGAACAAAATCTAACGAACACAAAACATTTTACCTTTTTGTGCTGCTTCATTCAAAACGCTACGAAAAAAAAACATTTTTCTCCGTCGAACTAACAACAATTTTCAGCTATAAGAAGTTTTTACTAAAAAAAAGAATCTCAGGAACATATCATTATTCTATTCTCCCAAAAAAGTCATTCTTTTCAATTTATTTTCATAATTTAATCATGAAACTTAACTTTATTTTTATTTATTTATATGAAAAAATGCCATTATGCTTGGAATTTTAAAAGTATTGAAGCTAGAAAGAATCTTTAATAATTGGCCAAATGTACTAAAAATATGGCAAATGTTCTGAATATACTGTAAACTTGCTGAAAGTACTTACGACGATTTTTCAGGATGCAAATGTACCGAAAATGTCATATCTGATATGTATACGCAAAATTAAATTAACTTGTTGAAACCCGTCATAATAACTTGCTTTGGGAAAACTTGCCGATTTCAACAATTTCCGGCATATTTTTTAAGTTATTGTCCGTAGGGGCATCATCATAACATCGTGGTGAAAAAAAAATTTTCTGAAATATTTGCCGAAATATGAGAATTTTAAAATACAATTCCAATGCTTTTTGAAACTTGCCAAACAAGATATAACATTTTTTGATTGTTAAAACTCATTATGATTTTTTTGATGTGCATGATAATGTTCTTTTCATTCCGTTTTCTTCATAAAAAATTAAGAAAAAGAAGAAGAGTACTAAAAAATATTAAAGAAATTGTGAGGTTGGAAAAAACCTGGTCCCATAGAAATGTAAGGTTATGCAAAAGTCGGTCCCATTTGGATTTGTCAATAAACTGACAGCTGATTTTGAAGTCCCACTATAAATGACATTTCGCAATAAAATCGAAAAACTTTCGTAGGTAAGTCATTTTAAAAATATAAGCCACAATTATGTTACAATTATTTCTTTTTTAATTTGTCAGCTGCTGCTACGACTGCCACATTGGATTTTTATTACAAGCGGCACTTGGCAAAGTCAAATAGCAGTCAACTTAATGAAGTCTGAATGCAAGTAGCTGCATTAGATACATCGCCACAACAGCAACCTCGCTTGCCACCACATGCAATAAATGCAACTGATCTTCTTGCACAATTTAAATCAATGTTATTATTATGGCGAAATGTTTTAAACATCGTTTTAAAAATGCTAAGCTTAGCTACACTTAAAGATTCCGAGGAAAGTTCAATTTCATCACCAGCTAGTTTTCAAGATATGGATGAAAACTTGGAAATTCTGGTTCGAAGTTCTGTATTTAACGATGAAAGCAATGGACCTTGTCGCAAATTTCTACTAATGTCCTTTTGGTTGACATTAAAGGCAAGTTTATTTTTACAATGTAAATGACTTTATGTTGAATTTAGATTCACTTGTTATTCAGGCTTGCTGTGATTTAGCAACAACAGTTGCTAGTGAATTGGTACCCACCAGTGAAAGTGTTGTTGAACATTATGACATCTTGGAGGAATGCGTGGAAATAAAAGTCTCGATACTAACAAAATGCCGTCATAAGGGAACGATGCACAGAACACATTTAAAGTAATACAAATTGAAAGCGATGCATTTAAAGAAAAAGTGGCGGAGCTAACAAAGTTAGTGGTTACGTTACGAGATGAGAAGCATGCGCTAGAGCAAGTAATAAGCGAGAACAAATCAAATGTACAGAGAACAGCAGAATTCTCCAAAGATTAACTGGTAATCAGTGAGCAGTTATTGCTGTTGGAAGCCAAGGAAGCTAGAGAAGGAAAAAAATGCAACGTATCGCCGCCAACTGAGGAAAAAATTTTTCTAACCAGTGATAAAATAACAAACGACGAGAAGCAACAACAACCAGTAAAGCCAGATGACGATGTTGAAGTAGATACAGATAAACGAAATGCTTTCGATAAGCAAAAGCGCGAAGAATTAGCTGCCATTAATAATACAGCCGTGCAACAAGAAGAGAGTTAATTATATACTAGGAGCGTTTTGAAGTGACGCGTATTGATAATCTAAAACTACGCCAGGAAATTCAAGAATTACAGCTTAAATCCAATATTCAAACACAGACTCTGATTAAACGTATGCTGCCCTTTGGCGCTGTTGCTGTTGCAACTTGAGTATATTTTATAGCAACTTACTTTTAAGATTTTCTTTACTTTTCATTTCATTAAAATTTCTCTTAAACTAGTACTTGCGCTAAAATACTTTTTTATGTAGACGATGCAAAGTTATAAACATTACAACCAAGATGAAAACATATAATATACATGAAAGTCATAAGTCATCTGGTTTATGAAATGGGTGCTTAGTAGTCAAAAAATAGTTTTCCACTTTTTTTCGATTTGAATAGACGAAACGAGTTGATTACCTTTAACAGCTGTTTTCTCGAAATCTTGTGCGCAAAATTTAGTGGTGAAGTATTTTATGACATTTGTCAGATGAGCAGGCTACCATATGTAAAAATTTTTAGCTATTAAAAGTTTGCAAGTGATTTTTGCTTATTTAAAGGTCAAAACACCTGTAAACTAAATTATTTATTATTTTATTTTAATAATTTTCAGAATTTGTCTAAATTACGTTGACTTTTTCGACTGTATAATAAAAATAATTTCTGAAATACCCTAATTTGGATAAAAATGCACTAAGTGGTAAAGTCTAGATTTTTATTAGTCACCATAGGTGGGTGAGTTTTTAAAAACAGCGACGCGACTGAATTTTTTTGCATTAGTACAAGAATTCTGCCGAGAGCTTCATCTCTTTTGATCCTCTTTGGTATATATACTCAGTTGACTTTGTCTCTTTGTCGGTGACGGTGTTGCTTTTATCGCATGTGTAGTGAAAATGGTTTTATTTATAATTTTTTTAGTTAGTGTTTGTTTAGTGGTTTTTGATATATAATTACTTAATTCTTTACAAAAAAATATATCATATTTTATTTGTTTATTTTTGACTGCGGAAGACTTAAAAAATTAAAAAAAAAAAATAAATCAGTCTAAGCAGTTTTTGGTTTGATTCCCTTTTTTGACTTAAAACTCTGTTTTGTTGTTGTTGCTGCTGCTTAACGGGTGTTTGTTTTTCATATTCTTACCCTTTGGTTCTTCTGTTAAAATTCTTAGCAACATTATAAAAATTTGTGTTACCATTTTTCGTTTATTTTTTTTTTGGTGAAATTTCATTATGGATTATTTTTCCTTTCAAATTTATTAGCTTGCTCTCTAGGAGATAAGTGCAAAAGTCAAAATATTTTAACTTCGGGTTTTTCCCGTTCTGATCCTTGTGAGCAGATTATTCAGGCCTTTTGCTCAAATTTAACTAAATCTACTTCAGATTTGTTATGTTATGAACGTTGGGGTCTGCATTGGTACTGTCCAAAAACTGGACAACAACAAATTTTTGTTGACGAAATACTTTCAAATTTACAACAAGTAAGTTGTATATTTAATTGCCACGGACGACAACTTGACTTAGTCTTGAGTGCAAATAGCAATAATGTTGTTATCAGAAATGCCCTTTCTACGGTTGATTCCTATAATTCACCTTTAAGTATCGTGTACCAATCTGACATTGAAAATTTGACTAATGCATGTTCAGAAATGTTTACGAACTCAAGTTTAAAAAAGCTGTCTTTAAAATTAAATGAAAATTTAAGAAATAAACTAGACGAATTATTTAATTATTTTAACAATAATACATTCGATGGCTGCATTAAATTTTTCTATGGCGAACTTTTTTCGACCATAGCATTTTTGATGCCATATACTCGGAGGTACGTCAATAATTCCTTGGTATACAAAGAATTTGCAGAAAAATCGTAATGGTCGTAATAGAGCATGGATCAAATGTGTTTGTAGCCAAGAACCAAATGACTTAGTTGCTTATCAGCGACTGTTTCTTGAATTTAAAGATATGTCAGCTTTAGTTTATTCTGAATATTTGAATAAAATTAGGCTGAATATTCTTCATGATCCCAAGAATTTTTGGGGTTTTATTAATTCTAAAAAAAAATCTGACGAGTTTCCATCTGAGTTTAAAACAGTTGATGGGCTCACTAGCGTCCCCCAAATCATAGCCGGGTTGCTTGCTAATTTATTTAAAGAATCATTTTCTACAGATTTATTTAGCCCTGAGATCAACTATTTTGAATATATGGATAACGACCCTTTAGTTTCGGTTTATGAGATTTATTTCTCACCTGACCTCATAGAGAAATATATCTCATCTGTTGACGACTTCGGCTCCGGGCCAGATGGCATTCCTGCGACAGTTTAAGTTAACTGCAGCTCTGTGCTGAGTAATCCTCTCAGTTTTTTATTTAATAGATCAATAAGAAAAAGCTATTTTCCTAAATTTTGTAAAATGATGTTTCAAACTGCAGGCCAGTGGTATATACGATCAGCTTGAGACGTGTTGTAGGGAAGTCATAACAAATCATCAGCATTGTTTTGTTAGTGCTTCACCGAGGGTGCGAGGCAACCTCCTTCAACAATGCGAGGTGGAAAAATTAATTTTCCTCGCTCCACCGAGGCGAGATCACACCGGCATATCGTCTCGTTCGAGGTTGCCTCGCAGCCTCGCTTTAACACTAGCTCGTATCGGAAGTAAGTGAAGGATTTTTTGTACTTTGCAGATCTTTTGTGTTCAGTACTTTTAGTGGAAAAACGAAAAAATAAATTACAAGCGCGAAATGCATTAATTGTTGGAGAATAACTCCAACAATTGTTAAGGAACAAAACATGAGCAACCAGCTGCTTGTACTAGTTTCAATGACAGCTACGTCATACCTTTAGTACACGCCTCCCATTTGCGAATAAAACAACATTTAGCATATATCAGTAACTAAAAGGTGATCCAATAAGAGCTTCTTACATTGTGTTCTAAATAAAATACATATAAATTAATGTATGGATGCAAATCTTTATTTGGAATGATAGCACGCATCCTACAACTCAATGTTTAAAAATTATTTCGTTCAAATGTTGCCCACGACTACTTCTTAAATGGTCCATTCTGTGGGTCCAATATTCGACAACCCTTCGAGCCTTGAATAACACGAGTTATGTTGGTTTCCAAACCGTCAATAGTTTCGCGTTTGTCGACATAAACAAGTGCTTAAACACATCCCCAAAGAAAGTAATCCAATGGCGTCAAATCACATGATCTTGGTGGCCAATTAAAAGGACCATTTCTTGAGATGATGTTTTCATCAAACGTTTCACTCAATAAAGCGATTGTTTCTCCAGCCGTGTGGCACGTTGAGCCATCTTGTTGAAACCAGAGGTCGACTACACTACCATCCTGAATTTTTGGCAACAAAAATTCATTGATCATTGCTCTGTAGCGAGCACTATTGACCATAATACGGGCTCCATCCACAATTTTGAAGAAATACGGTCTGATGATGCCTCGTGCCCACAAACCTCACCATACCGTACATTTATCGGGACACATCGGAAACTCTTGGATTGCTTTTGCATCGGCCCAAATATGGCAATTTTGCTTGTTAACGTAGCCGTTCAACCAGCAATGAGCTTCGTCGCTACACACAATTTTTCGATAAAATAATGGATCAATTTGAAGTTTTGGTAAGGCCCATAAGCCGAAATTGAAACGTAAACCAATATCAGCCGGCTTCAATTCTTGTACGAGCTGTATTTTATAGGCCTTCAGACCAATATGCGCTACAATGATCCATAAGAGATGCCCAAAGCCTGAGATCGGCGACGAATCGATTGTTCACGGTTTTCACGAACACTCTCTGCTACTGCAGAAATATTCTGAAAATTACGGACTGTTTGCACTCTGGTTGGATTCGAAATTTGGTGATGGTGTTACGAATAGTGCGCTCATTTGGTCACTCATAACGACCAAAATGATGTTCAATAACTCTATAACGAATTCTAACTGATGACTGATTTTGGTAGTGAGTTTCCAAAATTAATAAACGTTGATCAGGATTCATGATTGATTCGTATTGAATACTGAAGACAAGCATCATATGGACAAGCGATTTGACACACGACAGCTGTCAAAACAACCCAGTTGAAAAGGGACCTCGTATTGGATCATCATTTATTTGATGCAAATGAATGCGACTTGGAACGTATAAAATTCAAAGACTATTAAAAATTAAACTCATTGCTCCACCTACCAGTAAGGGCATAAAAACGTTAGCCAGGCCTGCTATATGTACGTCAAAGAGTTGGGACAGAAATTAGATTCACTATAAAAATTGGGAGTTTCGCTATACATTCCATCGCATGAGTTCATATAACATCGCGCCACCTACCGGAAATGGCAGAATAACGTCTGCCGGGATACCTGGTATGTATGTATATGCCTCGGAGCGTCAATGAAGTTGAAGTTGTTGGTACTATATTTTATTAACTTGTGCTTAAATACTTAAAGCATATACATAAAAATAGAAAATGTATGCTGCGTCCAATAAATATTTAACGATATCGACATGAAAATTTTAATACGCTGTATCCAAGAAAATCCAACGCACGTTATAGCGTAACTCCAGCGTTTGTAAAACCCATTGCACATGGTAGTCCTATCTGATCAAACTCAAATTATGTAACCGTGAAAGTGCCTTTTATATATATCAAAAACAAAAGTGCGGAAGAGCACTTGAAAAGGCCATCAAGTCACTAGCCACATTGCAAAAGTCTACTAAGCTTTTGTGTACGCACATCAGAAATCTAATCAAAACAAAATAAAGTAAAGAGACTAAATATATAAAGAGGTTTACTCGCGCTCTGGCAACATTTAGTGTTCCTGAAAAGGGGTGCGGAGTTGATTTTCGCCGTGTCAGTTGAATCCACAAGGGAATTTGGCTAAAAAGTCCAGACCTTAACTTCGTACTAGCTATTCGTAAGTATTAGTTCAAGTTAATTCATATGCATTTATACATATTTATTTTTATTTAATGCAAAGTGAATAAATTATGCAAAATGTATAAACAAATATTAAAAACTTATGTCCTTTTTCTTTTATTGACTTTTCTGTGAAAAAAATGCAGAGAAATACCAAAATTGGCGTATATTCAAATATGCAAAAATAAATGAATGCCTTAACTGGGATTTGAACACAGGTCCATTTTCTTCAAATTGGATTTTTGCATATTAATAAGAGCATTGGATTATGTCATACATATTTTAGTATATATAAATTAATTGCATTTGCAATTTTATTAAAGGAATTCAGCAACAGCGCTTTCCGAACAAAAAAAAAAAATTCAGTGACAATTGTTGGATGTCAATTGTTGCCAAAAAAAAAATTAAAGTCTTAAAAACTAAGAAATGAACTCCGATCAACGGCGTACAAATCAAGATCGTTACCTACTAGGATACAATCCCAACCATGAATTGGTCGTCTATTTCTTATATAATCAACTATGTTAGAAAAAGTTACATTTTTTTATTCCGTTGCATTAAAAGAATTTTCCAATAATTCCATGCAAATAGCAGAAAAGTTTTAATCCTTTCATATCAAATGCTGAATTTAGTCCACAGGTATTGAAAATCTTCATGGATTAGGAAGTTTGATATAAAAATTGGAAGTTTGATATGAAAGCGTTAAGGGTTTTCCAATTATACCAATACATTTGAAATTAAAATGACTATTCTTCTATTGATTCTGTGCAAGTTTTGTGAACAGTTGTGATTTTGAAACTTTTTTGGCAAAACTATTATAAGTTTTTGTATTAAACGAAATATTGTGCGAAATTAAGAGTTATATAGATTATCATCGTTAATAATATTTCTATAAAATTTTCGATTTAACGTGAAATATAGGTAAGTTTTTTAAGAATTATGTATTTTCATCTGTGCTCCATTTTTTTTTAAAGCTAAGTACAGTGGCTCACACGGAAAGTTGAAAAAAAGCTTAAAACCAAAGGAAAAGAATTTATATGACACAATGATGGTATTTCCGGTAAATTTGTACATTTGTCAGTACATTTGCATAGTGAAAAATATGCGTCAGTACATTTTTGTGCGTTCGGTACATTTAGAGCATTTCGACTGATTATAATATGTATATATCTTAGGCAATTCTGTGAATGCAGTTTTAATCAAAATCTTCAGACTTTTTACTTGATACTAGTAAAATTGATATGAAATACGATTTTTGTAATCATGTTACAAGAATATAGGAAATGGTACGTTTAGGAGTATTTTAATTTTTTTTGTCAGGAAAATGATTTTTTGAAGCAATGCAACTTTAAGGACTAATTCTTTTCCATCCAGCCGTGATATGGTAACACGTGCGTTTTAATTTTTATCAAAGTAGATTTTAATGTTTTGCTGCCTTGTGATCTTTCAATGTGTGGTTGAAAGCAAGGGTCTACACAACCAAGTGTAAATATTATAGAGAGTGTGCTGCATGCGATTTTTTTTTGCAAAATATTGTCTACTGACAGAAGATATTGCTTTTTAATTCTCCATATTAGATATGGAGATTTTCAGTACGTTTGTAATTTTTTTTAAGAATATATACGTTGTGAAAAATATGCGTCATTCAACTCAACATTCAACTCGTTTTGAGTACATAATTTTTCAAAACGATTTAACAATAAATTCAATATGGGCACCCATGATCTCTTTGTATTTTTAATGTTGTAGATATTTTTATTTAAATTTTATAATATACAGACGGAACTATAATGAGCAGAGTGTGCATTGTATATGGATGCGTAGTCCCCGATTCCCCTGATGTCCATACCTACCAATTTCCGAAGACTGATTCCGAAATGTTTGATAAATAACGTTAAGCATAATAGTCGGATTTGCAGCAAGCACTTTGTTTCATCGTGCATAGGCCTAAAGCGCTTGTTAAAGGGAGCTATTCCAACGTTGAACTTAGATAATTCATTAATCCAATAAGCGGCAACAGTGTCTCAAGGCACGCATCTAAAAAATCCAAAATTTTTCATTCATTTCTTTTTTTTTGAACAATATTTTAAGACAATCGTCAGATAGTACTTAGCTAATGGAAAAAAACCTATAAAAGATTTTAAAATTTTTTTGGGCTTAGTGACACAGTGAGCTCAAAGTTGAACTTTATACTCCCAAAATTTTCTATGAAACTTCTTATATATGCAATTGTTAGATATGGCGCTCTAACTACTCTTAGCTACTTGTTTGAAACAGAATGCGATAATGTAGCATATTGCCAGAAATTCATTGTTTTCTCTTTATAAAAACCAATTTATCTTTCTTCTGCTTTCTTCATATAAATTTTACGGATTTTTCAAATATTAGAATGAAAATTGATGAAATGGCAAATTTGCAAATTTTACCAGAAAATAAAAAATTATGTGGCCGGACTTCGAAAATTGTTTTATATATTATGTGAGAAAGTATGAGTAACAAAAATCCAAATTTCCAACTGCTTTTTTCAGAATTTTTTTTTTCAAGTTTTTCCTAATGTAGCTTTAGAAAGGACAAAACATATTCATTTTTATGAAATGCGTACTGGCAAAAAGTTCATAGATTACATTTTTAAAAAATTTTTGCTTTAGTTTTGTATTCTATGTATTAGCTATGCTGATCTTTTTAAAATTAGGGCTTAATAATTTAATGGAAAAATTCGGATTTTTCGATTGGTGCCTTGACGCACTCTTTCAGGTTAGTATACGCTTAGGTTTTTTAAAATTTATCTTATGTTGATGTAAATCTATATTACTATACGCATGGAGCACGACTGCTTTGCTGAATAGGTCACGTTGATGAGGATCTAAGTCTTCCTAGCATAAACCCAAATATTGATAGATTTAGGGAATGCTCAGTAGAAGGTTGAACAAGCAGCAGTAGATACTATGTGTTGCACAAATTTCCAACTGAACCGGAAAGAAGAAGGGCTTGGCTTCAAGCTTGTGGTTTGGAAGGAAATGACCGCTCGGAGTTGCGTATATGCAACAACCATTTCAATCCATCTGACGTAAAGTCAACAAAAAGGCTTACGAGTACGGCATTCGCTGTGGTGAAGGTGAGGCCGGAGTGGAACGAAGATGGAATTGAAGAAGGCCAGGAATTACAAGAGCGCATATCGCAGTCTTGCGAGAATTGTGAAAAGTTTTGTAAACTGGCTGACTACCACCGTCAACAACGCAGCTTGGGAGAAAAACAGCTTGCGGAAGAGCGGTCCATAAATTCAGCTATGCAGCTGCAAATTTAGCTAAAATTGCAAGTTTGCTAGAGCAAGTCGAGGTCCTGAAAGACCAAATCGAGGACATGAGGGAAGAATGTTTTTCTTGTTGCATAAAGCCTTCTGATGATGCAAGCACTTCGGCAATAGAGTTCTCTAATGTAATAACGAGTGAAAAGCGGTCCATCTACTCCGAGGCTCAAAAGGAAATTTTTCAGGCAATTAACCTGCAATCCAGTCGAGCCTACAAATTTATGAGGAACCAGCTCAAATTTCACCTTCCTTGCACCTCATCCCTTTACAAATGGCGGCCACTGAAAACCATTGCTCCTGGAATTACTCCAGCAATGGAGGAAATATTTCAGAGCATGGCCGCGAAAATGGACACCGAAGAAAAATATTGCGTGCTATTGTTCGACGAAATGTTGATTCGCAAAAGTCTGGAAAATGACTCGTCGGCGGATTTGATTAAGGGGTTCACTGACTGCGGTGGAGCGACACGCACGTTAAATATTGCGGACTCTTGCTTGGTGTTCATGTTGAAGGGAGCGGTGCATAGCTGGAAGATGGTTCACAGCATATATTTTACGAAAAATGGCATTGCACCAGAAATGCTTAAAAATATTTTTAGTAAAGTTGTTGATTCGATTCAAAAGTCGGGCTTTTTATTAAAAACAGTAATTGCTGACCAGGGTAAGCCGAACCGTGTTTTGTTCAACAGTTTAACTTCCACTTTCACCCAAAATCATTTCATGGCAAATTATCATGAAATTTATGTTATGTATGACTATTGCCATTTGTATAAAAGTATGAGAAATACTTTGGTTGGTGGCGATGTTACCACTGCAGATGAGGTTGCTAGTTGGCAGGTGTTGATAGAAGTATGTAAAGTCAACAAGTCCAATTATCTTCGAATGCTCCAAAGATTGCAGATACTCATATTTATCCAAAATTGTTCGATAAAATGCGCGTAATTCTGACTACACAGGTATTCAGTAATTCATTTTATGCAGCTGCAAAGTTTTGTTTAGAGAATGGCCTCTTGACCAATTCCAACAACATAGCGAACGCTGCTGCAACTATGAATTTCATAAAGAAGGCGATGGCTTCGATTTCTGTGATAGCAAAAATTTGTATGACAAAAATTTCAACAAACGACCAGTTACGAGAACTTACGATAAAATTAACAAAATAAGAGAATTTCGAGATTATTTGGCAGGGTTATCTCTACCAAAACATAGGCAAACTAATGCATCCATAAAGGGTTTTATCTTTACCCTAGACTTCATGATATGCTTTACAAATGATATGTTTGAGAATAGAAACATATCATTTGACAAAAAATAAAAATTTTTTTAAATAAAGCCAATTGCTTAAATAGGGACAACGGACCATTAATTTCTAGTTTATTTAAAGTTTTGTAAATGTTAAGTGCAACTGTGTACTGTATGCTACTGATTATTGTTTTTGTTTTATTTGCCTTTCTTTTGTTCAATTTCAATATTGTTTTTTATTTTATATTGTTATTGATTACTTGTTTTCTTTTGCGCCTTTGAAAATTAACCTTCGTGCACTTCGGAAATATGATTTTTGTTTCTCTTTAGTTGAAATTAAGCGATTGACTGATGATGATGCTATTGCATCGAAACAATTGTATCAATATATATTTTTAAAAAATAATAATATTTGACATTAAAGTGTATTTTCACTCGAAAATTTAATCTTTTTATTTAACATATCATTTGTTATGCTTGGAAGGCTGAACAAGACTGTCTTGAAAATTATTTTTCGATATTAAGAGGACAGTTAGGTAATTCTACGAATCCATCGGTCAAAGAAGCTTAAAATCTTTCTGCTAGATTAATGTCTATGAAAGTGCTAATGCAAAACTATCGTTGTCGAAATAGCAATTGTGAGACTGACGATGACGATTTGATGATGGACTGGAACTTCCACGTCGAAACTGACTCTGCGGATGTTCCGCACAATGACTTGACCCAATCGAAAGATTGCGCAATGTCATTATGCGAGGTTTCCGCAGAAAAAGATGTTAAACTGCTGAACAATACTCGGTTCGCGCAACCCTGGTCAGCAATTACCGCTTTCAATAAAAAGCCCGACTTTTGAATGGAATCGATAACTTCATGTAAAATATTTTTCGCAATTCTCGCATGACTGCGATTTGCGTTCTTGTAATTCCTGACTAACTTCATTGTCATCAAATGCACTGCGCTGTTTCTGCATTTGCAACTCAGGGAATGCCGTGCTCGTAAGCCTTTTGGTTCTGTAGTTGACATGAGATGGGTCAAAGTGGTTGTTGGAAATACACAACTTGTTGCTGTCTTGGAAACCACATGCCTCAAGCCAACTTCTTTTTCTTACTGGGTCACCTGGAAATGTATGGAGCACAAAGTCGATAGAAGTGCTCTTGCAATTGTATACAGAGCATTTCCTAAATCTTTACCTGAAGTGATCACAGGAATATTTATATTTTCATCAGAGTGACCTATTCAATAAAACAATTGTATGTCAAGTGTATGTATAACAACACTAGTTTACAATTTTGAGCTTCATCTGGGATTCTCGTAAAATTTTTACAATGCATTTTGGAGCATAGATTTCAAAAATGCCAACCATTTTTTCTTAAGAATCGTTTTTGAGATATCCCCTAAAAACTCGCTTTTCACTTTTTTCGTTTATTTGGCCTAGATCAGTGGTACAATATTCAAAAGGTAATTTTATTTTCTTTCTAACGGTTTACTGCTAATGAGAATCGGATAAGATATAATGGAGTAACAAGCGATCAAAGTTCCAAAAAAGGGATTTTTTGGTACTTTTTAAAAGCCACAAAATTTCAATTACTCCGTTACATCCAAAAAGCTTACCTTTTATATTTTTAGGACTTAGGATGAAAATCCATTCTTATACAAATATTTTAAGTACATATTTGTCCAAATCGGACAAGAAATGTAAAAGTTATTCAAAAACAATGTTATAAGCCATTTTTGGAATCTGCGCCTCAAAATACATAGAAAAAAGTATGTGAGAAACCAGATAATATTTTGTGTAAACTAGTGTAATATGGGTATTATATAAAAAATATAATAAATTTTAAAAAGCCTAAGTGGCGCATTCTTAATATATTACCTAAATTCAAGGTTGGAATAGCTCCCTTTGATAAGCGTCTATTTCCTACGCACGACGGGTCAAAATGCCCACTGCAGATCCTCGAATTGTGTTTGATTTTCGATCGAGAAATTCTTAGATTTTAAATTCATTTCTGAAACATCTCAGAATATGGCTGGGGAAATTGATATGTATGGATATCAGTGGTTTCGAGGACTATGCATCCGACAATGCACGCACGGTCCATTATAGCTTGCTCTATATATTATAAAATTTAAATATAATAGCTTTATACATATAAAGAAATGTTGGGTGCTCAAATTAAGTTCATTGGAAAATCGTATATCGACACTTTCATAATTAAAACTAGCATTCCATTTCATGTGAGAGTCACCATTGTTCATATTACTTAAATTTTTAGAAGTCCATAATTTGACAACTAAGCCCTATATAAAAAAAATTAGTGTGTGCATCTTCTAAGAGTACAATTAAGCCAAATATAAATCAATTCAACAGTCTAATTTTTTTCGTTGTCCGCTTCTCGTGAAGTTTAACAGCGAATTAGCAATTCTCAGAGCGCTCTTGTGAGAGTTATAAATTAATAACTAGAGTTATCATTAATGACTATTTTCGCCGAAAAATCATGGCCACTTGTAGCGCAACGTTACCAACGCTTAGTAAGCTTTATCATACATAATCTATGCATGCCTAACGTGATCAACTATTTTTGAGTAACAATAAGTGCAAACCAAAGTAGTTCTGCACTACCAATATAAGTAATATTGATCATGCACTGGAAGCACGTATCGTTTTTTGTTTTGTTTTATTAAATTTAGAAATCAGTTTATATTAAAACACTTGGAATCACTTTTAGTACTCAAAAACTAATGAAAACTACAAAAAACACTACCGTTCACGATAATTGCACTTATACAATGAATTGAATTTAAATTGTAATACGAAGAAGTGCTTTGGTACATTGAAAGTCATTAACCCTTTCAATTAATATGCTTTCTTCTCAAAATCAAGGACTAAAAGCTTTTCCACACAGAACGCGTCCGCGTCAGCGTCAGCGTCCGCGTCCACGTCCAGCATCCGCGTCCAATACTTCACACAGGGCGCGATATTTTTGTGTGAGCGATTCAGTCTGTTCAGTCTTAATTCTTTGGAAAAAGTAGTGAGTTTTGAGTTTTTTTATTTGATATTGACTATGAGCTCGGAAGAACAAGAACTCCTTTTGCTATTAGCTTTGCAAAGCAAAAAGAAGAAAACACGATATTGGGTTCATGAAATCAATAATTGACTTCTTTCCCAATCTCGTTCCATGCCTCCGACTTTTTTAATAAATTTTTATAATCTTCATCAGATTTGTCGAATAAAAATCTATATTTACGCACACTTTCAATTAAAATTTAAATTTTCTCACTCATTTTGCTTATTAGATAGCACAGCGTCAACGCGATATTCTGTAATTTTGTACAACTTGAACGCTGAACGCTGCGTCCCAAAAGTAACGCCGGCGTTCAATCGCGTTCAGTATGAAGGGAATGATTTAACATTGTGTAATACAACGTCATTTTGGGACGCGGACGCGTTCTGTGTGGAGAAGCTTTAAGAGATCGCATTTGGTATTAAGGATTAAAATTTTTATTTTTGTTATTGGAATCATTGGAAAATTCTTATAATAACCCTGAAAATCTAACGGTATTACATTATGTAAGAATAAAAAGCGGATCCATTTTACATACCTTCTCGATTATATGTATGTATATGAAATAGACATGATCACCGTATCCTAGTGGCTTACGCACTTGCCTTGCACACCGTTGATCGATGTTCAAATCCCATTTAATTTTTGTTTTTTTTTTAATTTTCCTATGATTGACAAAATAAAGGAAAGAACTGAAGATCCAACAGATTTTCGTATTTTTTAAATGCTGAATCAGTTCTTGTGATTAAACTATTCATATTTAATTTATTTAGGTATTAACTTGTCTTAACTTATGATTTGTTTCAAGTAAAACAAGAAAATATCAAAATAAAAGTCTCTAATTTCGTTAGATTAAAACCCCCTTAGAAAATATTCTGATTGCAAAAAATAGCAAAATGTGCAAAACCCATACAAGCAAACGAAAGAAATATAATATTTGCCAATTTTCATCTGAATTTTTCGGAGGAAAAAAAGCAACAACAATACAAATAACGGGATCAGTTGTGAACTACAAAAAACAACAACAAATACTGCATTTTGCTAGGATTTTTTCAATTGAATTTTTCTAAAGGAAAAAAGCAACAACAACAACGCAAATGACGCGGGATCGGTTGAAAATTTGTTGTTTTGGAGACGTCAAAATAAAAATCTTGCTGCTGCATTTGCTGGTTGCTTGGTAGCAATAAAAATTAGTTTTCTCAAATGCAGCTCAAATGTAAATAAATTAATTATAACTATAATATAATTATGATATTTATAAATAAAAATGCAAATAAGAACTCCTCCATACAAACAATATTGAATTTATTGAATAATTTCTGAAAGACTCCTATTTTTGATTTTTAAATCATATGGATTCATTTTCATTTTCTAATGTTGAAAAATTACCCGATGAATTGGAAATAAAAAAATAGAAAATCTTAATAAGTAAAATAAAAAATTACAGAGCCGATTGAGTTTTAACTTCGTTGTTCTTTCCATACGAACGAAAATAAAAACGATCACAAAGGAACTTCTCCGTTTGGATTTCGCTCGTATTCGACTACTTTTTTGAGTAAAAATTCTCCTCTGGATCTTAATTTCACGGCGAAGTTTTAGACCAACTCAGTTGGGTACGGCACAGTCGCAACATTTTTTGTTTAGACACATCCATGGAATCTCTTATTATTATTTATACTCCTTGGTCCAAGACTTCGTCGTGAAATTAAGGTCCGCAGGAGAATTTTTACTCAAAAAAGTAGACGAATACGTCATAGTATGAAATTAAAAAAGGAAACTCGGTTGCTTGCAATCGTTTTTATTTTCGTTCGAATTGTATTTTGGCATTGGAGTTTTTAACAACGAAGTTAAAATTCAATCGCCTCTGCAATTTTATTTTACATATTAATATTTTCAATTCTATTTTTTTGGGTAATTTTTGAACATAAGAATCTGAAAAGTCTTTCGGAAATTATTCAATAAAATAGGGGGAGGGAGTTTTTATTTGCATTATTATTATTTATTTTACATTTGACCTGCGTATGAGAAAATTCATTTTTATTGCTACCAAGCAACCAGCAAATCCAGAAGCAGAATTTTTGTATTGACTTCTCCAAATCAACAAATTTGCAACCGATCTCGCGCCATTGTTGTTGTTGCTTTTTTTCTTTAAAAAAAATTCACTTGAAAAAATCCTAACAAAATGAGTGTATTTGTTTTTTTTTTGTGTAGTTTACAACCGATCACGTTATTTGTACTGTTGTTGCTTTTTTTCTGCCGAAAAATTCAGATGAAAATTGTCAACTATTACATTCCTGTTGTTTGCTTGTATGTGTTTCACATTTTCATTTATTGCAAACAGAATATTTTCTAAGGGGGTTTTTAAATTATGAACATATATTTTGATATTTTCTTGTTTTATTTGAAAGAAATCATAAGTCAGGAAAAGTTAATACCTAAATAAGTTAAATATTAACATTTCAATCACAAGAACTGATTCTGCATTTAAAATTCATGAAAATCAAAATTTTAAAAGACAAAAAATTCAATTTTTTTTAAAATTAACAAAGAAACTAAATCAAGATGCCAAAATACACTATCGCTATCGCCGTGTTATTTTAATTTGAGCTTATGTTTTTGCAAATTCAAAAATATTTATGTTGGGGGCCCCAGCACCCTTGATCCCTTTATCGAGTTCATGCATTTTTCTGTTCAAACTGAAAAATAAAAATGATATTCATGTTGTTTGATTTGCTGAGCGTCTGATTGAAACAAAAATTCTTCTGTCTGGCAGTTTGAATTAAAGTTATTTTAAATAATCACAAATATTCTACAATTTCTATATTTTTCAACATGATCATGAAAATAACAATAAAGGTTATATTAATTTGTCCTATTAAAATTTGACACCTAAATCTGGCTTCGCATTTGTCAAAATCCAATGTGAAATGTAAGCAAACAAATCGAGTTTACACTATTTTTTGACTTATACTTCCTGTTTTTAATTTTCAAATCATATGGCGAGATTCATTTTCTTATGTTCAAATATTACCCTATGAATTGGAATTAATAAAATAGAAAATCTTCATATGCAAAATACAAAATTGCAGAGCCGACTGAGTTTTAACTTCATTGTTAAAAACTCCAATGCCAAAATTCAATACGAACGAAAATAAAAACGATTGCAATCATTAATTCTCCTTTTTCAATTTCGCTCATACTATGACGTACTTAACTACTTTTTTGGGTAAAAATTCTCCTGTGGATCTTAATTTCACGGCGAAATTTTAGACCAACTCAGTCTTCCGCCGCACAATCGCAACATTTTTTGTTTAGACACATCCATGGAATCTCTTATTATTATTTATACTCTTTGCAAAGAGTTTAGATGTGTCTAAACAAAAAATGTTGCGACTGTGCCGTACCCAACTGAGTTGGTCTAAAATTTCGCCGTGAAATTAAGATCCACATGAGAATTTTACTCAAAAAAGTAGTCGAATACGAGCGAAATCGAAAACGGAGAACTAGCCACGTTTCTTTGTGATCGTTTTTATTTTCGTTCGTATTGAATTTTGGCATTATTTTCGCATGCTGCATAAAAATTTGTTTTTATATGCAATTGAAATTTAATGGATATGAAATAGAATTTGGTACGTCAATGTTGGAATTTGGCAACCATGCTAAGCTATCATTTAAACTTTTATTTTTATTTAGATTTTTATTTTTTGGACTTTAAATCATATGTACAATTAAATGATAAATTGAATGAATTTTGAAAAATATACCAAATAACTACAAATATAAAATAACGTTCAGAAACATTTTTATTAAAGTAGGATTTTATATTGCAGCAAAAGCGAAGCAAAGGCCAACATACACACATATGTACCTATGTATATGCGCTTGTTTGGTTTTTGCTGATCTTATTTGTTTTTGTGCATGAATAGAAAATCATCCCTTATTTTGAAAAGCTTCGTCGCATGTGCGAAGTCATTTTCTGCATTCGGTATTAATATTGAAATTTCTATTTGAATTTATATAATTATGTGTTGAAATTATTGAAAATTAGAAAAGTTCATAACAAATTTTATTAAAAGATAGTATTTTAGTAATTAGTCATTGATTTAAATTTTTAATGGAATTATTAAAATTATTAAAACATGCTTAATTTAAAACATATGTGGTTGAATTATGGTGTTTAGGAAATTGTGATTGAGTTCCATTTTTCATGGTGTTCAGCAAGGACAATTTTTAGTTTGTTGCTGCTACGCCTTCCATTGTGCGCCTAACTAATATTAATATATGTACATACATACATACATGGTTATTGATCATTGATTGTGCTGTAAACATATAAATTAAGTAATGAAAAAAGTTAATTTGTGTAGCGACTTACGAACAATGACAGGTATTTAAATATAGAAATCTTCAGTCAATTAGTGAACCTTTATTTCACTAAAAAAGCAGGCTTAAAAATGCGAAAAAAAGATTAGTAGTTCATCTGAAAATTCATAACATTATCAGATGCCAACTTTATTTTATATATATTTTTTTAACTTACTGACGAGTTCAATGTTAAATAACTTAATTTAATGTTGGAAATGACTTTTGGCATACTATGAAGCATGATGTAAATTCACTTCTTGAGCGATATCAGGAGGAATCGAAAAATCCGTAACATATAGAAATCCATAACATGCTAGAAAACGTGTTATTTATGTGAAAAACAGTCATTGATCTGAAAATACATTGTCATGTTTTATGCGATGGAAAATTTATATTTCTTGTGACTTACAACCAACGACTTTGATGATAGAAAAAGTCAATCATTGGTGGAAATTACCTTCCAGCACAATATTGACTTTGGCGAAAAATGTTACTTCGTGAACGGGAAAGATGCAATTAAAAAATTCATTACGTGGCGATCGAAGTTTTTTAGCATTTAAAAATGCTATTGTTTTGGTGGAAGTCATTGATCTGAAAATACATAACACTATGATGCGGTGGATAAATATTTTATGTATTTATTTTTTGTGACTTACGACCAACGACTTTGATGATAGAAAAAGTCAACCATTGGTGGAAATTACCTTCCAGCACAATGTTATTTATAGAGCGGTGATGTAATAAAATGAGCGAGTTTTTGGTCCATGCCAAAAATCTGCGGACAGCGATCACAGCAAAAGTACCAATTAATCAAAAAGTATTTTAAGTAATTGAAAAACGGGTGCAGTAACATATGCTGATCCAAAATGGGTAACGAAAACCGACATAAAATTTATATTTTGTATGACGCAATTATCGAGTTCGTAAAAATTGTATAACTATCGATAGTTTGATAACTAGGCCAAAAGAATGTACATATATAGTAAATACACTTTCGGCCTTCTTCTTCTCTAATAACCATCTTGAATTTCGGTACAGCAATACCGAAATCAAGTGGTTCAAGATGACGCACCGATGTTCATAGCATGGATCGGACCTGTCAAACCAACTTGGATACTCCAGACTGGTTTGTGCTATGCATGCATTCATAATCCTTACCTTGACACATCTTTCGTGACACATCTTGTCAAACATGTCTTTGTAAATTGATATATGCTTAATAATTTTAATAAGTCCATTAGAAATTTAAATCAATGACTAATTACTAAAATACTATCTGTTGGAGATTTTGCATATTTATTCTTTTTTTATTCAATTTAAATTTCAATATAAGAACTGGTAATAACATATTAAAGTTACCCTGTAAAAATTGTTCTCAATAATTTCTCAGTTAACAGTTCTTTATTCTAGTTTCTAATTCTTCTTAACATGTACATGTAAAAAATTATTTAAACTGTTCTTTTTCTATCTCATTCATGCATTAACTGCGTATTCTGAATATGGATTAACGATTTACTCTCTTAAGTTCTCATTTAAATTATTGAAGCATTTTATGTAAGCTAAGTTACTTTTCAATTTTAATAAAGTCAGACTAAGGTCATAGCTCAACAACGAATGTTCTTGCTCCCGCGTTTTAAATTTTATTCAAATTTTTGTACACTATCATTTAATAAAATTTGTTATGAACTTTTCTAACTTTCAATAATTTCAACACATAATTATATAAATTCAAATAGAAATTTCAATATTAATACCGAATGCAGAAAATGACTTCGCACATGCGACGAAGCTTTTCAAAATAAGGGATGATTTTCTATTCATGCACAAAAACAAATAAGATCAGCAAAAACCAAACAAGCGCATATACATAGGTACATATGTGTGTATGTTGGCCTTTGCTTCGCTTTTGCTGCAATATAAAATCCTACTTTAATAAAAATGTTTCTGAACCATATTTTATATTTGTAGTTATTTGGTATATTTTTCAAAATTCATTCAATTTATCATTTAATTGTACATATGATTTAAAGTCCAAAAAAATAAAAATCTAAGAAAGAAAAAACAAAAATAAAATAACATAAATTAATTAGATGCAAAATCTTCGTTTAAATGATAGCTTAGCATGGTTGCCAAATTCCAACATTGACGTACCAAATTCAATTTCATATCCATTAAATTTCAATTGCATATAAAAACAAAATTTTATGGAGCATGCGAAAATAATGCCAAAATTCAATACGAACGAAAATAAAAACGATCACAAAGAACGTTCGCTCGTATTCGACTACTTTTTTGAGTAAAATACTCATGTGGATCTTAATTTCACGGCGAAATTTTAGACCAACTCAGTTGGGTCAGTCAGTCGCAACATTTTTTGCTTGGAATCCATGGAATCTCTTATTATTATTTATACTCTTTGAAATGAGCGATTGATGAATTAGGTTCTAAAAGTTTGCTGAATTTGGTTGGGTATTCACAGCGGTGACTCCTGGCGGGATCACTAGTTGTAGGAATGATTACGTCCGAGCTTACGTAGTTTTAAGTTTATGTATTACATTTTTTTTTAAGCTTTTCGGTTTCGCAATTATTTTTGAATGGAAATATTTTATCAAAATTAAAAATTGAAAACTTTTGAAAAATTCAATTATATAAAAAATTTAGCAATCAAAGTATACGTGAGTTAAAGTGTATGTACTATATATCGATCAAAACTCGAATAAGTTGACCATTCTTAATATATTAAAAATGGTAAATTTCATACTAAATGCAAAATTTTCCAACTTGTCCGTTATTCGCCCAAAGAAATTTCGACAATATACAATTTACCAACAAATTTTTTCTATCATTGATACTTTGTGTCTTAATCGAAATTGGGCGTTATGGTACACCACTGCTTTTACATTAAAATTACACTTTTTAGCTGTGCATTCTGTTAGTTATTGTGCGATTTCTATTTATCCAATGGAACTAATATTTTTCTTATAGTATGGTTTCTAGCGAAATGCTTTTACCGTAATATGGTACATATGTAGGTATGCGAGATTATGTTAAGTTTACTTACCAAAGTCTTCTTTTATAAGTAAATCGCTGCGACAAATTTTTTCTGCCAATAAATTAACGCGCGAAATCATGTCAAATTTATTTGAATTTGAGTCAAATAATTTCTCAATTATTTCCAAGTTAAGACGGACAAAATTTTTATCAATGTTTTGGGCATTCGATTCTTTCCAATTAGTCTGCTGCATTGTCTGACGTGTAAACCTTTCCTGCACCTCCATTGTAGAATTAGTAATAAGTGCTGCAGTATGGATATTATCATCATATTCATCTGTTGGTTGTTCAAGCAATTCCAAAAGTTGTTCAAGTATAGTTGAATTATTTATTGACAATATATCAAGATTTCTTTTAATTTGGGAAACAAATTGTAAAATATCTTCATGTGGCACATAGAGCCTGTTTACTGAATGCTCAAGAATTATATTGATTTGATTTTGTATCAAATTCCATGCTATAAGCTTGAACTCATTGTACTGATCTGCGTTTGCATTCTGAAAAGCAGAAATTCAAATGATTAAGCATAATAAAGGATATGTGAAAAGAATATGATATTTCAGTTGAGGACGTTTTATATGAATTTCGTAGAGCTTGTGGGTTTAAACGACTCTACAATAAAAATGTAAAGTGCTCAAGTTTGGGTGATAGCACGAGCCGACGAATCTCCCAGCCGACTGCTTGCTAGTGTTTTTAATGGATCCCGAACCAGTCTTCTTCCCCATAACAGAAGCTATGAGCCTTTTCAACAGTGGTGCATTTGTGTAGGCATCCTGCTTAACTTTGCTCCGGACTATCTTGCGTATATAAAATTGGTGATTTATTGTGAGGATACATGCTACGTTTTCTTACTTTAAGTCTAAATGCATGGTATATCTACTATACTTAAATGAGCTAAAATTGTGTGTCTATATATTTATATATTTATCTGTATATATGTATGTATATATTTTTATGGATCTTATTTCGAAAGTGAGTGCAGCGATTTTGATGAAACTTATGGGCTAGGTGCATATAAGCATAAAATTAAAATTGCGCTGGGTCTTAAGCTTTCAAAGACTCTTGCACGGGCAAGGCACAGCCCTAAGCTATTATTTTCTTAACGTCATGTCTCACAAACCATTCAAGATATTGTAATGAAATTTTATAGACAGATGCAGATTGTAAAACTCTTAAATTTTGGCCAAAAGTGGGCGGAATCAAAAAAATTTGCTCGAAAACGGTACTGACGATTTTCAAAAAAATTTTAAAGATAGTACCATACAAGCCATATTACTATACTGGTAAAAATTTTTGAAGAGCGTGGCACAGCCCACTATATTTATAAACGTTATAATAAGAGAACATTGCAATTTGTGGTTTGCGTGCGATTTTTATAGAATTTCACTATAACACCCATACGCCACGTCGGTGCAAAAACTCATCGTACCTAATTACATTTTGCGGTACATGCGAATATTGGATTTTTGGGGACTTGCATAAACTTAAGTATTTTGTCTTCCTCTAGACAGCAAGCAGTTTAACGAAGTCCGCAAAAGTCAAGAAAAAAAAAATCGTACGCACCCCAAACGTAAGTTTTTTTACCATAAGTTTTTGCCCAAACGTGGCTGATATGTGTTCTAGTGCAATTCTACAAAAATAGCATGCAAGCCACAAAAGCGCGATTTTCACTCACCTCGGTGTCACAAAGCGACACAAAATGACTCGGAGTGGAACGGCTCGATTAGTAGTCACTTGTGGAGTGAAAAATATTCTTACAGCAATAAAATCCAAAAAGTCGCACGCACTGCAAAATGTAATGAGGTGCAATAAGTTTTTGCACTAACTTAGCCTGTAGGTGTTATAGCACATTCAACATTTTTCGAGTTTTTCAATCTCTTTCAACTGTTTCAACATTTTTCAACCTCTTTCAGCTATTTCAACATTTTCCATGTTTTTTAGACTCGCAGCTTTTTCACCTGTTTCAAAATTTTTTCAACTAATGTCTTCTATTTGCAATTTTTTCCATTTTTTTTCCGAACTTCCAACATTTTTTCGGCTTTTCCAACCCATTTCAACATTTTATATACTGTTCAACCTGTCTTGATGTTTTTCAATATTTTCCATGTTTTATCAACCTCTTTCAACTAAGATATAAGAGGAATATAGTTTCCATAATTTTTCGACATGTTAAACCCTTATTCAACTTTTTTCAATATACAGGTGACGTCCAATATAGCGTATGACGGTATAACGAATTTCAATTTTAACGAACAGTTTTTCAAATTGGAATTTTTCCATTGATGTCTCTAAATTACGAACACAAAAAGTGTTCACTATTCCAAATAACGAACGCTGTTTATTTCAACAATAACTGTTAAACTGGAATAACTTTTTTTTACCACAAAAGCTGATCCCAAGTAAATATAGCATTTCAAAATCTAGCTTAACTTTTATGACTAGATCTGTATGTGCGTATATGAGTAAATAAAAGCCAGTTTCTTTAATAAAAAACTCTTCGATATAACGAATTTTATGATATTACGACTGACCCGTGTATTAATTACACTCAGACGAAAATGCCTAACCTGCGTCAGGTAACACATTAACCAGATAAATTGTTCTATGGAACTTTATCATTTTTTTCTTGCATTCAGTGGGGTTTGAACCTGGACATTCCGTGTTGTTGCATGCGATATGCTCATATAATTTTAGTTCCACGCAATATAACAGTAAGAGTGGCTCAGTTCGTTAAGATGTGCGCATCTCTCAACAGTGGCATAACGTAGGAGACATAGGTTCGAATTTCGTCGGAGACAATATAAAAGTTTTATATCTCTATGAAATTTTTAAAATGTAAGATAAATGAAGTTCCAATTAATAAGCAGTAAAAAGGGAATGATAGCAAAAAAGCAAAAAAAAAACATTCGGTTTCGTTTTTTGAGAAATATCTAACCTGAGGATCAGGTTAGATAAACTTAACAACAAGGGCCATCAGGCTAGAAAATTTTAACCTGAGATTTGGTAAAAATTTGGTTACATTAGATAACCAAATCTATTTTCTGAGTGTAGTACGTTATATTTGACGTCTACTGTATTGCATTTTTTTTCGACTTTTCAACCTCAAAATGAAAAGCCGAACTGGGGTCGGTCTCTTGGTACTACACGTTTATTACATATACTCATAGTGTATATTGCGATAAATCCATGTACCAGGTAGTTTAAGAGAAGTATTTATGGGCTGAAATCTACTCTTGTGTGTTTTTACTTCAACGGTTTTTGTCACAAAATCTCAAAATGCAAAACCATCCGAACCTTGGACTCCCAGCACTGTCAACAGACTTTGAGTACATGGCATACTAGCAAAATGTACTTGATAAGTATTCATATATTAATATATTTATGTAGCGAGAGGCATAACTAATGCTGGCAACTGTACTACTTTTATCAGTACAGTACGGCTTTGCAGCAATTGGTGCTGCTTTTCAGGTTCAAACAAAGCGGAACGAACGCGGACGAAATGCAAACTATTCACATAAAAAGGACAAACCGCTTTCGTTTTTTGTGTGCACTACCCCAAAAAAACGCTTACATCTGTGTCTCAGATGGAATGTTAAATACTTTGATGCAGCATCTGCCGAATGCTACCAATGTCATTATACTGTCAATGGTTCAGTTCGCTCTTTTTGACGCTTATTGTAATTTTTGGGTTCGGTATTGATTGTTAATTTATCAAAAGTGAAGGAAACGCAAGAGCGGCGTAAAAATGTTGCTATTGATAAGCTTGTAAAATTGAATCCATGCAAAAAAAGACCACATCGGATAGTGATGTGAAGTGTAATACGTGTAGTTCCGAATTTAACATTGCAAATTTTGGGAAGACATTCATTGAAAAGCATTTGTTTGTTAGTAAATACCTGAGTGCATTGAAATCTGCTTCAATTAGTCGTCCAGTGACCGGATGTTTATCATCTCCACATCTCCAAACGTGCATCAAATATATTTCGAACATGCTTCGTATTGAAAAAAATTTTTTCAGCTATTTCACAAATAAATGTACTGCTTTTTGCCACGCCAAAGTTTTTTGTATTCCACATAGTGATATTTTTTGTTATTTCACTGAAATGTACTGCTTTTTGCCGGTGCAGAAATGTCAGCATTTGGCATAACCAAGAAAATTCAAAATATTTTTAGTACTAAAACTGACTTTATTTGAAAATGTACAGCCATTAAAACTACATATGTACATAGCTATAATGTTAATTCAACCATTATTAAACATATTTAACACTAGTCTGCGAGGATGCAAATTTATTTCAACATACAAAGGCCGACAATCCGATTTACTGTCATTGTTGACTATAACCAAGTTTTTACCCTGCGCAAGGTGCTAAAGGATCTTCCGAGAGTGCACATTGTACAGGGCTATCAAAGTGAATTGTGTAGGTCCTGTTTTATGACTGGGTATAATAATTGCATTTCCTGAACAAGTGCTGCTAGTTAGATTTCCTTCTTCCTGTTTATGACACATTTTTATACACGGTATATTTACTTTGTCATTCTGTTTGTAACGCATAGAAGAGGATGAGATAGGTATAGTACATATATTCTTGATAAGCGTCATCACCTGAGTCAATTTAGCTATGTCTGTCAGTCATCACGATTACGGCAAAAGCGAAGAAAATAATTGAATGAAATTAGGCACGCAGATTGAAAAAGTGTGAAATCAGTTTACGGACACGCCTACAAGGAAGACATTTAAAGCGCTTTATTGAGAGAGTAATTCGATTTTGTGCGAACTAATTTTTCTCAAATACTAAGGATGACTTGAACAGGCTCTGGACAAGAAGTTGTCGTAGTTCGACTAGAAGGCTGGCACTTTCCATTCAAGCAAAATCTTCAAAACGCTGTACTGAGAATTATTTAAGGTAATGGAAGCAAATTTCACACAAATACTAAAAATGGTTCGGTCCAGTGTTAGGATAAAAGTGGTCAAATCTTAAAAAAGGGGTGGCACCTCTCATACAAGCAAATGCTTCAAAACACTATGCCAAGAGAGTTATTTAAGGAAATAAAACCAAACTTCACTCAAGTACAGGAAAGGTTTGGTCTAGCATCAAACAAATAGCTGTTGAATTTTAAAAAGAGGATGTGGCTCCTCACATACTCAAAACGCTGGACAGAGAGCTATTTAGGTTAATGTTGTCAAATACAATGTGGACACGCGTAGTTAAACCAGTCAGTACGTAGGTGAATGGCAGAGATGCACTTAAAATTAAAGTTTTCTCAGTTTTCTTTAAAACTCTTGATACGCAATATCAAGCATTACGTGAGGGTGCAACATCAGCGATGAGTATGCGGTTAAGTCCTCAGAAAAACAATGATCCGGAGACATTAAATGCGAGTTCTACATGTTCACAGAATGAATAAAGATCTCTTCCAATACTCGCGAGGAGTTTGCGTTAGAGGATTGGCCCGATTTTTTCGCCAATTTGTGACACACTGCATTCTTAAATCTGATCCTAGATTCTAGGGATTTCTTCGGCTTCGGCTATAAGACTTTGGACTTCAACATTGCCATTTTCACGGTATTTTTTTAAGATGTTTTTTTAAATCTATACATTTTGACCTTAGAACATTTGCTATTGGCTGCAGAAGTTGTACTGGGCTCAATAAATCAAAATACCCTCATTGAACATTTAGTTTTGTTTCAGTTATTTATTTTTTTGTTTTCTTCAATTTAAAGTATATTTGATTCTAAAGAAAATATGTATATGAGTTAGTACTGTATTGCTTTTGGTACGTACTGTCCTTGGTGTTGAGATTTTTACCATCAGATGGCAAACAAGTGATTGACCGAAAATCGATCGATAGCTGAGCACGCTGTATTTTTCGAGAAGAATAACCAGCATCTGAACTTCCGCTGGCTTCATCTTGGCTTTTGCTGATACAGATTTGGACAGATAAGACCTGCGTTCTTTATAATAAATAAGTAAAACTGCTAAAGTTAGCAAAGTTTCAAGTGATTAAAATCGGGAAAAATCTTGATAATCTATAGTGCTTAATTTAATTTTAATGCCAATTAAAAACAATTTGGTCATATTCATTGGATGTGTAGCCAAGCTGCAACGATTTGCCGGACGAGTGTGTTTGCGTCTTTCACGTGACGAAATTCCTATGTCGTGAGTAAAAACTTAGTTCCAGAGATAATGAACATCACGAGGAAGCTCCTGAATAAATTAGTTCAACACGGCCGGCCAAGCAAAAAGATTTTTCAAGAAGTGCAACTATATAAATCAAAAATTTGGTATTTATATATTATTATATAATTGGAAAGCAGACTAGCTTCTAAGTTTCATTTGCTATAAATTAGGATTTCATCTTAAAATTTTTCTGAAATCTTAAAAGCAAGAGTATACATCAATATTTTTTTTTGAATTTAATTATAGCTTAAAATTAGTTAAAAATCTTTAAAATGTTAGATATAATTTATAGGGAAAGATTCTAAAATTTATATTTAAACTTAACCTAAGAGGAAGAAAAAAACTTACACTAACTTTAAAAAAAAATATATATATATAACTTAAACTTAAAATTAGATAAAAATAGGAAAGGAAAGAAGACTAAAATATGTTAAATTAATTTTCATAACTACATTTTTTCTATTTGGCTCTAATATTATCGGATAAGATTAAAGTAGTTCACAATGACGGTATAGTGGATAATCTTCCAGCTTGCCTCACATAGTTGCAGCGAAAAAAAACCCTAACTCTCCACCGTAATTGGGAACGACAGTCAGTCTGTCCGCGATTTTTCATTTAGAAGGTATACGATTATACCATGTGCAAAAAAAAAAAATAAAAGAAGTGCAAAAAGTAGTAATTTCAATTGAAAAACAAAAACAAACAAACAAATTAAGTAAATTTAAAGTTATAGTTTTGAGGAAAAAAAAAAGGTTCATAAGAAGTGAGGAGAATTAAGAGTAAAAAAAAAAAAATAGAAATCAAAACATAAACCGGTTGTGCTCCTAAATATTGAGAACAAAAGGCAATAATAATTGATTATTTTTTTAAACTTAAAACGAATATTATACATATTCTCAAATTTAGTGAATTTGGTTTGAAAAGAAAAATAAAAGAAAAACATAACTTACAAAATGTGCTAAAATTCGTAAAGCAAATAGTGTTTTTATAAAGAAGAAAAAAAAAATTAAACAAGTCAAAAAAGGAATAGAAATAGGTGCAGCGAAAATAATTTTTTCTTGTTGTTGTTGTAGAAGAAGACAGAGACACCAAACCTAACCAAAGCAGCGCTGGAAGGCCTTCTCCGCGATCTTGGAAACATGTAAGTTGCTTCTCTTATTGTTTAAATTATTTTCGCTCTATTTTTTTTATTATGGGATTTTCTTTTTTTTTGAGACTTTTGTTTTGCTAAGATTTTTCTTGTCAAAGTCTTATGTGGTCAATGAACCCATTCTAGTTTTACGACAATTCTTTTCTTTCCTTGCCTGTTGGCTTATGTAAAAGATCCAACAAATAATTTCAGTCAGCATATTAAGTATATGCAAGTTTTTTTTTGCTACTAAGCATTTTGCTACAAAACCATTAGAGTATTAAAAAAAAAATATTTAATATAATAACTTTACAAGGAAAAGTTTATACTATTTAAGATATACAGATTTTCATGTTTCTCCATATTCTTATTCTTGTTATGCTTTATATTTTTCTTTAAAAGATTTTATTGTTCTTATTTTATGATCTTAAGGTCATATTTGTAAAGTTTTTTTTATTGAATCATGTCACCTATGATGTTATTTAATTATTAAACATTTAAATAAAATTTATAATGAATTGCTGAAAATAATCTTTATATAATGGTCTGAAATTTGGGTTATTGTGGTATAAATTGGGACTTCAGGAAAATCTTATGAAGTCATGGAGGGAGGGTTAAGGGAAGCCCTAAAATTGTCTGGTGCTACCTAATTTTCGAGCAGTTTGCGACGGTACTTGAAACACTCCAAAAGCTGTTAAAATCTTGTTTTCACATTATTTTCTTATTTCATATTAAGATTAAGTTTAACGTGTGCATAGTAATTAAATTTTTTTGTTTGTTGATATTGTGAATGTGGGCGTGAAATTTTGCGCATCGATGGCTACTTATATCGAACCTTCGAAACTGAAGCTGCCGGGACCAGCAATATGCACACGAGTAGCTATTGATTAAATACTTGAAACCTCAACATTACCATCTGCAAAGTTCATATCAAACTGCCTAGCCCATTGATAATTCTTTTTAACTCCATTCATGGTGCACATAACAAAGTGCCGAATATTTGGCTATGAGACAAACACTAACAATGAATTCCAATTTCGAGGTAGCGCGATTCAGTTAAAAGAAGTTTTCTCGTTGCAATGTTATCGTCTTTTGACAGTGATTCAATGCACTTTCCACGAAGAATCGATTTTCTTAAGAAATTTGTCATAACTTTTGTTGCGGAAACCATATATCTGATATTTAATAGCTTCGTATACTTTTCCGGTAGAGTTTTTTTTAACACCACATTCTTTCCTGTAATAGAAGAACAAACATCGTATCCTTGTCCGGCGCGTTTTTCTGGATACAGGCCTTAGTTTCCCATAAAATTGGTAATTGAAGAGGCCATAGATTTAGCATCCAAAGCAGTTATTTCCACAAAACCTAAAAATTTCTCGCATACCATAACCTTTCGTCAAAAAATCTTAAGTTACTCTTTTCCTGATACGTCACTGCTCTCGTCTGCGAGGATACTATACCTACTGATTCTTTCGTTTTGAACGCGTGGTGATATGTGTCTTTGTGCTGTTTCGGAATTTGGTTAGCAACTTCAACTTTGAGTTTGACCAATTCTTTAAGAACACCTTCATGATGTTCTTTTTTTCCTTATGAGTACCTACCATAAAACATCACTTTTATCTTTTGAAACTCTTTTGTATTTTAGATTTTGTAAATTTGACTACGCTACATGAGATCATGAGCAAGCTATGGTGGGGCAAACTCCACACTTTGACGTACCGTCTCTACGCCCATGCATACGCCAATGATTTGGTGAGAACGCCTTCAACCCATCAAAGCGATTGTTACTTATGTTTACCAAAAAAAATCTTGGCATTGAACGTTACTAGAAATCCGATCCGATTGCCGTTTTCGTTAAAAGCAGCAACTAGCTGTACGTGTAGTGCCACTTTCGAAAATAACAAAGGTTTAAACGCAATTCGCTCTGAATATGAAAGTAGAAAAATACCGAAACTAATGACTCAACATTTCTTAAATGATTGGATTCGAGAGCATGATCACACAAAGTCCCACTTCCAATCATATCGCATACATAGCAAGTTGAAATGAATGAAAATAAGCTATGAAATCAAAAGCTTTTCGGCAGAATTGTTTAAATTTCTGGTGGCAAAAAGAAGAAAAAAACAAATTTGAAGAACAACAAACGAGTACTCGCAAAAACAACGAGTACTCGCAAAAACAACGAGTACCAAAGTAAGCAACTTGAACTTGACCTTGCGAAGAACGCAGCTTATTTGTTATTGTCACGACGCACAGCTATCAAAATTGAAATTCGGTACAGATGTTTATTTGGCTAAAACAACAAAAATATGTGAATATGGAAAAAAGCGGCTCACGGACACTCATATTTCCATACAAAGGTGGGATGTAGTTGAAACTCTTGCTTTAGAGTGGATATCAATTTCTATTAATTTTGCAATTGATATTTGAAAAATGCTTAAAACTGTGCGATATATTTCTGGCTTCAAGTTATGGGAGAAAAACCGAAAAACAGTAGCTATGCATAGTAATAATAGCGCTAGACTCTTGAAATTTGGCACAGATGTTTTTTTGTTAAAGCCAGCGGCGTCAATTGTATAGGGCTGGGGGGAGCGGGCATTGGCCCTCCTATGGATCTGATACTATTATTCAATACATCGATTGAATAAAAATATCTAATTGTGGTAGAATTATACACTGAAAAAATTTCAATGCACTGTTATTTTGTAAATTCGTCCAATTTTTAGAAGGTTTACTTTACTTATAAACCAATAAAATACGAAAGGCGGTCGTACTTCTTCTAATTCTCTGTATAAAATCAGTTTTGTAAGCAAACCACGACCGTTCTTCGAAAAGCGCCGTTGCCGCGTATTTTAACAAAATTCTACACTCTAAGAAAAAATGTCGGGAATTTACTAAAATTATTGCTGGCAACAAATTACCTACAATTATTGTTGTAAGATCTCACAGCACAAAAATTTAAATATTTCACGCTATAAATGCGAAAATCCTCTCACCAAATATTTTATCTCAGCGCTCTACACATCTCTCTTCTGAGTAAAATCTGCAGCGTTTTTTTCCACTTTTTCTGCGTGAATTATATATGCTTGGGCGTTTTAACGCGATTTTCCACGGTATATTTTCATTATTAAACTTTCACAATAATAGTGCAAGTTTTAAAATTTTGCATTTACTTTTCCTGCTCCAAAAGTATGCATTAAAATACTTAATATGAATAACATTTTACAAAATGTCGCATATCATATTTTTTTGAGGGTGGAATTATTTTCTTGCCGTATAATACAGGCATGCCTCGCGGCCATTTTTTTAAACAAAAAAAGGTTTATTTTCAACTTATGCATTTATTTAAGAAAAGCTTACAGTGACTCAAAAAAGTTTAGGCACAAGCAACGTTTTTGAGACAACATGTGCAAAGATACCTAGAATTCACTGTTTCGATGAACTTTTTTCGTTTACCATTGCTTCATCCACAACTCAAAATGTAAAAAGAAAGACAAAAAAGTCTACGAATGCACCTCAAAAAAGTTTAGGCACACTTCATTTCAGCGTGAGAGCAGATCTGGACTGACAAAAAAATTTACACCACACCAAGAGCGGATTGTAGTAGCTGCAGTGGGTAAAAATCCAAAGACATCGGCAGTGAAATTATGCCATGAAATGCAGCAAAGATTTAAAGAAAACTTCGATCCCCAAACAATAAGAAACACCTTAAATAGAGCTGGTTATCATGGACGAGTTCCTCGGCGCAAACCGTTCATTTCGGCTGTAAATAGGAAAAAAGGTTAAACTTCGCCAAACTCAATGTCAATCAGCCGGAATCATTTTGGAATAGCATATGACGAATCAAAGTTTAACCTATTTGGCTCAGACGGCGCACAAAAAATTTGGCGAAGACTAAACAAAGAGCTGCGAGAAAACAATATAATCAAAACAGTTAAACACGGCGGCGGTAATGTTATGGTTTGGGGGTGTATAGCAGCATCTGTAGTGGGAAATCTTGTCTTAATTGATGAGAAAATGGACAAGCACTCGTATAAGAATATCTTAGGGGAAAATTTAGCTCCAAGTGTTGAGAAGTTGGGCTTGAAAGGAAAACCTTTTATGTTCCAACAAGATAACGACCCAAAACATGCGTCGTTTCTTGTGCAGGAATGGCTAATATACCATTGCAAACAATTCAAAACACCTCCACAGTCGCCGGATATGAATCCGATTGAACATATTTGGCACTTACTGGAAAAAAAATTCGGCGTCATTACTTAACATCGAAGAATTCTCTTAAGGACGCCATACGCACAGAATGGGCAAATATAACACCAGAGGAGACATCAAATTTAGTTGGAAGTATGCGTAGACGATTACAGGCAGTTGTTCAAGCTAATGGAGGCCTAACCAAATATTAGATGTCCGAAAATCGGTACTAGAATTAAATTTTTCAAAATTGTGTCTTGAACTTTTTTTATTCAAAAATCATGAAATTTCTTTAATTTTTATAACATCACGTCTAAGGTAAATGGAATTCAAATACCTTTTTTTTAAATATTTAATAAAATGATCCTTAACAAAAATTACATCTTAATTATTTTTGTTATTTAAGTGGAAAAAAAGATATTAGCAGATAAACTTTGTAAATGGCGCTGTGCCTAAACTTTTTTGATTCACTGTATGTTTGTACGTAGATACATAGAGTATAGTCTTAAAAAAACATTTTTTTACTAGGTTTTTATCAAAAAAAAAATGTTTGAACAAATTTATATAGAGAAAAATATATTTTTCATTCAATGAATGCATTTTTAAACAAAAAATATTTATTTTCTATTGCCTATAGTTTTTCAGATAATCCGCTTTGAAAAATTTGCATTTATTTAAAAAAACAGAAAGTTTGCAGTTCTTAAAAGAATTATCGATGTACATAAGTATTTCATAAAAAAATTTTTTTTTATTATATGATAATTAATCAGTCACTGCGGATACTCCTCTGTGGATGCTCAGAGGAAACTAACAAAAATTGTGTTTTAGTTGAATGATACATACAGCAAGAGCAGGATCATGCTGCAATAGCGTAAAATAACACTACTGCAGCGTTTATTTGCACTTCGTCTGAAATCACGCTGTAATAGCGGGGAAAATACAGCTCTTATCATCAATACGCAACATTTTTGGCAAAATTGAAAAAACACACTACGCAGCGAGATTTTCAGGGTTCTTTTTTCAAATTCGTCAGTAAATACATAAAATTTTACAAAATTTTTTGCCGTGATTTCTCAACGAATTCTTAGAGTGTATCGCATTCGCTTCGATGAAACAACACCAGAACGCAAAAGATCTAGCAGGAGTAACCAAGGTAGCTCAAAAGCTTAAGGAATCATTGATAATGTCACCACTTGGTCAACGCAGTACACTGCCACTGAAATTTGATGAAAATATGCGTAAGATATAAATAACTCGTTGATAAATTTTTATCAGAGAAAAGAAGCGGAGAGAAGCGATTTCAAGACGACACAGAGCTAATGAATATATTAAAAACTTTTGATGGAGATTCGGGAATTGTTTTTTGCAAAGATTAAGTCATACAAGTTTTTAATGTTTATTCTACCTATGTTGTTGAAATTGTTCTCTATAGCCAATTTAGTGCAGCGAAAGAATATTTAAAACAAAAGAAATCAAAATCAATTATGGATATGGTAAAGAGTTTAAAAAGAATGCCAATGGCTTTTTCACAAATAATTCAATTAATGAATATTGTTTTGACACTGCCAGTGACGACCACATGCAACGAAAGCTTTTTCTCCACCTTAAAAAGAGTGAAGTCGCATCTTCGGACAAGAAGGGGAGATAATCGTTAAAGTCACCTCATGTTGATGTCTGTGCAATCAGAAATGGTTTAAAAGTTCAACATAGAAAATCTTGTTAAGGAGTTCGCCCTCAGGCGTCAACGTCGTTCCAACATATATTTTTTTCCTGTTAACGGATTAAAAACTGCTTCTCCATATACACCAACTCACATAAATATTGTTATATGTGTCCCTTAGCTATCGTACCTAACGCAGCTCTACCGCGGCTAACTTCGAATTTTTCAGGGGGTTCTCAACCCGCTGCGCTAGGTCGAGGGACTAAACAATAAATTTCACTTCCGACTTCCGCCGGAAGTAAAATTTTGAAAGTTTTTGACCTGTTCTAAAATAACTCAAAAACAAAACAAAGAAACTGACCAAATTCTAAAATAACTCCAAAAATAACTCAACAACAAAACAAAACTATACGTTAAACTCAAATTTTCCAAACAAAATAAACAATACTGCACGAATTTCCACCACACTAGCACGGGAATAGCTGTTCACTCCCTGCGCTCCCACCCATCCTGGGGTATAGTGTTTATGGTCATATAACACCCACTTTTTACTATCCATTTGTACTACCCCCTAGTCACCCCTCATCGGCTCCGAGTTTACCCCTTCTGTCTATGACAAATCTAGCCAGTCATGTCTCAAAATTTTGCTTGAAGACATTTGCAAAGGAAAATACACAGAACTAAACTTTGAATATTGTTTTCGCTTTCAGAAACGATGCAGAATATCGGCGGATCAAGAACTCAACAGAAATTGAATTGAAACTTAGTTAATTTGAAATTGAAAAAAATATATTTTAAATCATTAACACAAAACTATGTACCCTCCCAAAACAAAATTTAAATTATGACACAAAAGTAAATTAATAAATATAATAAATGATGAAATAAATAAAATAATAAATATAATGTATAAAATGTAAATACTATGTTAAGGAAACTATGCAAACATTAAAATTAAAAGATTAAAATATCAAAATGCGATGAGATATAGATGAGCGTGCACCATAAAATTAGAAGGTAAACGAAGATAATAAAAAAAACTATAAATTTTAAACCTAAATGCAAAAGACAAATCCTTGAATCGCGCATCTAAATTAACGTATCATTCGCGAAATTCCTTATTTGCCTAACAAAAATTACCTAAAGGAGCTCCCTTAGGTCTTTTGAATTGGCATCCACATCAAATTGCAACAAAACTACTTAACCATACAGAAATTAGCACTAATTCCTACTACTATCTAGATCTACGCGAACCACGGCAACCCTTAGCGCTCTCTCGACGTCGATTCTCCTTTCTTTTTTATTTCTTTAGCTTCGGCTTCCACACGATCCAGATGTTGGACAGAAACCTGTACGCTTGTGCCGAAACGCTGAAGATGGTTGGACGAATGAGTTGTGTTTACGACATTGAATTATGTTGCTCTTTAAGCTTGGCTGCACTTAGGATTTTCTTTTAACGTGAATGCTTTTTGAACTGGTTGCACTTTGATTTCATGCTGCGTTTGCTTGCACTTTTAATTTTATGTGTGTAATACGATAAAAAAATTGTGGCTGACTTATCTTTTTTTAGATTGCTTCTTTCTTCGAATCCAGCCCTTCCGTGCCTTCTAATGATGAAACTCCTTCGTCAGACACACTAGTAAAAATATTTTTAATTACTAATATGTATTTTATGTAGGACAGTTTGGCTGAAAACAAAAATTTTCTTTTCGCAAATACTCACATTAATTAATTTTTTTAATGCACTAAAAAACCTCTGCAACTTGGCACAATGAAAAATTTTCTAAATTTTTTTTAAATATAAACCGAAAATAATTTAAACTTAATACACTTTTCACAAAAATAAACACTCATTACAATTTTTTGAGATTACCCCTTATTTTTTTTTTTTAAATAATTTTCACAAAGCGATTTTAATGCGCGACTTATCTCGAAGCTGGTTATTTTGCTAGTGACTTCTAAGCGCGAAAATTTTATGTCGCCAAGCTAGAAATTATTAGATTTATCAAAAAAAAAAAACAAGAAACCGTATTTGTTTCACATAAAATACATATCAAACATGTGAAACCTAAATACACTTAACATACAACAAAAGCTCCTAACATAAAATATTTATTTTCCCCCATACTACCAAAACTTAAATTAACTAGCTGTTTCATTCTAGTTATTTATGTTAAGTCCGATCGGCCGACACTACAAACAGTTAAATGTTTCAATGATAAATTATCCATGTTGCGAAGTCCTTAAGCTAACAGAACTTGTGGAATCTCTGTGGAAGTTAAGAGCGAGAAAATACCTGACATTTAGCAACAGAAATGAGGGCTACAGCATGAGTCATTACTGACACATGCAAGTGAACCAAAACAAAAGGAATAATTTTTTAAAATATTAAATACAAAAAATAATATATCTAGCTTCAGTGAATAATAAACAAAAGTGTCAGTGCGAATAATGTTTAGTTTTCCACCACCCATACTGAAGACCACGCCTATATGCCAAGGTTTTTCAACACGGAATTAACAACAAAAACACCCGCAACAATATCCGTACGACCATTGTTTTGTATGTTTCTCATCATAAAATTTAAAATATGTACTCAAAATGTTCATTTATTTAGTATCTATGGATAATTCAGCAAAACATATGAGAGAAAAAAAAACTGAATCTTAAAATGTACACAGGGAAAAAACCACATACATCACTTTTTCTGTTTTCGTCAAATCACATAAGTATCGTACGATAAAGCACAGCTGTATTAAACGTTATTTTTGAGATTGAAGATATTGAATTTGCTTTTGTTTCGTGCTTCTGTTATTCGCAAGACGCAACATGTCTTTGAACTCGAAAAACCTTGTGCCCACTGTCAAACACGGAGGTCAATCTGTTATGGTATGGGGCTACATGGCGGCAAGCGGTGGCAGTGGCGGTAGACTAAGATTTATCAACGGAACTATGGATTGCTATGTGTATTTGGACATATTGAAGGAAAGTTGCCTTCCTAGCATCAGGAAACTAAACTTAACTGTCTCCTCATCTAAACGTTATTGAACATGCATGGGCCCATCTCAAGCGGCAAGTAAAAAAAGAAATGTGACGTCACTAAGCATCCTTAAAACAGTTTGGTTTGAGTACTGTGCGAAGATTCCCACTGAGATTACACACCAATTGGTTTCATCGATGTCTATCAGGTTAGCCGAAGTAATAGAGACAAATCGAAGGCACACTTCGTATTAATTTTTTATTTTTGTAGCTTGTAAGAAAATAACGTATACTTTAGTTAGTTTGCCAATAGAGAAAATATTAAATATTTTGTTTGTTTTCTACACTACAATTAAGTTTTTTTTTTTAATTTTGTATTCTTTTCTGAAATATCCATAAATATAAACATAAAAAAAGTTAATACAATGCTTAATACGCAAAAGAAATGGCCGTATGGATACTTTTGTAAGTAAGTGTATGTGTGTGTGTGTAAAAATGTGTTTTATAGTTTTATTAAATGTTATGTTTTACAAAAAAATTTATGAACGATTTACTTAAAAACTATAGGAATGAAGGTCAACATGTTTTTTATTTGGATTTCTTCCCAGAAAATCTTTGAGATGTAAGCGATAAACGCGGAGACGAAAAACTGATATGGATGGCAACAAGGGATATCCAAAAGGTCTGAATCCCTTGCGAAGGCTTTTTAAACTTTGAAATACATCAGTTTCTTTTCAAATATATATGTACATATATGCCATAATACAAATTTTTATTGTAAACAATCAGTTAATAGATACTTTATACAATTCAATAAAAATCAATTATAAATAAACTGTAACTACTAATTAGTTTTTGCTTGAATAGAAACAAGAAAATGGTAAATGCGAAAAATATTAAATAAATACAGTCTCAAATTAACGCCTCATATGCTATGTATGTTTGTATGTGTATCAACAGATTCTTCTGAAATTCGGCTTGAAGCGTTTTCAAGAGTCCGACTATGGATCGTAAAATGCTTCTCGAATAAGCACAATATGTATGAAAAAGTTGTATGTAATTTAATTACCAGTTATTTAATAAAATCCCTTGCTCCAAACGGAATTTATTGCAAATAATGCCAGGAGACCTATTCTAAAAAGGACAAAAAAATCATGAATCGATGTCTCGAAAGCCTAACCAGAGATAGTTTTTAAAAGTAATTTGTTGGGATCGGGGAACCATACCACATACGATTTTTATACAGGAGTCCAGGTCGTCGTCTTTTTTTGAATTTTGTAAACTTGTGCTTTGAGTTCTTTACGAGCCGCTTATTTTGCCTTTTTTTCACTATAATAATAGATTACAAATTTATAAATGATAGATGGCTTACCACACTGTGATAAAATATTGGGCATACAGAATTCAAACATGGTCTGAGCATGTCCAGGCCAAAAATTCAATTTTTGCACTTTAGGCTCATAATTATTTTTAAATTAAATTGTTTTTCGTCCATATTTGAATATCACACATTGTTATATTACCTGATATGTAATAGAAGCCATTGAAATCAGATTATTCCCTTCTGCAAAATCAGTACGTCTAAATGCTTCACGAATTTCTTCTACAAGGCTGTTGAACTCAGCCCTTGTAATTCCATTGTAAGTTACTGTTACATTAGGTCCACTAACAATATTACACGCCTTCCTTATATCACATATTTTAGCTGATAGCTGAATCGGAGATACTGCAACAAATGAAAAGTAGTTAATATGAAGTGTGTTTTTTATAATGTAAATATATCGCTAATTCTTTGAATAACTGAGCAATTATTTTTTTTTGACTCTGTTGAACAAACTGTGAAACGAAATATCTCAAAAACATTAGAAAAGAAGATTACAAATCTTAAGAACATTTTTATTTAATAATGGCCCGTATGCATAAAACTGAGTAAAATCTTTTGCTCAGACTATTTGCTCAGAAAATAGCTTTTACTCAGAAAAATAAAATTCATATGCATAAAAATGTCAAAAAATCAGTTGGAGTATTTACTCTGTTGTACGATACTTTTACTCAGTTTCTTATGCATAAAAACTGAAAAAAGCGAGTAAAAGCTACATTTACTCAGAAAATCCTAAGTTTGCTATTTGGTTGACTCAGAACCATTTACTCAGAATATTTTCGTTATTTTCAAATTTGTTTTGAGTGTTTTGTAAAAAAATAGTTGGAAAATAGCATTTTTGGTATGAAGATTCAGTTATTTAGAATTTTTTGTATAAAATATTTGTAAAATGATGAACCATATTATTCCACAAAGGACGTTCCGTTAAAATGTACAAGAACCGTCGAACTGTCGTTGAACCGGATTTAATAGATTAGTTTCTGTTCAAAAGTGAAAACGTTGAAGTTCTTGTGCACGCATTTTTGACATTTTGATTGATATCCAAAATATGGGTGTTTAAGAGGGATAACTTAATATGCTGTACTAATAGCGAAAAGATATTTCAAGTGTGACCTATAGCTTTGAATATACGACGATGTGTTAAAAAGCTATAACATTCTTAGAATTTTAAGAAAGCATAATTCTTTGCCTTTAAATTGGTGTATCGCATGTTCTAAATTTTTACATACTAAAGTAACATGACCAGATTTTTTTCACAAGAACGCGGAGCAGGAAAAAAACTTGTTGAAATTTTTGTTTTAACTGCAAAAAATTGTATGTACTAAAAAAAGGTCTTTACTTTCACCTTCTGAAAACCTTAGCAAAATAAGATATTTCCTATTACTTCACATCCCGAAATCCCTAGCAAAATCAGATATGTACTATGTTCAATTATTTGTATAAAAAAGGTCCTCACTATCACCGAAAACCCTAGCAAAATGAGATTTCTTATTTCCAATGAAAACGAAAACCGCGTGGAGCAGAAAATTAAAAACGCGGATTTGCTCCGAGAAACGCGGATCACATGGTCACGTTATACTAACCCCTTTTTATACCAGAAATAAAGATTTATTCAATTATTTTTTTTTGAAATCTATGTATTTATGAACAACAATAAAAGCAACAAAAGCAACTACACACATTCAACGAAAAAACAAGAGTAAAACAATCATGATTTAGTCTTCTATTTTTGGTCACAGAAACCTCTAAATAAAATACAGGTGATGTACTGAAGCCTACTCGTTTGTGGCATTTTGTAAATTCAATGTTGACATATGGCATCACCTTAATGCCATCTGTTAAATTGTTTTCAATATCAACTTGCCGCGGATATTCCACAGTATTCAAAGAATCGACAGGAATGACTTTATCAGCACCAGCTTTTGGAGAAAACATAGACCAAATAGACTCTCGTGTTTGTTGCTATTCGGCTTCTGATCAGGTTTGATGCCTGCCTGCATTTAAACATTTGCATGTCAACAAAACTAGTTCTATGACGTTTTGACGTTACATTTTGACGTTTTAATACTCTGATATACAAAATTATAACAGTTAAAACACTGAGTAAAAGATTATACATACCAATATTGGCTTTTACTCAGAGCATTTACTTTACTCGTTTTTCTTACTTCGGAATAAAAGCAGCATTTACTCAGTTTTTATGCATACGCGCCAATACAGCATGTTTATGTAAGTACAGTATATTCCGCATAACTGCATTTCATTTTGATGCACGGTAATTGATGCACCTAAGCAAAAAATGCAGCTAAGCAAAACTAGTAAAGGTGTTATCTTCGGCCAGGCCGAAACTCACATACCCTACACTGCATTGAAAGTAGTTTTTAAATACATGTTAAAAAAATGTTGAAGAGGTTGAATAAGTCGAAAATAATGTAAAAAGGTTCAAAAATGTTTTAAAAAACTGAAAATGTCAAACGAATATGGGAAATGATTGATATGCACAAACCAAATTTTAGCACAATAGCTTGTATAGTTTGCGATATGTGCCTTAATTAGGGCGGTGACACACCCACTCGTACAATCCAGTCAGATTTTGATCCACAAATAGCCTTCCATAAACAAACCTCTTACACAAAATTTCAGTATGATTGCTCATTTATTTCGATAGTTATGTCTCTTAAGGTATTTTAATTGTATGGGAGGTGCCACGCCCACTGTTGCTATTTCAAAAGATTTTGATTCGTATATAAACCACTTACATCAAATTTCAGATCAATTGCACCAATAGTTCACTTAAAATTGCACTTACAACTTTATGTGAATGAGGGAGGTGCCACGCCCACTGCTGCAATCTTGTCAAGTTTCATTGCATTTCAAAGCTTATAGTAACCGGCACCTCTACACAAAATTTTATGAATATTACTCTTATAGCACACTATCTATAGCATTTAACGTATTTTGCTTATATGGGAGGTGCCACACCCACCGGCACCATTGTAGCAAAATTATGCAAGAAGTCACCTTTTAGCGAGTATATCTGCCATATTAAATTTCATAGCCATTGCGTTGTTAGTTTTCTTTTTATAATTTTATATAAATGACTACTTTCAGTGGTATCATCCCTAAAATTTTTATGAAAATCTTATGTGCCAATTTGTAGTTATACGAAATCCAAATTTTCAATTGCTAAAAAGTGCCACTCCCACTTTTACAATTCCGCCCAATTTATGCGAAATTTAAGATTTATAAGATCTGTATTCGTGTACCAAATTTCATCACAATATCTTAAACGGTTTACGAGCTATGGCGTTATAAAAGTTAAAATTTAGTGCTGTACCACGCCCCTTTGAGAGTCTTTGCAAACTTCAAACCTAGCCTTATCTTAATTTTGTTCTCATCTTCACCAAATCACCAAATTTCATCAAAATCGCAGCATCTTTTTTTCAAAATGGACTTTGGTATATTTACATAGAGTATGGGCAGAAGGCGTGACCGTAAACCGATTTCGCCAATTTTTATATGCTAGCAGCTTGCAAGAAGATTTGACCTGTGTGCCAAATTTCATTGAGTTAGCTTGCTTAGTTTTCTCGTAAACCTGATTTCAACAGACAGACACACAGACAGACAGACAGACAGACAGACAGACGGACAGAGCTATATCGACTCAGGTGGTGACGCTGATCAAGAATATATACACTTTTCCATACCTGCCACGCCCCCTTCTATGCGTTACAAACGGAATGACAAAGTGAATATACCCTCTGTGTAGGGTATAAAAATATAAATCGATTACATACTGGCATTTGAGTTTTTTCTCAATATTAAAAGGCATTGTTATAACAAAAATGCAAATTATATTTTATTTCATTTATGTGTGTATGAACGTGAAACAAAACATTTTCATTTCAATTTTTTTCAATACATATAATACGTTTTTAAGAAAAATAATCTGAAATTTTGCTTTGAGTAGTTTTTAATTTCGAAAATTTCAAAATAATATCTTCCATTTCAAAAATATGGGAATTTGTATCAATGCTATAGTTAGTAAAAAATCTTTCCAGAATATGTAATGCTGACAGAGCCTCTTTTGTCGTAGGAATATTAGTAGCATTACTATCTTCTAAATCTTCTTCATTACTGCTGGTTTCTAATGGTTGTGCATCGCACAAGTTATCAACAATGTTCCCATCCGTGAGAAAGCCAAAGCACTGAAGATTTGCATCACAACCAATGTATTCCTCGCTATTAGGTATGCCCTCTAAAATTCCTAATTCAATGCTGATGTCTACTTCAGTTGATGAATTGAAGCAACGAATACCTGCCTGAATTTAAGAGAATGCATCATTTACTTTTATATTTCTTTCATGCAATGAATGATTACATACATGCCTTCTTAAAACAATTCGAAATGGTTTCTGCTTTTTACAAAATAAAGCACATCCAATATAGATATTGATTTAATAAAAGATTGTGGTAGAACTCCTCGCTCCATGGCAATTATCTGTTTTTTGACAAGAATCTTTCTGTACTCAGTTTTAAATGCATGAATAATGCCTTGGTCAAGCGGCTGTATCAAAGCAGTGGTGTTGGGTGGAAGAAACGCAATTCTAACATTAATTGGCTTAAAGTCCAGCTTATGGCATGCCGCGTTATCCACGAACAATAAAATCTTTTTGTCTTTTGCTATCATTTCAATGTCGAGGTTCTTAATAATCTCAGAATACAAATTTGTCGTTATCCAAGCTTTATTATTGGCGTAATATGTTATTGGTACATTTCGATTCTTAAGACAGCGAGGATTTTTAAATTTTCCTATAGCGTAAATTTTTTTATCCGAGCCTGTAGCATTGCACGCAAACAACAAGGTGAGACGAGTCTTTTGGGCTTTCCTGCCAGAGGCTTTTTCGTTCTTTCTCAAAAATGACGCGTTGGGTAATGCTTTATAGAAGAGCCCACTTTCATCGGCATTATAAATATCTTCAAATTTATAGTTTTCTATAATAATAGGCAACTTTTCTTTTATGAAATCGGTTCCACCAACCTCATTATTCTCCTTCGCTTCGCCATGAAACTTCAAATATTTTATTCCGTAACGTTGCCGCCACCTCCATAACCAGCTTGTCGTAGGAACAAAGTCATCATTTAACATGATTGCAAATGTTTTCGCCTTATTTAGCAAAACTTCACTGGTCAATACCGCATCCATTGCCCTTTGTTGGTTAAACCAATTAAAACTTAATTTTTGAACTTCTTGTGAGTTTTTTATTACTCCGTTGATGGTGGCGATATTGCACTGAAATTTATGTGCAACATCCTTTTTTTTTTCACCATTTGTAAACAAAGTTATAATTTTCAATTTGTCTTTTACTGAAAGAGCACGCACACGTTTGCCTATTTTCACCAGTTATGTGTAAATTTCAAAACAGACAAGTGACAATCATCGAATGTGTGAGCATATGTATGTGAAATAGAAAAGAAAGGGCTGCATAATATGTAAATGGCATACAATTTAAATATGTCGAAGAGAGAAAGCTTTCAAATTCGCGATCTGTCAAAAATTGTTCACATAAAAATTTTCAGTTCTGCTAACCAAAGCGTTTATCATATAAATTGGTTCAATTTGACTTCAAACACAGGGCTGTTAAACACATGGCAGCTAAAAGAAAGAAAAAAAGAAAATTTTCATGCAAAAACGAGTTGCGAAACAATTTTTTCATGAAGAAATGCAGATAAGCCAAATATGCTCTTAAGCGAATAGGCAGCTAAACGGAATATACTGTATATCGAATCGTACGTCTAGCACACGAAAGATTTGTGTGAACGGAACTTTTCGAACGTCAAACAATTATTTCAGTGAGAGTTTCGAACGAAATCGTCAAGTCTGACATGTAAACAAAATTGAAACGATATAAAGGTCAAAATCGCAAGTAAAACTTCGTCTGACAATTTAATTTTGTATCAAATGTGAAAATTTGACAACTACTTCGTGTACCAATCATAAGTTAAATACATAAAGTAGAATTTAGCCGTTATCCTACGCAATACACAAAGATACTGTTACACAAAGATACTGTTAAATTTTATATGGAAAAATAAAAAAATTAGTACAACCAAACTTCTGCAGCATTTACAAGCGTGGTTATGGTTTTACTAAATGTTCTGAGGGAGAAGGCGTGCTTATCGATGATAACGGTACATGCAAAAAGTAGGTATGTATGCATACATTGTATTGACATTGACATTTCATTGTGGAAAAATTTACGTCAGAGCAACGCTTGTAAATTGTGAAAGTTTATTAAAGTCACTAAAATTTGAACTTTATATTGAATAAAAATTTACATGATTTTTGCAGATATAAAGTAAAGAAAGCCACCTAGATCTTGTGATATCACACCTGAAATTTTTTATTTAAGGTTATGTTAAGTCAAAAGTCTTCGTAGACAAGCCAGCTACGATTCAACTTGAAACCCAACATTACTCGCGTGATTCGCGATGTACCTCGAAAATTGGACCTTTCGAATGGAACACCTACGACGTAGTCGTGGCCAACATTTGAATGAAATTATCATGATTGAATAATATAGATTACTGCGAAATGCTGTTCTTCCATTCGTACACATGTCAAAAGAAAGAAGCTGAAAGACCGAAACAAAAAGTGATAACTCTTTTGATTCAATTCAATTTTCTTGAGTGGATCTAATATTTGATAAGTTTTGAAATTGTAATAGATTTGTGATTCACTGCATTTTTTTAGTTGTAAATAATTTTCTTTTTATGGAAACATGCCACAAATTTGTGAAAAATGCTACGCAGGTTCCTCGAAGGAAATCATTTCTTTTTCTTTTCCTAAGGACGAAGGAAAGCGTTGCCGTTAGATTAGAGGTACATGCTCTGCCAAAAACACTTCGACGGCGAAGATTTCATAAATGGTCCTGGCAGCACCAAAAGAAGCAGGCTGTTGCCAAGTGCATTACTTAAGTGTGTAACGAAGTTTTTGCAGGGGTACACGTAAGGCGGTGTCCAGGGTTATTCTGCCTATCTGAGGTCGCTACAAAAGCATTTATTTTTCGTTTGATTTCTACGTACTTTTTCTGCTGAAGTAACTTTTCACAATGATCCTATTTTAATCTTTTTAATTGCTTATGTACAAACTAAAACACATTTCTTCATACACGAATTATATTCCACCTATCTTATTTTCTATCTACGCATTTGTCTCGGAGACGAAGTCTCGGTGCTACAAGGTTCGAGATACAAGTCCTTGGGTTGGAAGTCGCGAGGCCTTTATCAACGCGGAGTGATCTAAACCGCTACCAACTCGTTAATCAGGCGAAGAGCACAACAGCTTGAGTTCATGGCACCAACTGACTCTTGAAAAGGAACGCATGGCCTTAACGCTGAGTTGTGCCTTGTGATGTTATAGTCGCTGATGTTGTGGTTCTTTCCTACCCTTTGTGCTTAAATTAATTTCGTAAGTTTGTTAGTTTTTCTTAAATGGTTATATATTTTTTTTTATTGATAATAATATATCTTAGTGATAAAAATAGATAATATATGAAATTTTCCATTTAGGACTTCAAGACCTTTTAAACATAAAAACTAGGTAAAAAAATAAAGACTTCATTTTAAATTTAGTAAATTGTTAAAGTTAAAATTTTTTTTGTGGACGTTTTTTTTGACTATTTATATAAAAAAAATTGTCGTCACAAGCGTTTTTTGAATCACTGCCCAAAAATTAACCAATGCTGTCGAACAAATGGGAAGACATATAAATTTTAGCATATGCTCAAACAGAACAAAACTTCAGTTTATTTACTTTTATTGAATCTTCACCGAATATCGAAGTTAGTTATTTTGAAAAAAAAACTTTGACAAATTCTGAAAAGCACTGGTTGGTTAGGCGATTTCATATCAAATTCGTAACCCCGACTAAAAGAGGGAGTCAGTCAAGTGAGTCAAAAAATACCAGTGGGCATGATATTTAATTTTTACTTGCGTTCAAGAATGTCTGAACTAAAAATGGGTGAAATAGCATCAGTTGGCGAGAAAAAAAAGTTTTGGCAAGCTTTACTGGATCAACAGCAACTAGAAGCGCTCCAATAAGAAATTAAATAAACGATTAATTTAGTAAAATAAATGATGAATGGTTTTGTGGAGCCTTCAATTTGAAATCAAGTTTAAAACAGCTCAAGATTGAATATTTAAATATTGTAACATTAAGGTTGATGCCCACATTGACTCTGCATTCATTGTCCTGTTTCCTTTCATAAGTATTTATTAAAGCATTTTGAAAATGATTTATGTAGCTTCAACATGTACAATTGGATTAATTGTACATACTTTTTTGTAAGTTTAACAAACGTACCCGAACAGCTATACGTATAAATTTAAAAAAAAAACATCGGTCATTCCTTAAGTAACAACATAAACGAAATATCTCAAAAACTATGGAGAATAGCATAAAGACATATAATCATTTTTGTTTAGAAATGCTTTAATTTTATAATATATGTTTCTGAAAATAACTTCCATTTTATTTTTTTGATTGCTTCTATGTTAATCAATCCTAAGGATTAGTTTTAAATTTTTATTTTTCAAAAAAGGTGATGGTGTTTTTTATGTTCAAAAAAGTAAAAAGATCGATCCCAATAAGAGGTCTTTTTTCAAACTGGGTTGTTTTGACAGCTGTCATGAGTCAAATGGCTTGTCCATATGATGCTTGTGTTCAGTATTCAATACGAATCAATCATGAATAGACTTACTCCTGATCAACGTTTATTAATTGTGGAAACTTACTACCAAAATCAGTCATCAGTCAGAATTCATTATAGAGTTATTGAACATCATTTTGGTCGTTATGAGTGTCCAAATGAGCGTACTATTCGTAACACCTTTGAATTCAACGAGAGTGCATACGGTCCGTAATTTTGAGAATATTTCTGCAGTAGCAGAGAGTGTTCGTGAAAACCGTCAACAATCGATTCGTCGCCGATTTCAAGCTTTGAGCATCTCTTATGAATCATTGAGGCATGATCTTGGTCTGAAGGCCTATAAAATACAACTCGTACAAGAATTGAAGCCGGCTGATATTGGTTTACGTTTCAATTTCGGTTCAAATTGATCTTAATTTTTCAAAAGGCATAGTTTACTCAAACGATTTAAGAGGTAGCAAAATGTAAGTGAGATCAAAAAGATCTCAAAAAAACACAACTTTCTCTAACCGAAACAGGTTTGATTGTTATCACTTTTGCCAACCCTACACTGCCTGATGAGTTACAAATCGGTTACGAAAAAGTGAAAATTCGCCCTTATATAGCCCAACCTATGAGATGTATGAACTGTCTCTTGTACGGCCATACTTCTAAGGTGTGCAAAAATAGAAAAGTGTGTCCAAATTGCGCCAAAGATTTCCATTTAATTGCTGAGCTTAATGAAAAATGCGACCAATTTCCTACCTGCGCAAGCTGCATACAAAATAAACTAGACAACAACAACCACAGCTCACTCGATAAGAAATGTCCAGTGTTTCTAAAAGAGAAAGAAATACAAATCATAATAACGCTTCAAAAAGTGGAAAAAAAAAAAGCAACAACATACAAAGAGCGCCGTCAGCATGGCTCATCATCATATGCTTCAGTAGCTGCAAAACATGTAGAAGCAAATAGCGAAATAACAATAATTAGCAACAACGAAGTGCATTTCGCTAATCTTTCGAAAAATGTAACTAGAGGAAAAGTAAATTGCTCAGACACTTTAAGCAATGATGATGAATTGTCCGAAGATAACGCAGTGGAAACGAAAAAAAAAAAAATTAAAATTTTTCCGAAAAATGTATCAAAGAGAGCTAAGCAAAAGTTAAAGAGAATCGTCAAAAACACCGAGCTAAACCCTAAAGTTCCAAATAACAAGAACAGGTTGGACAACATCGACTCTTACGACTCTCTTGATATGGAATTATAATAACATATATTTTTATATTAATTTTCTCTTCTTCATACATTAAATATGTTCAGTAAATACTATATTTAAATCTACAAAAACTATTTACGATAATGTTATACACACGACATATTAGTAAAACTATATCTTTAAATCATTTCACAAATGACTCTTAAAATTATTCAATGGAACATGAAAGGATATATCAACAATTACAATGAACTTTCAATTTTGATTAAACGATACAATCCAAAACTCATTTCTCTCCTAGAAACCCACCTTCACTCCCTATCCAACATTCCAATCCCAATAAATTTCTCTCTTTACTCATTATATACTGCTCAGACAATATATGGAGGAGTTGCTCTCTTGGTACACAAATCCATACAACATAGAGAAATAACATTAAACAATGACTTTGATGCAATAGCTGTAGAACTGCAATCTAAAATTAAATTCACTGTAGTTTCTGCTTATCTCCCTCCACAGTCAAGATTTAACAGAAATAACTTAAGCAAAGTTCTAATGTTTTCAAATAACCAACGCACTTCAGTACACGTAATCCTTTCACTAACATAGATCTCACATTTTGCTCTCCAACTATTGCCATGCAATCCCAATGGGTCACTGACGAAGATCTTTGTGGTAGTGATCACTTTCTGATCATTATATCGCTATTTCCAAATCCGCTTAGTAAGAATCTAGATACTAGAGCAACATTTAAAATCAAATTTGGTAATTGGCCTCGATTAACAAATTCTTCTCGTAAAAATTGCGAGAACCGTCCCATTAGCTCGAATATTAATAAAGAAGCAGCTAACATTATCAAAATAATCTTGCAATCAGCTAACGAATCCATACCACAACCTTCATCGAAAGTTCGTGTCCGAAATGTACCATGGTGGAACTCCAATCTAGAAAATCTTAAACGCGAAAAAAACAAACATTGGAATGCTTTCAAAAGAAACATGGTTCAAGTAAATCTTTAAAAATTTAAAAAGGCAAATGCACTACCAAAACGCAAAATTAAATTAGCGAAAATAGAATCTACGGAATTTTGTACATCTGAAATAAATCCATCGACTTCAACTAGTAAAATTTGGACTAACATAAGAAACTTCTGCGGCTACACGACTTGCATTCAATGCACTCATCTTCTAACAGATCGCACTCAAATAATTCATTAGACTCCAATTTTCCCATACTCTTTCAAAACAAAAAAAAAAGTTCTGTTCTAAATTCAGCTACTACTAATCGACCATCTCCTAAAGCATTAATAATCGAAAAAGAAATAAGCATGACTGAGTTTGCGTTGGCGGTATCAAAACTTAAAGGTAACACTCCTGGATGGAACAGCATTTCTTATCCTATGATAAGGAACTTATGTAGTGATTCAAAAGTTCGATTGTTAAGCCTTTACAATCAAATATTTAAAAATCACATTCCTCAGTCCTTCAAAACAAGCTTGGTGATACCAATTTAAAACCAAATGCGGAAAAAATATTTACAAAATCCTACAAACCTATATCATTAAACTCGTGCCTTTCTAAAGTATTGGACAAAATCATAGCTAACAGGTTATGGTGGTTTGTTACCTCTAACAAACTCATAGAAATCAAATGGGATTTAAGAGAGGTAAATCTGTGGCGGACACTCTACTTTACGTAGACTACCAGATCACAAAAGCCTTTCGCTAAAAAAGCATGTGTCTATAATTTCAGTAGACTTCGAGAAGGCTTTTGACAAGATTGGTGTACATCAGCTACGTGAATGGCGCATAGGTCCTAAAATTATTAACTACGAATCGGAAAACACTTTTCTTACACTCATCCTCTACACAGTGGTATCCCACAGGGATCACCGCTTTCTGTTACACTATTAGGTGTAGCTTATAACAAGCTTTGTGATACCATGTGTTTTTTTTAGAGGTATAGAGCTTCGAATTGAAATAAAACACAAGAAAATCGTTATAATGTCCATAATTTTATGCCATTAATGTTTAAATAAGATTTCGGGCATGTGGCCGCCGCGGCTGGCTCGAATAAAGCCAATTCTACAGGTCCAATTTTGAACCACTTTTTCGAGCATATGGGGCCGTATGTCGGCAATAACGCCACGAATGTTGGCTTCCAAGTCCCCTAACGTTTCTGGTTTGTTGGCGTATACGAGCGACTTCACATATCCCCAAAGAAAATAATCCAATGGTGTCAAATCACACGATCTTGGTGGCCAATTGACAGGTCCATTCCGCGAAATTATGCGCTCATCGAATGTTTCCTTCAATAAATCGATTGTGACGTGCGCTGTGTGGCATGTAGCGCCGTCTTGTTGGAACCACAACTCATCCACATTCATGCCATCCAATTCGGGAACAAAATAGTCGGTAATCATGGCTCTATACCGGTCTCCATTAACGGTAACTGACTCTCCAGCATTATTTCGGAAGAAGTATGGCCCAATGACTCCACCAGCCCATAGAGCACACCAAACAGTCAGTTTTTGTGGATGTAATGGCGTCTCAAGGGTCTCATGTGGATTCTCTTCACTCCAAATGCGGAAATTTTGCTTGTTGACGTAGCCATTCAACCAAAAATGAGCCTCATCACTGAACAAAATTTTGCGATGAAAATCAGCATCGAGATCAATCTCATTTTCGGCCCATACACCAAAATCACGACGCATTGCATGGTCTCGCGGCTTTAATTCTTGCACAAGCTGGATCTTGTAAGGTCGCAAGCCAAGATCTTTGCGCAAAATCTTCCATAAAGTTGATGGACAAAGCTCCAATTGCTGTGCACGGTGGCGAATCGATTCATTCGGGTCCTCTTCAACATTTTGCTCTACAGCGGCAATTGTTTCTTCGGTGCGCACTGTTCGACGTCTCTGCGGATGCGTATTATCACATAGAGTAAACGTAGTGCGAAAACGATCCATGGTTAACCGAATTAATTGCTCTGATGGACGATTATGTCGACCATAAAATGGACGGAGCTTGCGGTAAACTTCGCGAACTGAACCATTATTTTCGAAATAAATTTGCACGATTTGCAAGCGTTGTTCTTTTGTCAACTTGTTTTTGATGAAATGGCAAACCAAACTGAACATAAATGACATTAGAGTTGCCAGATTTGACCATAAAATGCCAGTTTTATCTCTATTCGAAAAACAAACCTCTAAAAAAAACACCCTTTACAAAGAAATAGATTTTTTTGCATTTGCTGATGATTTCAACCTGATCATAAACTTTAATAATAACAAAAACCCAACTTTTAACCTTAACAATCTGTTCTAGGACATTGAAAACTGGTGCAAATTTTTCTGGAGCAGTCCTTTCAACCACTAAGTGCAAACACAATTGTTCATGTAACATTCAAACTAGCAACTTTCAACTGGATGATGTTGACTCAATTCGCATTTTACGATTTATATTCAAAAAACGGTACAGATGGCATTCGCATATTGAATACTTAGCTACTGCTCTTTCCAAGCAATTAAATATAGCAAAGTAAGAAGCAAGTCCAAAATTTAACTGCAGTACACTTTCTATTATATCAGTTATAAAAGCTTTACTAGTTTCTAAAATAAGCTATGGTCTATTCCTGTATGGATACGCCGCTAAGTCATCTCTCAACAAAACCAAAACAGTTTTTAACGCAGTGATAAGGATAGCTCCGTGAGCATTCCGTTCTACACCCATCAATAACATGCTTTTTGAAGCTAATATTTTATCCATAGAAAATCAAAGAGACCTGGTAACAACCAGACTTTTTAAATCGATTCTACGTAGCATAGACTCACCATTACTCAAAATAATTTTTAAATGTAACACAGTAAAACGTACACAATCAATCCCTTCAGCTATCTCGAAGGCATTGGTAAATTGCAAAAATTTAGAAATCCATTGCTTACCTTTAAAATATCCTTAATCAACGCAACCACCATCTAATTTTAACATTTTCTCGATCGACACAAGCCTTAGAAAGTTCTTAAAAACAGATACCAACCCAGCAATATACCATTCTGCTTTTTTAGAACTCAAAAATAAATTTAATAAGCGTACGTTTATCTACACTGATGGCTCTGAAGTAGGAGGTATTACCAGCTACAGCATAACGACCTCTAATCGAATCATTAAAATATTGACTTTACCCAAGTACAGCACCGTGTTTTCAGCAGAAATCATCGCAATAAACGAAGCAATAGATTTTGCCAAAAAAAGTAAAGGGAGTTTTGTCATTTGTACTGACTCACTTTCATCGTTAGATGCTATATCTAACGTTAATATTTATGATTACTATCCAAAACTTATTAGACACTCTTTAACCCAAAACGAAAAAATAAGACTGGTTTGGATCCCAAGCCATTCTAACATTGAAGGTAACGAGTTTGTGGACCAATCCGCAAAGTATACCACCGAAGCTCCCTTAACTGCAGCTCACAACTTTAACTATAGCGATTTCAATAGATTCATAAAATATCACTCCCTAATCAAGCATCAACAGTCTTTAGAAAACACATCGCAATGGTACAAAACTAATAACAGTCAAAAACTTTCGATAAAAGATTTCTTAAATTGCAAGGATCAAAACTTGCACCGTAATGAAATTATTAAATTTACTCGACTACGCTTAGGACACACTCAAATAACTCACGGACACCTTATCAAAAATAGCATTCCTGCTCCATGCCCCATATGCAACTCTATAACTCCATTAAACATTCATCATATCCTTACCAAATGTACTCCACTTTAAAATCTAAGGCAGACAATATTTAAAAACATAAACCCCATTTCCATACTTTCTCCTCCTAGCATTGACTCTATAAAATCAATGGTTAAATTTCTTAAAATAGCCGGTCTTTTTCACCAAATATAATGGAATTACCTATTAATATGTACACTTACATATACGTACGTTTATTCGTGTGTATGTATATAGATATGTTTATATGTATATATATATGTATGTGTATATATATGTATATTTATTGAAAAACTATTAAAATCAATGGGCATTGGGATTCTACTGCAAATATCTTCTAAATGGTTAGGGTAATTGATTAACCACATGAGACCTTTCTTGTAGAGCGTTTAATTTCCTATAGAAATAATTGAATTGTCATTTGACAATAATTATTTTTTAGATAGTTACAAAACTCAAAACAAAAAAAAGTTTTCCTTAAAATACTTCAATCTTTGACCTTGAATATTTTTCAAATGGTAAGATTAATGAAAAAAGTGTTTGAGATCATTTTTGTAGAGCGTTTAATTTCCTATAAATATTGACAATGCAACTGGTTTAAGAATCTATTGGTGATAAGTTATGACCATTTTTATATGAGACTAAATTAAAAATGGAAAACTATGATAAGCATAATCTTCCCGTTAATATTAAGAGCTCAGATTTGGTAAGTACTTTCTAGAGGTACCTTGGAACTAGTTTTCGTGTGTCGGATCCAAAAAAAAAAATATTTGATTTTTTTGACCCACCCTAATATGTATGTGTATATATATGCATGTGTATGTGTGTATGTATATTTATGTATTTATTCTCTCATTGTAAGTATAATATATATACATTATTACCTATATTCCTTTCTTGTCCATAATGTACATCAGTATCAGTAGAACTTTATAATTCAACAGTTGAATTTTTGTATTCATAGAGTCGTATTAGTTTTAAGTTTAGCTTAAGGCCTTGGAGCCATAGCTGTAAATATTTTGAGCTTTCAATTTGTAATTTTAAGTTTAAGAATAAATAAATAAATAACATTCTATTGCAGATCAAACACTTATAGAAATTATTCATTGCTAGAACGAAAACAAAACAAAAGAGAGCTTCGAAAATTAATATTTATTTATTTACAAATGCCTATCGAGTAAAAACTCTCTTGAATATTAATAAACCTTAACATATATATGCGTAAATAAGACTTTAAATTTCTTTCAATAATAAATGCTTATGACGTAAATCAATTCAAAGTAAACTAAGTAAACATAACTTAAAGTTATTTCTACTTAAGTATAAGTCCAATTCATTGTGAAATTTGTTAAATTTAGAGCAAAATCTTGTAATCGGATTCGATAAACCATAATTGGTAAAAGCAATGGCATCCAAAAAAGAAAATTCCTTCCTCTAAGTGGTCTTAAAGGAGCACATATTGCGAAGGGAGAAAGGAGCATTGGGTAGTCAATATGATTGCACAACGTACCCCTAGCTAGCATAATATCAAAGTATGTTCTTCTAGCTTGAAGCAATTCGAGGTCAATTAATAAGCAACGACTTTTGTAAGAGGGAAAAATATTTTGATCCAATTTCTTAATACATAACTTGAACATTTTCTCTGCATAGCCTCTATCCGATTCTATATACAAGAAGCATACTCCAGAATTGATCTAATTAAGAATACATAAATTGACTTCAATGTGTTAGGGTGATATGTTTTAAAAAAGCGAGACTAAATTAAACCACAACCATTCAGTTCGAGATCAAGTAACAGAAGAAGGTTTTATTGCATTATATCATTTGTTTCATATTCTTATTCTAAGTGTTGCCATACTTCTTATTTAAATCAATTATTCTTTTACAATAAAGGCTCTGTAAATTCTTTCACATTCCGTATTAAAAATCCTAGCGATTTATTAACCTTCGAAACAATGAAGTCATGATGTGATTTAAAGCTTAGCTTAGAGTCAAACATTACACCTAAATCTTTTTGACAGTCCACTTTATCAAGAGAGTTTCCTAAAATTTTGTACTCGTGACATACGGGAGATGGTGATCTAGTGATCTTACAAGACCATGGTGAGCTTCGGAAATACTATTTTTAATATAACAATAGATCCTCTCCTTCACAATCGCTTCGAAAACCTTAAGTATTATTTTCAGTTTTGAAATGGGTCTCTAATTAATAACCTCTTGTTTCGAAACTAATTTGGGAATCCGAGAAATATAAGACACCTTCTAAGTATTCAAAAACTTTCCTGTGGAAAATGAAAGATTGAGAATGAACGTAAGTGATTTTGCAAACTCTCACTACAATATTTTAGTAGTATTGATGGAGACAATTTATAGGTACTATACACATCTAAGGACAAACTTCAGGATAAAGATTACTTATTATTGCTTATCAGGCCCGTGCGCAAAAATCATCCAAAGGGATGAGGGGTTTTAACTCGGATATTTCTTGTCAGGTTATGAAGTTCGCAAAAAAAGTATTTTTGCCTTTAAAGCATACAAAAAAAAATACAGAAATTCAGAAATTGTTTTATAAATAAAGTATCTTTATATGCCTTATAGACTTTAAAAGTATATAGTATGTATGTATATATATCTCTATATATGTATACTATATACTTTTAAAGCCTACAAGACAAAAATATGTAAAAAATATTTTTCATTTTTATTTTTTCTAGCACCAAAACATGGGACTTTTTATGTACTTTGCAGAGCTTTATGTTCAATACGTTTAGTGCACTGTTAGAGAATAACTCTAACAATGCAGAATAACAAACACAAAGCTCTGCAAAGTACATATTAAATTTTGCTTTGTTCCAAAAACACAAATAAAGAGATGGAACTATTTTATTTTTGATTTTTTTTATGGGCCTTGTTTTCAAAGATTTTTTAAGTCCCGCTAAAGAATTTTTGAATAGTTTGCAGGTCTAAAATAAAATATTTTCCTGTTTTCAATTTTCCTTTCCATTGAAATAGTGAATATCACAAAAAATAAAAGTTTTTTGGCCAAACTACTGCTTTCATCTTGTTCAGCAACTCAATATAAATACATGTGAGTCCTATGACTGGTATGCTAACCTACATTTCGTTTGATTTTACCAGCATCAACGGACAATAAACATTTTTAAGAACACTTCAGATGAAACTCGCGACCTTTAATTCTTAATGGAATCGGCTAAAATTTTGCAGAAGCTTACTTAACGGGTTATGGAACCGTTTCAGACTAGAAGACGTAAGCATTTCAGTCGATTTGATCTTTTCGCTCTAACATACATACATAAATAAGTTCTGAGTCGATAATTAGTTCTCATTATGTAAGAGGTTAATTTTGCGATTTACTGTAAAAAATCTTGTCCAAAATTCTTTGTACATTAATTTCGATGTCGCGATGTATATTAATAGAGTCGACCCCGTTCAGCTGATCTTCAGACATAGTTGGTCAAAGGTAGAGTCTTAGATGACGCCGCATAGAAAAGTTGTCGCAGCATTTGTTCACGAACAGATAAGAGCTTTAAAACTTTACCAACAAGGGAAAAACACGTTTCAGGAGGTATTTAGTTGGAAAAAATTTTGAAGCGAGATAACCTTAGCAACACTTCGAATTTCTTATGCTTCTCCCAAAATGAGTTTTTTTTTAATGAAAAAACAGGATATTTAAACGACAATTTTTGCTTGGTTCTAGTTTGTGAGACATTGGAAGTGTCACATGAGTTTTCTAAAAATTACTACGAGTATAAGCTGCGAACCTTTTAACTTATCTCAATGGGTATCATTTGGTATATAGATACATAAGGAAGTTTTTAAGTAAATTTTTAATTATACCTTTTATACCTATATCTATACATATGAATGTGAGTTTCTATTATTTTAAAAATTTAAAATTTATTTCATTAAAAGTGATTTTTTTTTTCGTAAGAGGTGCAAGTCTTTTTGCTTTTTCATGTAAGTGAGAAAATATTGTCAATAAAATTCTATGTAAAAAATGAGGGGTTAGAACCCCCAAAAGCCCCCCATGTACACGGGCCTGTTGTTGATTTATTGTAAACAACGAAATTTAATTGAAAATAAGAAGCAAACATCTCGCCGATTTATTATACGTCATGTTAGACGGAAAACCAAAAGATTTTTTCTTAGCATTAAGAAATTTCCAAAAAGACTTGGAATCGGTTTTTATATTTGATTCAATAGAACACATAAATTGGTTGTAGAGCACTTTCTTTAAAGTTTCATATATATTTCTGCAAGTTATATATTCAACTCATTAATTACGATTCGCACAATATCTTGCGCAGTTTACTAAGCCTATCATTTAATTTGCATAAGCGCTTATTGGCTTGTTGGAACAAATTTTTGTACGCTTCTTCAAGTCTCACCATAAAATAATCATAGCTTTTCCTTAAATCATTCTGAACCAGAATTTTTCCTATTTTGTGTTAGAAAAAATTAAATTTAGCGAAAGATATTCAGCTTTCGCAAAGTAACGTTCTGATTTACTGTGATCACTGCAGAGACCTAGCTTAGTGTAATATAAGAAATTCAGTTGTATTTCTAGCGCTTGGAAATGAAAGGCTATTTTTTAACATTGGGATATTTGAAACTTTTCAAGCTGAAAAAAAATAAAGAATGCGTTCATTGACAATAATGCATTTATGGTTTCATAATATCTACTATATCTTGTTTAGCATTAAGTGCAATATCTCACTAGGCCTAGTGAGATATTGTACATATGTGCAGCAAATGTTGTGGTGTACAGAAAATAAACTATGTAGTTTAAAATGAACATAGTCCAACATAATTATGGCTGCTTTTTAAATTTTTTTTATCATAACTTTGATTTGCTACATTTTTGACACATGTACATACATAAATCTATACATTTGGGTGGTTTTTCCCGAAAATTGCTATATAATATGGTATAAAGATTAAGGTGCTGGTAAGGCACATGTGGAAAAAATTGATTTGGAATTGTACGAAAGGGCTACGTCGCTCACTGTCAAAAAATACAATATTTCATGTGTAAAATAAATGTTTTCACGAAAATATCATGAAATTGCTTAATAAAACATATAACAAACATGTAATTGACATGAAAAACATCAAATAAAAAATCTACTAATTCATGTACATGTCTTTCTAACAAATTTTTGGAAAGATTGATTTGTTAAATTAATAAGTTCCTTTTGCAAAATTGTTTTATCGGTATTAGAATGTAAAAACATTTGGTTTATAGAAGCATCATTTGAAGCAATACTATATATTTTTTCTGAAATTAAATTTGTTTCTGCGGGATATACACTTTCGGCAAATGCACTACTTGCGAGTGTTGCTCCAGCTCGTCTTATATAACAAAGAAAATTCTTTTTTGTGCAGTTCTCACCACAGCAATATATTAAGGTCATCATAGAAGATGATATTCTCGCTCTCGTAAATTAAAATTTCTTTATTTATTTGATCAACTAAATTCAGAATTTTCGGTTGTTGACAAAAAACCTGATTTTAGGTCGCGTATATTTTCAGGCTCAGGCTCTTCTACTGTACAAGGTAACTTTCGACAGTGTTTTTACACATATCTTTAGTTTTTTACATCTTTAATTTATTTGCAGGTGGAAAAAGAAAAAGCTCAATTTTCTGAAATATTGTCAAATTTTTCAGAACACCTTTGTCTATATAACCACTGAATGATACTTTTAATTGCTTTATAATTTCTAAATCAGCGGTATCAATGGCACATTTTTTTTTCAAACGGTGGACACAAATATAAGTATGTATTTTTGGTGGATTGAATCAAATATGAAACCGGTAATTTTTTATTCAAAAAAACACGTTCATTTTGCGAAAATAGTTCCAAATTTAATCTTCAAAGTAATTCCCCTCGCTAGCTATACATCTTTTCCATTTTTCAGACAATTTATGGATTCCTCGCCAAAAAAATTCTTCGTTTTTTGAGGCTTTCCATTCATCGAGCCATTTTTGCACTCCTCGTGCGTGTCCCATCGATGAAAACAAATAGTAATCGGATGGCGCCAGGTCCGGTGAGTACGGCGGGTGGGGCAGTGGGGCTCCCTGCTCGATGTGGCGATGCGTTGTCATCTTGGAATACAATTTTGTCATGACGAAGTTGAAATTCGGGCCTCTTCTGACGTATAGCACGGTTCAAAGCGATCAATTGTTGATGGTAACGTGCACCAGTAACTGTTTCACCTGGTTTTAGTATCTCATACCAAATAACACCACGCTGATCCCAGAAAATACACAGCATTGTCTTTCGGCTGAAACGATTTGGTCTTGGCGTTGATTTGGGTCGTTGGCCAGGGGCTCAAATATGATTTTTTTCATTTGGGATTGTTGAAATAAATCCATTTTTCATCGCTAGTGATGATTTGATAGAGAAAACCTTTTCTGTTTTGCCTGGCGAGCAGCAATTCACAAGTGGTTTTTCGGTTTTCTTGCTGCCTGTCGGTCCACCCATCTACCGTCCTTTAAAATCTTTCCCATGGCCTTCAAACGCAATCAAACGGTTTGTTGTGTCACATTAAGTTGTTCAGCGAGCTGTTGTTTCGTTTGACCATCATCTTCGTCCAATAATGTTTGCAATTCGGTATCTTCAAACTTTTTCGGTGGCCGGCCGCGCCCCTCATTTATCACATCAAAATCACCACTTTTAAATTTATTGAACCACTCATTGCACTGTGTACGACCAAGAGCATGCTTGCCGTAAGCTTCAACAAGCATTCGATGCGATTCAGAAGCGTTTTTCTTCAAATGGAAACAGAAAATCAATGCTTTCCGCAAATGAGAGTTTTCAGGCACAAAATTCGACATCTTTACGAGTGGAAAAAATGCGTTGTTGTATGAAACAAATTGTGAACTGAATATTGTTGACAGATGACAGAATGAACAATTAAGACATTTGGTGCGGTTCGGAAGCTCATACATACAAGGCTATCGACCGCTAGATGTCATTACCGGTTTCATATTTGTACACCAGTATATGATGATTGATGAGATATGATGAATTTAATTCTTTTCTTGTACGGGAGAGCGTGGCATTGCCCATTTTTCCAAATCAAACTAAACTACGAATATACAAATATGACTAAGTCATATAGTTCATTCTAAGGACTGCTTGAGAAATCACGGCAGTAAATATTGTAAAATTTTACGCATTTGTTGCCGAATTTGAAAAAACAACCCTGAAAATTTCGTTGCATAGCGTGTTTTTCCAATTTTGCCAAAAATTTTGCGTATTTATGATAAGAGCTGTATTTTCCCCGCTATTACAGCATGCTCTCAGACGAAGTGCAAATAAAAGCTGCAGCACAGTTATTTTGCGCTACTACAGCGTGATTCTGCTTTTGAAAGAATCCTTCAACGAATACACAAATTTCGTTAGTTTGCTCTGAGCATCCACAGCAGAAGGAGTATCGATTGAAAATAACCCCTTTTTTGTTCATAAAAATATTCGCAACGCATACATTATTATGCGGTAAGTAAATAATTCAAATCTCAAAAAATAGGATATGAGAAAATTATTAAAATTTTATTCATGTTATGTATTTTAATGCAAACTTCTGAAGCAGGAAAAATAAATGCAAAAATTGCACTATTATTGTGAAAGCTTAACGCTGAAAACGCGTTAAAATGATTATATTTCGCAACAATAATAATGAAAACATAACGCTGCAAATCGCGCTAAAATCCCAAGCGTACATCATTCACGCAGAAAACGTGAAAAAATTCTGCTTTGGCTGCATATATTATTCTGAAGAGAGAGATGTAGAGCGGAGAGATAAAATAGTCGGTGAGAGGATTCACGCCTTTATAGCGTGAATTATTTTAATTTTTGCGCTGTAAGATTTTGCTACAATAATCGTAGGTAAGATTTTTTTTCTTAGAGTGATGTTGATAATAAGGAGAGGCGTGGGATCGCCTATTTTATCCAAACCAAAGTATTCTGCGAACCTTCTCCAAATCATTAAAATTATCTACAAATGCCAAATCTTTCGGCGATAGGTTGAACGGTTTTGGAGTCCATTAACAACAAACATAAACACATTGAGCTTTATATATATAAAGATATATGATTTAATTAGCTTAAATTTTTTATATCGAATGTTATAGAGTTCTTCAACATCATTTTGGTTATGAGAATATTTCTACTGTAGCAGAGAGTGTTCGTGAAAACCGTGAACAATCGATTCGTCGCCGATCTCAGGCTTTGGGCATCTCTTATGGATCATTGTAGCGCATCTATAAAATACAGCTCGTACAAGAATTGAAGCCGGCTGATATTGGTTTACGTTTTAATATCGGCTTATGGGCCTTACAACAACTTCAAATTGATCCATTATTTTATCGAAAAATTGTGTTTAGCGACGAAGCTCATTGCTGGTTGAACGGCTACGTTAACAAGCAACCTTGCCGTATTTGGGCCGATGAACATCTAAAAGCAATCCAAGAGCTTCCAATGTGTCCCGGTAAATGTACTGTTTGGTGTGGTTTATGGGCAAGAAGCATCATTGGACCGTATTTCTTCAAAAATGCGGAAGGAGCCCGTGTTACGGTCAATGGTGCTCGCTGCAGAGCAATGATCAATGAATTTTTGTTGCCAAAACAATCGCTTTATTGAAGAGAAATGGAACGATTAATTGGCCACCAAGATCATGTGATTTGACGCCATTCGATTTCTTTATTTTGGGGATATGTTAAATAACTTGTTTATGTCGAAAAACTCGAAACTATTGACGCTTTGGAAACCAACATAACTCGTATTATTCATGGAATAGCGGTCGACATGCTCGAAAGAGTTGTCAAATATTGGACCCACAGAAAGGACAATTTAAGAACTAGCCGTGGGTAACATTTGAACGAAATAAATTTTAAGCATTGAGTTGTAGGAACTGAACTATCATTCCAAATAAAGATTTGCATCAGTACATTGATTTTTATGTATTTTTTTTATTTGCTGCGAGGCAAAACGAGGAGAGTACGAAGCGAGATGCCAATGTGATTTCGCCTTACCTCGCCTCGCCTCGGTTTTCCACATCGTCTCGTTGAACGAGGTTGCCTCGCTGCTTCGGTGAAACACTAATTCTATTAAACTCTTTTTCTGCAATATATCAAGTATTTCTGCCCAATTTCTCTCAACTGAAGCAAACACATAGTACATTGTGTTCCAGCTTGTAGGTGAAAAACTTTTCAATGTATTTCTTAGGGTTGAATTGAGGCCTGAAATACTTTACTTAAGTATCGTACACAATCTGCATAGTTCTGCAACATTAAATATTTCTTTCATCGACTTTTGTTATATATTGCTTAGTATATGGTCAATGTATTATATGATTATAGTTGCGAAAGGCAGCTACCTGTGAACTACCTGCAAGCATGCTTCGCCAATGTTGAACCCTCCGCAAAGTGTTTGAGACAAATTTTATTACAACACAACATTTATTGAAACATTTTCAAAATTTTTTAAATAAGTCAGAAATTGGAAAAAATTACTTCATTACGTTATATTGCATGAAATTGCCTTAACACATTTAGTTTTATGTTTACCTTTCAATTAATATTTGCTAAGAGTTGTACCTATAATATCATGAATTTACTCTGAATGAAGTACATTTTTTGTATTTTTTACTGTGTAACGTTATGGTACCATAAGCAAAAGTTACTTTAACATTAAGCTAATCATATGAAAGGATTTGATATAAAATTAAAATGCAATATATCATGTGAAGAAAATATTTAGAACTTTAAATGAATCCTCGATTTAGATTTTGGTTAATCCAAACCTTTTTCCACATATTGAAATCTGAATATTAAATTGAAAATTTTGAGAACATGTTTGATGGTGATTTACTTCTAATTGATATAATTTTTGTACAGATCGGTAAATTCGTGGTCTAAGTTTGCTCGAAAACTTTAGACTACCTCCAAAGATATCTAAGACTCATATCTCGAAAACGTATTCATACAAAACTTTATGTGTGTTTTTTGAGTTCACCAGCCCATTTTACATAAGGAAAAAAATAGTAATAATATAGTTGTTGTAAACTAGCGTTGCTACCGTCTGAAATGCTTAGTAACATATCAAATCATTCAAAGCATTACTTTTATTTGCTGCATCCGATATGTTTTTTTACCGCTGACGTGTTGTTTTAGTTTGAAAAAACCAGTACTGTCAGGTCTGTGTGGCGGAAAATTTGTAATTGGCAGAGAAAGGGAGGGGAGAAGCGTTCGAAAATCGGTTGAAATCCGTCAGAGTATTGTTATTTCACTGGTTATATCACTTCATTTAACACTTGGACTTCTAAAATCACTTTTGAGCTAAACAATGTCTCTCATGTATTTAACAGAGCTTTATGTTCAGTACTTTTAGTGCAAAAACAACAAAGAAATTACAAGCGCAAAATGCATTAAGTTTTTAGCTGCTTATACTAGTTTCAATGACCGCTACGTCATATCATCAGAAAGCTTTGTTAGCCGACGTTTAAGAGTCGGCCAGCATACTACATTTTATGTTCCGCATTGACCAGTTAAGAATCATAGCAAAAAACATAAACACAGTGCGTCAAAAAACTCTACATTCTTTCCCCCTTCACATGCAATTGCTTTTGCAACTCAGCGGTCATTGAAACTTGTATAAGCAGCTGGTTGTACATTTTTTTATTCCTTTATAATTGTTGGAGTTATTCTCTAACAAATAATGCATTTTGGCCTTGTAATTTTTTGTTGTCAATCTTGACCCTATGCGTCCACATACGTAAAAACTTTGTGCGCCTACTTAAGGATTAACACATATTCAACGGTTTTGATTTTAGCATGCCATTATTCCGAACGCTCGTTCTATTTTTGTCCATCGTTGTATGGAGATGAATCATTGTATGAGCTCCTAAAGCCAGTCCTTGACGTACCAGATACAGCTGTTAATTTTGCTCCCTTTACATATTGGGAGATAGCTTTTCATGGGAATTTGTTGCTTGATGCAGATATGTGGAATACACCAAAAACATATACGAGCTATAGAAGTTTCAATGGTGCAAGCACCCGTTTTCTTTATGAGCTTTATATGTCGATTTGTATTTAATTTAATTTGTTAATTAGTTAGTTTAATAATTTGTATAGTTAGAATAAATAAAAAAAGTTTATGTTTAACTGCACACTTGGTTTTTTTCTACTTTTTGACCAATTTTTGAAGCGAAATATCACACAAACTATAGGAGATGGGATAAAAAATTGTTGAATTTTTTTTGTTTAGAAATACTTTTAACTTTATAAAAAAATTTAAATAATTTCTTTGAAACTTTATTTTTTTTATTTAAGAAAATTTTTCTCAAAATATCTTCAATATAACATCTTTTTTATGATTTTTCTTATATGTTATTCCTCAATTGATCCTTATGACGTACCTGCTTTCCATATCGAAATTCCCGCCACAATTTTGGAAATTCTGAGATTTTCACTGACGGCGCACCTTGTTTCTCAAAATATATTCGACATAAATTGTTTAATGCCGTCCTTCAATTAATTCTAAGGATATGTCTGCTTTCTAATCGAAATTTAAAAAATATTAAAAAATTCATACAATAAGACTGTTAAGTGCTTTCATAAATATTCATATTTTCCAAAATTATGGCGAGAATTTCGTTACGGTAGCAGACACATCCTAAGGATTGGTTGAAAAATATCATAAGCAAATAAAAACAAAAAGTAGTAAATGTTATATTATAAATATTTTGAGAAAGATTTTTGTGAAAAAAATGTTTGTTTAGTGTAATAAATTTCTAGTTTTTTATTTTTTATCACAAAATTTCAATTTTTTTAAAAAAAAAGGTCTTGGCTTTTTACATTCTGTTCCCGATAGTTTTTGAGATATTTCGTTTCAAAAAATGTTGAAAGACACTAAAAGAAAACAGTGCAAATTTGTTAATACCGATGTACGTATGACCCGCTGCAAGCAAAAGTGCTATAACTCAATACTCTCGAAATGTGAGTAATGCCCGTTTTCTTACTTGTTATGGCAGTATCAGTCATTAGACAAAATGCTTTAAGGTAAACCCGTGATATATCCGCTAGAAAGCACTTCTAATTTGCATTATTTCTAACGGTATAAGTGTTTTTAAAAAGTATTTACTGTGAATCGATAAGTTAAATAAAATATTTGACGTTAATGAATTAAGTTGTCCAATGTTTTGAACACTAGTAGTGTTTTAATTTTGTATAACTATTTCAATTTTAGTCATGAGCATTATCAGTAATAAAATGAAAATTTCACATTAACTTTCTCTACTTCATACTTATATGTAATTAAAGTACTTAAATGTGAAAGTTAATTACACTAGTGATGAAACTCATGGGCCACTTTCCGAGACCGAGGAAGATGACTGGTTCTTTAACCTAAAAATGGAATTTTTAATTACTAATATATTCTTATTTCGATTTTAATTTAATTTTCCATGCACCATTTAAATAATTAAAAAAAGTTATGTTTAAAGTTCAATACTTAAGAATTTCATTGAAAAAAAATTCATTTTTTTTTAAATAAAAATGATCAATGAAATGAATTTATCAATTAACTTTACATATCCTGATGAAAAAGAGATGCGCTGTGTTCTTAAAAGGAAATGCGGTATCACTCACTTACTTATACCACTTTATCGCTAATGTCTTTGAGAGAAAATTGGAAGAATGGTATTCTAATTTGATACTTAATTTGAACTATTTACTTGTCTACAAAAATGTCTAAACTTTGACAAAACGAAAGCACTGATTTCTTGGGATGGCGAAAGCGTAAAACTCCAGTTTTTTCAAATGAGTGAAAAAAAATGAATGAAATTGTCAGAGATGGTACTCCTGTATACTCTGAAAATTATGAGCTCAAAAAAGCTGAAATCAATTCAAATTTTATTCTCTCGCTTTCATTTTCAATGTTTCAATTTACATAGCAAATTATATATATTAACTTCAAATGCTTGTAAAATCAAATAGGGTGAAAAAACATGGATAAATGATGGTACTCCTGTATGTTTTAAAAATTTTGAGCCTAAAAAGGCTGAAATCGATGATGGAGTATTTGGGAAATTGATGTTTTCTTGGAAGGTAAATTTTTTTATCTTTTACCACATAGAAACCGTTCAGACCTTCATTTATTCAGATTTGCAGTTTTTTTGTCATCTACCAATACACAACTACCTAAAAATAATATAAAATCTAATTTAAATTGTGTTGGTTTGCTTATATTCATCAATGAATTTTTTTGTTTTACTTTCGAGTTTTTTTTTAACACAATTTACAACTTTTTTTTTTAAGCAATAATATTGGTCAAAAAAATTTTATCCAATTTTTTTTATATCTTCTACATGATAGAGCAATCACTGAAAAAAGTTTCAGCCCATTTAAAAAACATGAGGGTAATGATAGGCCAATTATAGATGGATTGACCCAGTTATATTTATTAATATTTCTGGTCTTCTCAATCATTTCGTGCCTATGATAACTTATAAGATTTGATGTGCCAAGTCATCACCGAAAAACATCGTTCAATGTGGATATAAAAAAACTTACTTTTGATCGAAATTATAATTTAAGCAAATGGGAAAGATATAAAGCCCCCCAACTACTTATATTATAAATTCAAAAAGCTCAAGGCTGACATAGTAAAAAGATTAAGAATTGCTAAATCGAAATTTTATAAAAACAAGTTTAGCTCTTGCGCAAATTCAAAACAAAAGTGGCAATACAGTCGAAAAATTGGGATTGGCAATACTACTACCTCTTCTAACAACGCAATAGTGGCCATGGCGTTTATACCCACCAAATATTGAACAATAGCTCTTAGGGCTCTCGAGATTTTTCATATTTAAATTTGAATCTATGTGATGTGCTTCTTTCCTGAAACAGTTTTGTACAGAACTAATTTTTATCGAATTTTGATACTTTTCTTTAGTACAAAATTTCCCCGAGATTCATAAAAATCTATTAAACTGATTTAAAATAAAATTAACAACCATTAAAGTATAAAAACACTCTGTGTTGCTGATACTCAAAAATTATTTTTTCCATCGAGGCCCAAAACGTTTCCTTACGTCTTATGCTACGAGGACTCAGCGGCATACTCCGTTTTCGTTGGCATTCTTGACAGATTTAAACCTGCTTTCAGCACGTCGCTTAGTGTTCGAGTTTTTTGCTAGAGTTTTATGCGAGAGAGCGCAAATCTAGTCGGAAATTTCGTTTTTTTTTATAAATTAAAGCTAACCGAAATGTCAACAAATCGTCGGGTCCCGAAATTTAAATTTTCGTTTTTAATTATTTTAAGCTGAAGCAAACAAAAAAAATTTTACATTATTTATGGTTTAAAAACGGCTAGGGAGCGCAAATCTTGTCGGTAAGGAACTATTTTTTATTAAAATTCGGGCTCCAACGATTTGTTGAAGATTAAAAACAGTTCTTCGTTTCCAAAAAGAATTGCGCTCTTTAGCATTTTTGAAGCATAAAACTCGAATTCGGACCAATTATTTTCGGTTTTTCACCGCTAGTCATGTCAAAAAATTTGTTCGACTTTTTTTCATCGAATGGTGCAATACATTTTTTGACATTGACAGGAACGAAGATTGTCAGTCGTTGCGGAGCTGAGCGAATGCACCTTTGGCTTTGTTGATTTTAGCATCATTGGTTTGACACTTGGGCAAATGGACAAGCTCCTTGTTTTATTTATGTTGATATTCGGATCGACTCCTTTAGAAAAAGATCTGACGCAGTAAATATTTCTTGCAGGTCGGATTGATTGGTGATGAGGAGGCATATTTGATCGGCGTAAGTGAGATCTTCCAGATGCTTGTTGAGATTCTAATGAACATAAGGTTTCCGTTATGTAATGCATTTGAAGCCTTCGTTTTGAGTCAGATTAATGATCTTGGGTAATGCATCTGGTTTGTCCAATGCATCTCAGATGCAATTTCGGACGATGCTATTAAAAGCGATAGTGTAGTCTAGCGTTGACCGTTTTGCTTCCCACGAGCACAAGCAATGAAGCATTTAATCATTCATCCAACCGAGCAGTTGGATGAATCTTATATGTATTGGTTCGTTTGTCAAATAAATATACAAGACACCCAGTCGGAAACTAACTGCGCAATGCCAGTTGAGAACCACGCAAGTCAAAAACATTATTTCTGCGAAAGGAAATTTTTTCGCATGTATTTTTGTTGGTGCCGTGACATAATCCCCACCGCAGAAAATAGCGGACATAACCACCAAAACTATGGCATAATTTTCGGACATAATAACCATAACAGTAATATTGTTATTGCCTCAGTAATTCTTCAAAAAGATTAGTATAAGTGGGCGGCTCAAGATTAATATTCTCCATATTGTCCAACACCGACTTCGCGGCGGCCTTCGACCGCGGATATGCCTATATCATGTCCAACAGCGACTTCGCTAAATTCAGTCATTCTACATAAAATTTATGGTAAGTGGGCGGCCTTCGGCTGCTGCTAAAAATTTATATCCTCTAATATGTCTAACACCGACTTTCTTCCCACCCTCATTGGGACTATGTCCCCATTTACGAAGTAGGATTATGTCTGGTAACTATTTTTGACTTGTAACACAAATGAAACCTTTGTTGTTTGTGCACTAAAAGTACTGAACATAAAAGTTCTGCAAAGTGCATAAAATTTTGCTTTATTACAAAATCACAAATAAAGAAATTATTTCTCGGTGAGCTCGCCGATATTTACATATAGCACATACAACTTCGTTCGTATCGCCAAAAAAGATTTAAACGGAGCGCTCGTCAAGAAATGTGTAATAAAGTGTTGCATGAGTAATTGCATGTGAAGGGGGAGAGAATGTAGAGTTTTGTCGCACTGTGTTTGTGTATTTTTGCTATGGTTCTTAACTGATCAATGCGAAGAATTAAATATAGTGTGTTTGCAGACTCTTTAACATTGGCTAACAAAGCTTACTGATGATATGACGTAGCGGCCAAACTAGTATAAGCAGGAACAATAGTTTTTATCCTCGGAAAAGAACTTATTATTTTTATACCCTACGCGGAGGGTATAAAACCATAACGCCATAGCTCGTAAGCCGTGCAAGGTAATGTGATGAAATTTGGTACACGAATACAGATTGCGTGGCACTTTTTTAAACAATTGAAAACTTATCTCCAAATTGGAACATACGATTTTCATAAAAACTTTAGGGATGATACCACTGAAAGTAGTCACTAATATGGGCTTCGTCAATATAATGGAAAATTTTGTTGAAGGGCGTGGCACAGCCTACAATCTTTATAAACGTTATAAAAAGAGAACTAACAACGCAATCGTTATGAAATTTAATATGGTAGATATACATGCTAAAAGGTGTCTTCTTGCAAAATACATTTAATGCTATATGTAGTGTTCTAAATGAAACTTGAAAAGATTCCATCAGTAGGCGTGGCACCTCCTTCATCAACATAAAGTTGTGAGTGTTATTTTAAGTGAACCATTAGAGCAATTGATCTGAAATTTGATCTAAGTTATTTACTGGGTATTAGGTATATATCAATCAAAAGCTGGCGAAATAGCAATAGCGGGCGTGGCACCTTTCTACCTTAAGTGGTACAACTATCAAAATATATGAGCAATCATACTGAAATTTGGTGTAAGAGGTTCGTTTATGGAAAGCTATTTCTGGATCAAAATCGGGATGGATTGCACCATTGAGTGTGCCACCGCCCTAAATTTTAAGAATAATTACGGCACAAAAAAACTTGGTTTGTTTATTGAATTAAAAGTTGGCGGAACTGGAGAAGTGGGCGTGACATATTTCGTGTTTTTCATTTCTATTATTTTTTTTTCAACATATCCCATATTCTTTTGACATTTTCAACTTTTTACCTTCAATTTCATTCGGAGTTTTCTTTATTCTTTCGACTTTTTCATCAATTTTTCAAATATTTCGACTCATTCAATTTCTTTCAACTTTCTTCAATGGTTCTCATATTTTTTCAACATTTTCAGTTTTTTCCAACACTTTTGCACATTTTTGAACCTTTTTACATTAATTTCGACTTATTCAACCTCTTCAACATTTTTTTAACGTTTATTTAAAAAGTACTTTCAATGCAGTGTAGGGTATGTGAGTTTCGGTCTGGCCGAAGGTAACACCTTTACTAGTTATTGATGAGTTTTGAGATTGAAAATTTTTTGTGTAGCTTTCGCATTTTTTAATGCCAACATTTATATTAATTTATTCATGTTATGTTTTGTTTACGTTTGAATTTCTACACACATTTATAAACATTCTAGCACGAAACTCATGTGATAAGAGGCAACTCGCTGTCGATGTTTGGGCAACGAAGTTGAACATCCCTTTCCTGGTCGATAAACTTATATGTAACGCACTTGTCACTCATTTCTGTATCTGCTCCGCGATAATGCGAAGTGAATATATTTGATCAAAAAGCAAACTCAGCTCTATAAGAAAGATTTTCGTCAAGACCTTCGACGGTATTGACAATAGCATGAGCCCCCTGTATCCTTAGCATAACAATAAGTCTTTTTCGTAATATTTTCACTAAGGTTCCTATTTGTCAATCTTCAAGTATTCGTTCTTCTTCTCAAATTTGGATAGGAATAGCGGTGAACTTTGGGTAAGTTTTCAAAATTTTGGCAAATATACGATCTGCACAGGCTGCTTTTATACATATTGGACCACAAAGTTTTGGCTGTGCTGGAAGCGCACTTTTAGATAAATGTTATATAGTCCGTTCTTTCTCAAGATTCTTTAATTGAGTAGATTTAATCTTTAGCCCTTATTAAAATTTTATAAACTCCTTCTATGATTTTTTTCTTAAAAACCCATTTGGAGAAATGCGACCGTCAGAAGTTTAGTTTTCGCATTTATAAAATATGGTACCTCCGCCTATTCTACCACTTTCTTGATTTGACAATGGCAAACTCGTGGCTTTTATACCGACGCATTAAAAGTGAATTATGTGGGGGTCAAATCTGCATCAAATTTTAGGTTAGAAGTAGCTGAAAATTTGACAAAATACGGTACGGCAAGCCTTCAGAAGAGAAAATATGAAATACAAAATTTAATTGAAGAAAAAAAGAAAAGAGGACCAACTCAGTACATTCCGCCAACAGATGTTCGCCAGGATCAGCAAGGACATTGGCCTATATGTGCAAAAAAAAGAATCCGGTGTAAGCTGCCTAAGTGTACCGGTTACACACAGACACTTAGCGAAAAATGCGGCGTGGGCCTATGTTATAATAAAACTAACAATTGCTTCAAGGTCTTTCATTTGAAATAATATTTTTTTCTTAATGTCAATGCGCAATGTTGCACATATGCTACATTCCATTTTTTTATAAAAATACACTTTTAAAATAAACTAAAATTAAAAATGAAAAAAGATTTTTCATTTTTAAAAGGTTATCAATGATTTAAAACATAAAATATTGAAAAATATGAACCTGCGCTGTAAAGGGTTAAGTAAATATGTTGCTATGTCAATACGATAGCACAGCGTAAAAACTATTTATTTGATAGTTTTTAAGATACATAATACAATTTCTTCCCAAATACTCAGTAGTTCAACGGAAGTTTTGAGTTGATTTGGAAAAAAAACCTAATTATTCGTACTTAAATATTTTTTTTCAGTGTGGAGGAAGTGAAAGGACTTTTCTATATACGCTTACATGTGAAAGGCAACCTGGTGTCCAATGTCTTAAAATCATTCATTTGTTCAAAGCATATATTATATCCTTCAAAGAGTCCACAAAATTGATAAGTTAGTGGGGTATCCAATAGAGTGTCCTTTGCTGACTCAGCACTTAATTGAAAAACAGTTCTCAGTGCCGTACCTTCTAATGGCTTTATCTGTAAATAATAAAAATACGGAAAGGATAACACGTCAAATTTTTAAGATATTTTGTTTTATATTAAAAAATTATCAAAATGATATTTCAGAGTTAAGCTTAAGTTGAATGTTTCCATAAATAATTAAAATGCGATATGAGCAATGATTATATTCACTGAAAATGCGCCTGAAAGAAAACAACCCAGTGTGTCAAAATATCAAACACATCAAAAATGCTTCAGCTTAACCAAAACAACAAAGACATGCGCTCACCACTGCTGCCCACATTTTTGTCGAAGTGAGGAAACAAAGCGCACATTGATGACAGCTTCTCTGGTTTCGTTTGATCAGTGTACTTTTATTTCTACACTAATGCTGTTCTTGCTTGATTCTTGGAATTGGCTTTTCGTTTCTGGCAGCATTTTTTTGTTTGCTAACGAGATCGAGTCTATGGTGGGGCTTATTTCTGATGTTATAATTGTTGATTTTATTGTAAGTAGCTGTTGCTCCCAATATTTCACCCATCTATTGGCTTAAGTGTCAAATCAGCATCAACAGCTGATACAGTTTCAACTACAATAAATGCAACAACAACACCAAAGCCAGTTTTCATCACATAAAGCAGTCTCAGACATTGCATAGAATCCAAACCAGCAACAACAACATATAGACATACAGCGAGAACGACAACAGAAAGTGCAGCAAAAGAGCAAAACATTATTTTGTATTTTTAAAAAAATAATAATATTTGACATTAAAGTGTATTTTCACTCGAAAATTTAATCTTTTTATTTAATATTTCGTAAATTCAAACAATTATAGAAACTAAATTAAAACTGTGTATACTATAATTCACTAAAATCTATGATGCATATCATAGTCGAAATAAAGTCAGTATTGTTGATATTTTTCGAACCGTCAGTGAAAATAAGGTTCCAACAAAATTTTTTCTATTTCCCACATTCTTCAAAAAAAACTTTTTGATAAACTGCATTGGTGGTGCTATGTTTCGAATGTTGTGAGAGGCAGGTAATGATTGTAGAAGTACTGAAACTCCAAGGTGGAAATTTGCTGGTTTTTTTAGTATTGGTTTTAGTGGAATGTTGATATTTTTTGTACAATCAATTATATTGTATATCGCCGAAGGGTGCGTCATCTTCTTTTTACTCCTCCTTTAGTATCGTTGTGCAGATTTATGTTATTAGAGATAAAAATTTTGGGAATGAGCCGTGATGTACATTGGATCACACGTTCTTCAGATTCAGGAAAGCCTGATTCAGCTAAAAGGTTTTTGATGGATGTTGTTGGAAAAGCGCGGAGACTTTTATGAACAGCTGAATGATATGGCGCATATACGAGTAATTGCATTTTTTCCACATTTTCCACAAGTAGGCAATCCATAGTCAATGACAGATAATATTAAAGATCTAGTTACATTTAGAAGAGTTGAAATGTGAACATTACCATGTTTCGATGATAAATATTTAATTATATTAAGTCGTGTAACTACCCAGTAGGCAAGGGCAGGAGCTAACAGGCTTTCTAGCAGGCCGTCCTTGGTAAAAATAAGGCCTTGCCTCCTCCTCCTTTCAAATTTAATTCCTTTTCTATATGAAACGTCCCGATAAAATAGGCCTTCTTAGCAGGTCTGATAGAAATACTGCTCAAGCAGGTCTTCCTACTTCGCTTTCGTCAAGTGGCCTTCTAACACCGCTTGCCGTAGAAGGGGTCATAGAAGTACTTGGAATAAATGAAATTTTAATACGTCGTGAGACTCTTAGTTAATTGATGTTTTTTATCTGCGCCGCTTCCCTTGCGTTGATATTTTTAATGTTTATTTTTTGTGACGTTTTCTTAATTTATAATTTGACATTGAATACACAACACTCTACCACTTTAACATAACATGAAACAGAAGACCAGCCTAGCAACATGCACACCGTTCCTTACTTCTAACCATTTATCTACTTTTGATGTCGTATAAGTACAATAACATAAAAAATACATGAAGTCCTTCTTCTTTGCCTTCTAATATCAGGCCTTATAGCACTGCTGCTATGGGAAGGCATAATAGTATATCATAAGTATACACTCAATGGAGTGCAACTATTCTGCTAATTAAAATTTCACTACTTATAAAATTTACTTATTGTTAATATTGACAGATTGTAAATAAGAACAAAAATCATTAAAAAAGGAATGAGCGCACATGTTTTTATTTGCATGAAAATCTAGTTTTGAGAATGTCTCTTACAATCGCAGCAGCGCTAGCAGGCCTTTTCCGGGGAAGGCCTTGTTCAATTGCCTGCTGGGTAATTTTCTCCTAAGGTTAATGCAATGTTGCTTAAAGCTCATAGAATTCTTAAATTTTTAGCATTTTCTGTAAATTTCTCTTTTTACATGTGTGAAGTGTATTATTGGAAATGTCTTTCAGAATATCAGAAAAAACTTTTTCAACAACGGACATTGGTTTTTGAATATATTAAGGCATCGTCTGCATAAATGCAGTGTTTAATTTTATACTTTGAAATAAAATTGCTAATTTCATCGAAAGCGTTTATTAAAAATATTACTGATATTGGTGAACCTTGTGGAATACCGTTATATAAATGTGGTTCGTATATTCTGGAAGATTGTTGTTGAGCTTTATTCTATATCTACGGTTGGTTAGAAAGCTTTAAACAATATTGCCGGGCTTTTTTTGAAAGCAACTTGACTGTTGCTAATATAATTATTTTTTAATGCAAACCACATTAGCCTATTGACAATGATTTTTTCAAGAGCTTTACTTAAACATGGGAGTAGTGATATGGGCCGATAGCTGTTCAATTCGGTTTTTGGTTTATTTGGTTTATCAGTTGTAACAATATCAGCTTGTTTCCATATGTGAAGGTAAGTGGTCTGGCCAAAGATAGAATTATATTAAGCAACTATTCTGTGTTTCAAACATAGATGAATATATTTTATCACTAGATATTCTATCAAAGCCAGGAGTTTTTCCTTTAGTTTTTTTATTACATCTTCGAACTCGCGAAAGGTTATTTTATCTTCAAATATTTTTGCGGAGGGTGAGAGAAGGTGGAAATTAAAATACGGTTGATTTACAACATATAATTTTTTTGTGATGAAATTTCAATGAAAATTCCAATCTTTTGAAAAGGAAAGTTACCAGTAAGCATTTTAATATCTTCCCAAATCTTTTTGGGGTTAGAAGTTGGGTTTATATTACTGGTAAGATTTTCCGGGTACGCTCTTCTTGCAATTTTAGAGTGTTATCTAAAACATGAATTTGCTTTTTTGTATATACAATCAAGTTAGTATTTGTGCGATTTGATTTAAAAAATGCCCACGCTTGTTGTTTATTAGCTCTTAATTTTTCTAGTCCTTTATTCCATCAGAGGACAGAAGGCTTCAAAGTTTTAAAATGCAACACAAAACTTACAGCAGTAGCATTATTGAAGAAGGAAACGGAAGATATGGTAAAAGTTTTTTTAAATCATAATATAAACGAGTATTAAATTTTAATACAAATTTGTATTAAAATTGAATTTTAATATTTAGGCAGTATTAAATCTTAATACAATTCTGGTGTGGTCATATATGTACGCCCAAAAGTATTAAAATTTATTCCAAGATTTCTAACCGTGTGCGTCGATCATATATTTATTTGTCCGACTTGAGCAGTCAGTACAGTATAATTTATTATATTAAATTTTATATTATAATACATAGTTTATTAAATAAAACAAAAAGGAAAGATCAATCTTCAGATTTGATTTTAAAGTATAAATTTGTCTCCGATAAGCATTTCAAAAAAGATTCCGATTTTTATTCTTTCAAAGTAATTACATAATTCTGAAAAAAAACTTGCAATGGTTTCGCCTTTGGCCTAGCCAAGAGCTATAGCTAAGTAATTTAACATCAAATTAGAGCCACCTTACCTCTATTTTACCACCGGTGGGAGGTGAATTTGTGTGAATGACAAACTCAAAATAACTTATCACAATGGGGGAACTTTCACTAGATTGGAGTGAAAAAGGTCCTGGGCATATTGTATCCAGTCTAAATTTGTAGCTTGCGTCTCCTTTTAGGCCTTCCCATTGGTTATTATTTGCTTCTGCATGTGGAATGTATAGAGAGACTTCGCGATTAACAGTAGAGTTTTTGAAGTCCGCGATTTCTGATAAATAATTTTTTTCCAAATCCTTGACCTCTATTCGCCCAAACATTTGAATTCCCTAGAAGAAGAACAAAATTTTTCTTAAAATAATATGCAATGCTGAATATTTCATTCACATAAATACTACAAGCGTTACACATATTCAAAACGCAACACATTTTCAACAAAATTTTTCTTCTTCCTGCTCCGCACTTGCTAGAAAATACGCTTTGGTTGTTTTTGTTTGATGACCTGGATGACCTGTCTAAGGTTAGTATCGGTGAGCTTCTTGGATTGATAAGGAAATTTGATTAGTTCAACAAAAGGTTATAAGTAGTCAAATACCCTGTGGTATCACAATGCATCAATATTTGGTCTAAGTGAACCGGTTCTACTTAACTTAACCTAACCTAAAGTTTGACTACTTTTTTGTGCCTTGAATTTGGCATATTTAGTAGAAACACAAACAAAGAAAACATAAATTCGGGCGACAGAAGTACAAGATTTTAAAACCTTATAGTAGCGGCTCGCACCATTATCACGCAGTCATTATCATTAGACGCAAGGTGAGGGTTCCAGCGGACGCTAAATTCGCATCCTTCAACACGGTCTTGAATTTCAGCGCCATCGTGGCTTGGCTATATTTTACGCACAGCGATAAAAGGCCGATTCATATAACGTTAGTTTACAAATTAAGACCTCATCTCGAGATCTAGTTTCTCATAGAATTTTTTCTACATATTTTGAGGCGTAGATTCCAAAAATGCCAACCATTTTTTTAAAGAATAGTTTTCGAGATATCCCCAAAGAAAACCCGTTTTTTTTTCTTTTTCAATTAATTGGACATATTTCCATCAATTTTTTCATCTAAATCAGTTGCACACTGCTCAAAAGGCAATTTTGTCTCTTTTTTAAGTTAATAAGAATCGGATAAAATTTGATGGAGTTACAAGTGATAAAAATCCAAAAAATAGGTTTTTTTTTGTCTTTCTTAACAGTCACAAAATTTCAATTGCTCTGTTTAAGTGAAAAAATTTTTCCTTTCAAATTTTTAAGATTTAGAATGAAAACTCAATCAATGAATTAAAATACTTTACATATTTTCATGCGCTGACTATGCACTTTGCAGACAAATTAATAAAGAACTGCAAAATGAATAGTCAGTCTATTAACATAGCTCACGATCTAACGTTCAAATTATAAATAAATAAAATAAAAAATTAAACAAATAAACTTTATTAGTGCTTTATTTAATTGGCGAACATGTGCAATGAGTGATTGGACATATTCTCCGGCTTATAAAAAATGCGTGCCAACCAAGAGAATCGCGGCCAGAAAAACATTCAACTCTCACCATTAGAACTTGACGCAGCCCTCAAGACTATTGTGTGACAAATCCAGTCACCCGATTTTTTGGATGTAAAGAAAACCCTACAAAAAGATGCATTTGTACCAAAATCACATTATTTAAGTTCGTTAACCCCTACTTAGACGAGGATAATCCTAGTTGGAAGACGAATCAAAGCATCAGCACAACAGTTCGAATCATCAAATGAGTTTGTCAGACAACGCCCCGCTGATTAAATTGCTGGCAGAAGAAATACACAAAAAAGTACCACTGCGGCCCACAGGCGTTGCTTGTACAAATAAGACAGCGTTTTTGGCCTCTTACGGCAAAGGGCCCTATAAGATCCATTTTCCAACGATGAGTCAAATGTACACGACCATAACCCAGCGTCTAGAATCAAGTTATGGGAAACTTGCTAGCTCATCGGGTACAAGCAGCTCGGCCATTTTTAAATGCAGGCGTCGATTATTGCGCCCCATTCTACACTTCAAATTTTTAACCAAGTGACCTCAAAAGGCGTATTTGGCAGTTATTGCTGCTTTGCAAGGAAGGCAGTATGTCTAGAACTATTCACCGACTTAACGACTGACGCATTCATAGGGGCGTTAAAATGATTTGTTGCAAGAAGAGGACACTGCAAGACAAGGAACCAACTGCAAAAAAGTTCATCATGGAGCATGTAGTGCAAGGGGAATGGAGTTTAATTTTTTTGAACCCAGGTCACCACACTTTGGTGGATTATGGGAAGCAGCAGTAAAATCTACGAAACATTAATTAGTAAAAAAGTATCTACAGCATCTCTCACGTATGAACACCTTGAGATTATATGTGTTGAAATCGAAGCAATTTTGAAATCTCGACCCCTCATTCCTAGCTATTCAAATGCAAATTACTTAAGTGCAATCACTCCTGGTCGCTTTCTAATCGGTGTGGAACTCACTTCCAGCGTTGATATACATATATGCAGCAGATCCTAAAGGAAAACTGTTTAATTGATTGCAGATCATAACAGAGATCAGACACCATTTTTGGAAACGCTGGTCAACGTCAACGAACTGCAGCAACGATGCAAATGGAAAGGTCAAGTAAGTGATATCCAGCCCAACACAATGGTCATTGTCAAAGAAGGTAACTTCCCAGCATTAACACGGACATTAGGGCGCATCATCAAGGTATACAAACGTGACGATGGTGTGGTGGGAGTATGTGACGTCAAGACACAACGAGGGATATTCAAGAGGCCAGTTCACAGATTTCCTCCATTGTTTCCAGAGAGTGATGTGACCATCAAAACTGAGGAAGGACATCGTGAAAAAACTCAGAGGGCTTCAAGCCAACCTCCAGTGTCTCTCCTAATCAGCATTCCTTTAACCAGTACTAGAAAATCAAGTATTGTACACACAGGCTCGACTTTCATAAAACAATTATGGCTAAGCCCAGGAATAATGCTCACTATGATAGCGATACTTACGCTGCCACTAACATTAAGCAGCCAAATCAACATAACAAAATTCGACAACAATCCTGGGATATATATTTGAAAAAAAGTGCAATATTAAGTTCACTACAACTAATTGGAATATGATAGTTTAATGTGACCTTGGACCACTACAAAAAAATATAAACCTGATCACTGATGGGTCCATAGCGCTGTAGCTGCAAAAAGTATGCGATAATTCTTCAGATGGTTCAATGTGAAAGTTTTTACTCAGCTTCTATGGCAACATGAGGAATGAATTTGAGTCGAAACTCAGCCTCATTTCTCCAAAACGGACTAAATGAGGTGCAGTTGACCTCATTGGAAATGTGGCTAATTCATTGCTCGGCGTCCTTGATTCAAATTACGCCACAAAGGTGTCAGAAGCTATTGACAAATTAAGGAACAACAATGGATACCAAGAATGGCTGTTCGAAAATCAAACTTCATTGATTGATTCTACAATCAACATTATGAAAGCTAATTCGCAAAGCTTTCAATCAAAGTTCGATATAATTGACACTCGAATCAATAATTTGCTCTATGGTAAATCACAAAATACACCGTTGCATACTACCCGTATCTCAAAACATAATCACGCTGTCAGTTCAAATGCTCATCATGATTTCCAACTTGCTCTGGACATACTCATTCACGACATCCTCCTGGACAGCCACCTTGAAAAGGCCAATCCACTCTTGATAGCTCTTCAACAGCTCAGTGGAGAAATTTTTAAGATAAAAGTTCACCTTCCGTCAAACTTGCAACAAACTATCAATCAAGACAACCTACTTGAGGTTTATAAATTTATATTTAATATTTAGCAATATTAATAGAATCGTCGCAAAAAATCACGTGATCTTTAGCATCGAATTACCACTAGTTGATCCAACGGAGTTCCAACTTTTGCACCTCGTTCCAATTGCTGCACCAATAAACGATTCGCTATCAGAAGTAAGACTATCTACAAAATTTATTGACATCAGCCCACATTGCATTGAGTTGCTACCGATGTCACAGGAACAGCTTGATGCAAGTTAGCAATTTGAACTCGCTGATAGCGGATTTATACAATTTCGCCAATAGTGCACCATCAAACACAGTTTTATAATGATAAGGGGTCGTTAAAAAATGGCTATAAAAATCCACGCTGAAACATCTAAATTCAACATTCCGTTTGGGTGGAACAAACAACATAAACGTCAAATTTATGCCAAATGTATACTCTCCCACATGAAGCCACCGTGAAGCACAGTTAACTCATCAGTTACGTGGCCATTATTGTCATCCTGGGAACAACATACAGAATAAGATTGCTCAAGGAGACTGTACAAGCACAGCCAGTCACGATGCCAAGACAACAATACCAAGTCTCACGTACTCGTATTCGTTTAAATTGGTAAAAATGGTTTATTAGAAGCGCAGAACTGACTTCCTATCTATGTTTTTTGGCGTTCATTAAATTCAGGAAATTCCGTCAATATTTTAAACTCTCAGCTTCCTATGCGGATACTTCACATATTCGAAAGCAGGCAACAATCTTATACAATATAAGCTACTTTAAGTATTATCAAAACTCACTGCCTTGTCTTGGTTTATGTACGAAAACCCATCTTCTTGAGCACTTGACCAGCCAGATTTGCAGTTTGGAATTAAATCAGCAATTAAAACTGTATATTGAAATTTTTGTTTAGCTTCTATTTCAACATTTCCGATTTCAGCAAATTCGTAGCTTGTCAAAATGTTGTAGTCTGTTTCCACATCAGCTATTACTTTTTTTTCAATTTCATTTAGACTTAAAGTAGCTGTGACCGTGTACCTGGAGTAAAAATTAGTGGAAAATAAAAAAGATTTCTGTAAAATATTTTTTTAAATGCATGTGACTTAAGCTAAAAGATATTTTGGTTTTTTATTAAATAATTTCAAAAACAATTTTTTATTAGAATTATTTTTTTAATATTTCATCAGGCCGGTTCTATAAAATGGAGAATATGTGCTTTTGCTCAGGAAATAGAGCAAAAGCTCGTCATTCGAATGTGAGTGTTAACTCGTGCTTCACTTTTCAGTGTTTAAAATTTTGTTATCTCGCAATTTTCTAAATCTGTACAAATCAGTTTCATAACAAGTGTTTGAATGAACAACATTTTAGTAACCATGCTAATATTATGGATAAACTGAATAAAATCTTTTATTCGAACTATTTGCTCAGAAATGTTGCTTTGAGTAAATGAATTTCGTATAAATAAAAATTTCAAAATGTCACTTGTAGCATTTACTCTGTTATACGATAGCTTCTGCTCAGCTTCGTATTGATAAAAACAGAAAAAGCTACATTTACTCCAAAAATCTTGAGTCTGCTACTTTGTTGACTCAAAGTATTTACTCTGACTATTTTACTTAAAGTTATTTGTTTCTTTACCGCATTCAGTCGTTTAATTTTGATTTTACGCGCTATCAACGCAGAACGTATAAAAATTATAGTTTAGCTAGATAAGACTATAATCACAGATCATCATATTTGGCTAAAATCAGAAATTCGTTACATCATTTTGAGTACGTCAACAAATTGCAGAAATTTAGAAGCAAACTTGGAACAGGTTTCCTTAAGCTGAGATTCTCAATTTTTTTTTAAGGGTGAAAGGGGGTTAAAAATAACTAAAAATATGATAAAAAGTGTCGCTCGGATCTACTTAGTTTCGGAGATATAGCCATCGGAATTTCCGGGTATAGCTTTTGTTCAAACGATTATAAGTTGGGAACTACTGTATGAATGTAAGAAATATGGATGTCATAAGAAAGATAATTTGGTGGCCTACAACGCTGCGTTAAGTTTTGAAATTAGACCTTTAGTTTTGGAGATATGACGATTTTTGTGGAATTTTGTCAAATTTTTTTTAGAAAAACGTTATTTATGCCAAAAAACGTGTTAATAAGCTATATGTTTATTAGCACGTCAAGAAAGTTTGATTCTTTTGCACTAAAACTATATGTATAGTTACTTTTTTATTTTGACTTTTTTTATCGGAAAAAGTTAAATAGCTTTTGTGAATTTGGTATTAAAATATGTAGTAATTATTTACTTTAAGGGCCTTCCTCAATTTTCTTGAATGTTGAGTATTTTATACAGTTCCGTATGCTTATCAAGAATGTATCTATATGTTGGACGCGAAAAAATGTATTCTTTAAAAACATTGGTCAAATTTTCAGAAAAATCGTAATATGCCATTATATACTTCATATACCATTATTTAAGGCCATTAAATTATCTTTCTTATGGGACCCATATTTTAGATATCCATACAGGGTTTCGAACTTATAATCATTTTTACAAAAACTATGTCTGGAACTTCCGACCGCTATATTCCCGAAACCAGATCCAAGCGACACTTTTTTCATCTATTTTTATTTATTTTTAAGCCCTTCTTTTATATCATACCACTTATGCCGATTGTGGTGGCAAATAACGTGCGTGCTAAAAAGCAGTACATGCCAAGAAAACTTGGTGACGATAAAAACTTTAAGAAATTATATCGTTTTACACGTCGGAATGTGGACTATTTGACGTAAAATTTTTACCTGAAAATTTGGAACGGCGCGGTGGCGCAATTTTTAATGTGCGAAAAATCAGAAAATCGCCTAACTCCATTATATTGTGCTTTTTGTCATGTCAACAAAACTATTTCTGACGTTTTGACGTCTCATTTGACGTTTTAAAACTCTGTTATACAAAATTATAACAGAGTCAAAAAACTGAGTAAATTCATACGAATAGTGGCCTTAACTCAGAGCATTAACTTTACTCCGATAGCATTTACAAAACTCGTTTTTGTTACTTCGGAGTAAATGCATCATTTGCTCAGCTTTTATTTGTGTATCCCAATTAGGCTAAGATCACACGAACGTTTTTTCAACCCGCGCCTTGCGTTAGTTTTTGATAAAACTAACGTGCGTTCCAACGAGCGTTGATAAAACGCACATTCATGGTGTGGCTTATTGCATTTATTTATGTGTTATGCTGAAAAGAGCGTTGAAAAAACGCTATTGTGAACTGAGCCTAAAGTATTAAACAGAATTCCGGTGGTTGACGTAAATACCACCAGCGTTCATACGTTAAACGCTAAAACCGTCGTAAAATACGTTCGAATAAACAGAATTGCGACGTACGACGGCAAATTCAGCTATCATTTTGTTTAAAAGGAAGTTATTTTTATATTGGAATATTTTATTTTGTGAGTGCTGCTAAATTAAAATAAAATGACCTCAAGCATCGTAAGATTAGTACAAATAATAAAAATTATTAAAATAATGGATGCAATGTGCGAAATGTTCGTTGAGGCTAGCAAGTGGCTAAGGAGTTGGTGGTTGCGTCCTGTAAATCTAAGCAGGAATGAGTTTGGGTTCCACTTAACGTGCTTTCTGGAACTAAAGGACAAATAACATTTTTTAAGGCCACTAGAATGAGTGTTCCGTAGTTTAACACTCTTCTGGATTTAATCAAAGAAAGGCTTCAGATTTTTTCAGACATTGACATTGATGTAATTAATTTTGGTCCGAAATGAAATAAAATGGCTGTGCATGGTCGCACAAAATGGGAGTATCCACGGTAAGGGAAATTATATATGATACCTGCACTGCCTTATGGACAGAAATTCACGATATTTACGTTGCTCAACCCAACCAATACGAGTTAAAAAAATATCGGGCAGGTTTGTTGTGAGCTTGTAAGTTTTGTCTAAAATTATTTTAAAATTTTCTGTTCGTTAAGGTTCTACAATAAAACGGGAATGCCACATTGCGTGGGAGCAGTTGATGACAAACACATCAACATAGTTTGCCCAAAACGGAGCGGAACCTTATTTTACAACTACAAGAAAAACAATGTATAGTTCCGGATATTGCTTTTGTAAAAATCGTAATAAGTTGAGAATTTCTCAATGAATTTCAAAAATATAAATGTAGCAAGAAAGATAATTTGATGACCCATAGTAATGATATGAAAATCTTTCAAATTTATCCTGTAGTTTTAGAGACATGTCGATTTTGCTGAAATTTTAACCAATTTTTTTTTTAAAACCGTTGTTTTTTCAAAAAAATGTGTTTATAGCCTGTCCTTTTTTAGCATTTTTAGAAAGATAATTTATTTCCTTTCAAATGGTATTCCTTATAGTACATTTTTTTTAATATTAACACTCTTTTTACCTGAAAACAAAAAATAATCAATGAATTCGTATGAAAAGTATGTATTTATGGACAAAAACAATAAAGAACATCAACAACAATTTTCATTAAAAAACTTAAAAACCACCTGTGGCGCTTCTTTGTTTCAATTCAAAAACTTATCGATTTATATGTCATTATACTGTGCCGTCTCTTTTGTTTGGTTTCTTTTTACAAATAAAACATCGGTTGTGTTGCATTCATCAAGATATGTTAAGATTAAGTAAAATGAAAAAAAAAAAAGGTTCTTAACACAATTTTTAGAAAAAATAAAGGTTTTTAAAACAAATATTGGTCAAAATATCAGAAATATCGTCAAATCTCTCAAATTTTAGGTTGAATTTAAAAAATTTCAAATCATTATTGTAGGCCATTAGATTATCTTTCTTATGAAAGCCATATTTTTGATATCCATGCAAGGGTTCCTAACTTATAATTATTTTTACAAGACCCATATCCGAAACTTCCGATGGCTGTATCTCCGAAACTAGATCCGAGCGACACTTTTGCTCTTCAACGTCTTTTTTACATTTATATAAAATGTAATTTCACCGCAGTGCCTACACTATGTATGTAAGTTTCGAAATGGCCGAAGATACACCTTTACTAGTTTTATTTTATTTTTATTTTTCATTTATTTTTCAAATGTTCCAGAGCTGCAATATACTACCCTTATTTGGATAACATGATTTCAGAACTAAAATCAATCAAAACCCAAAAAATTTTGAGCAATTTACCCTTAGAAGGTTTAATAGCGGCAAGTCACTCGAATGTGTCAGTTGACAAAATCGTGGAGGTTGCTCTCACTTACGAAAGTGATTTAAATGTAGTGAGATAAAGCTTAAATCCGAAATTCAATTTTGGCATCAGTATTGTTGTAAACCCGTTTTCAAAGATACTTTGAATGCAATGAAGGATTGACCATTACAAAAAAGCAAAAATCAGATCAGATCAACAGTGACAGAAGATCGCTTGAATGGATTGGTTCTGGGAAATTTTTATATAGAAATCGATATAAGCTCAACTGAAGTTTTTGAATTATTTTGCCCGAAGAAACTTCGACGTCTTGAAATCCTTGACTGAACTACTGATAAGATAGAAAAAAAACTCGATGTTTTACAAAGATGCTAAAATTATCCTTTTTTTTGATATATGGGGTATTTCGTGCGAAGCCGACAGTGAAAATAAAGTGAGGTCGTGAAATTTGTTTATGTTTCGGTTAGTTATACAACTAGTAGACATAAATACAACTAGTAGACACAATTGTTTTTTTGCATGAGGCTGGATTACCGAGTTATGGGCTTCTGAAGTTTGAGGACCATCATATTTAAACGCTGTTATTGGAATCAACGAATCCATAAAAAAGAAATATAAATAATATTGTTTAAACTGGTAAAGCGAATGTTTTTTTTAGTTTTTTAGCTAATTTTAAATTTTTGTAGGTATAGAAAATCTTTATTACAAGTTTCAAATCAGATTTTCAGTAACTTCGACTTGTTAGTCGATATTCGTTACTTTTTTATGTGAATTTTGTTTTTGTAAAATTATTGAACTATCGGACTAACGAGTAACGAAGTAACTAGGTTGATAATTTTCTTTTAGTTTGTTGTCAAATAAAAAAGTGGAAACATAAAAAAGAAAAAAAATTTAAAATTCTAATAGATTTTGCCAATGTGCGTGGCATTTTTGTGATTGAGTTATAAAATTATATTTTCTTTTCAGGTTAAAAGCACAAAAGCAGTTGTTTCTGGCAGGTTAATGCAACAAAACAAAAATGATGCCTTCATAGTCAAAAGTTTTATCAGATTACCAACTTACAGAGATTTAACAAACTAACGAGGCCGGTGTGAATACCACTAATATTTTCACTTCAAAAAACAAACCTTAAGTATATAGATAAATATTATAACGTGATCGATATGAGTTAAGGAGATAGATAAATTAAAGGACTTAAGCCAGGGCAAGGTACCATGCAAAATGTGGCAAGTATGTACTTCAAATCATATATCTCGTAAACTATTGCAGATCACATTTTAAAATTATTAGCATATTATTTGTATACTTCAAGCTATATTTTAAAACTAAAATACAAAAAGTAAAATATATCGAAATAGTTTAAGTTCTGAGATGAAATGTTCACTTTCGGTTTCCCACAAGACAAAAAAATTAGAATTTTAAATCTAATTTCATAATTGAAAAGAGCAGTAAGTGTCCCATAGCAACCAAAATGCTTGGTATTCTATTGAAAATATGTTAAATTCGAAAAATCTACTTCCGAAAAATCCATTCTTCATATCAAAGTCCATAACTTGTCAACTAAGCCTTACATAAAAAAATATTAGGTGCTTACACCTTTTAGAAGTACAATTAAGCCAAATATGAATAAATTTAAAATCTCTTTTTTTTTTCATTATCGGCTTTGCATGAAATGCCCCATATGCCAAAAAATATAAATATTGCTATATATATATGTTAGTCCCCCGCTCAAGTATATTCTATATCCGCCACTGGAGATAGGGGTTGGGATCGGGCAACATGATGCCATAATTCTAATTTTTAAGGAGATTTTTCACTTAATCACGTACGACAGTGCTGATATGTTTAGTATTGTCTCTATAATGGTTGAATTTCAACCATGGACGAAATCTAGTAAAAAAGGGTCAATCGGGCGTTGGAGAGGCGTAATTTTCTGCGGGTAAACTAAAACCATGTAGTATTATCACAATGGATCTAAAAAAAGTTTGACGGAGACGGAACACAAATCTCCATTAGAAGGGTCCTATACCCACTGTGAAAGTTCCCAGTTATGGTATGTGGGTTACATACTGGTAGCATGGGAAAGCGTTGGTAAATGGAGAGTTTTTACCGATATTATGACGAAGGAGTAATACTTAAACACACTTCAAAACGAATTGTAAAAACCTGCTCAGAGTTTCGGCTTCACTGACACTCAAAAGGCTGAAAAGCTAAAACAAAAATTGCACCACGACAATGATTCTGGGTGCTGCATAATTGCAGTAAAGTTATGAGCATATCAGCCCAAAGCCCTGATGAACTCAATTGGAATTTAATGAGCACACTATAAAAAGGTTCTAAAACAGGCTCCAACAAATAAAAATGCTCAAATAAGAGTTATTAAGGAGGACATGATTTACAAAAACTTATTGCGTCTAGTCCAAGAAAGGTTCTAGCCGTGATTGGATTTCGTGGTGGAAACAGAAATCATTGAACTTTTTATACCCTACACAGAGGGTATATTCACTTTGTCATTCCGTTTGTAACGCATAGAAGGGGGCTTGGTAGGTATACAAAAATGTATATATTATTGATAAGCGTCACCACCTGAGTCGATATAGCAACGTCCGTCTGCTGAAATCACGTTTACGGGAAAATTAAGCAAGTTAATTCAATGAAATTTGACACATAGGTCACACCTTCTTACAAGCTGCATGCACAAATGGGAAAAATCGGGTCACTGCCACGCCCACCACCCTTACGTTATGTAAATTTACCTCAACACATTTTGAAAAAAGTTGCTGCGATTTTGATGAAACTTGGTGATGTGGTGAGCATGTGAACAAAATTAAGATTAGGTTTCAAATTTTAACGCCATAGCTCGTAGCCATGCAAAATTCTGTTATGAAATTAAGTACACGGATACAGATCATAAATATCTTGAATTGTGCTTAAAGTGGAATTGGAAAAGTGGGCGTGGCACTTTTCAACAATTGAAAATTTTGATTTCGTATAACTCACAATTCGCACATACGATTTTCATGACAATTTTGGGTAATTAATTTTCAATTAATTAGTATTTTTAACATTTATTTCAATGCAGTGTAGGGTATGTGAGTTTTGACCTGGCCGGAGATAACACCTTTACTAGTTCTTATTAGTTCTTTAGTTGACATCATGAAATGGCTATTGTTTTCATTTAGGTTCGACAAACTTTTCGTTTTCTTTTGGTTTGGATCAAATTGATTATTTAATTTTTTTTTTTTAAATTTTTTTTTTGGAGGATTATTGACCAGTATTTTTTAAATTGCACTTGAGTTAAGTTTTTTTGAACATTGGAACATAAAATTAAATTTAGAATGTGACAATGATAAGATGTACAGAATTTTGAATTAACTTGCAATTAACTTTTACAGTATTGAATACGAAATATAAGAAAATTTTTGTTTTTGTCTGCAAACATAGGAGATTTAGAAATTTTTTTAAATACTTTTTATGGAAACACTTGTTAACTCTTTTTCTCGTTTATGACGACTGTGTAGTTATAGTTAATGTTGTCCGTGTCCTCTTTGTGGCTGATTGCACTTTTCCCTTTTTCTTGTATTCGCAGGCTTTCTATCGTCATACGTTTGTTGTGGTTCTTTTCTATGTCTAATATTTTGACCTTTTCGAAATCAGCTGAATGGCTGGTCTCGAACATATGTTGTGCTAATGCTGTTGTCGTCTTCTTGTTTTATACGTCTCTTTTGTGCTCTCCCTTTCTAACTTCTAGTGCTCGTTTTATCGTGCCTATGTGTATCTTCCCGCATTTTTCATTCGTGTTACAGCCACAAGTAATCTGGTATACCACGTCGTTTTTTTCGCAGTCGTCAATTTGTCTTAGTAAATATATGTAAAAATGTTACTGAGAGTCAAGTTAGATCTATAAGCCAAAGAGGATCAAAAGAGATGAAGCTCTCGGCAGAATTCTAGTACTAACGCAAAAAAATTCAGTCGCGTCACTGTTTTTTAAAAACTCACCCACCTATGGTGACTAATAAAAATCTAGACTTTACCACTTAGAACATTTTTGTCCAAATTAGGGAATTTTAGAAATTATTTTTATTATGTAGTCGAAAAAATCAACGTAATTTAGACAAATTCTGAAAATTATTAAAATAAAATCATAAATAATTTAGCTTACGGGTGTTTTGACCTTTAAATAAGCAAAAATCACTTACAGACTTTTTTAGCTAAAAATTTTTACATATGGCAGCTTGCTCATCTGACAAATGTCATAAAATACTTCACCACTAAATTTTGCGCACAAATTTTTGAGAAAACAGCTGTTAAAGGTAAACAACTCGTTTCGTCTATTCAAATCGAAGAAAAGTGGAAAATTATTTTTTGACTACTAAGCACCCATTTCATAGACCAGATGACTTATGACTTTCATGTATATTAAATGTTTTCAACTTGGTTGTAATGTTTATAGTTTAAGAGAAATTTTAATGAAATGAAAAGCAAAGAAAATCTTAAAAATAAGTTGCTATCAAATATAATAAAATTGCAACAGCAACAGCGCCAAAGGGCAGCATACGTTTAATCAGAGAATATTGGATTTAAGCTGTAATTCTTTTCCTGGCGTAGTTTTAGATTATCAATACGCTTCTTGTATATAATTAACTCTTATTCGCGTTGCACGGGTGTATTATTAATGGCAGCTAATTCTTCGCGCTTTTGCTTATCGAAAGCATTTCGTTTATCTGTTGTTTTCTCACTGGTTAGAAAAATTTTTTCCTCCTTTGGCCGCGATACGTTGCATTTTTTTCCTTCTCTAGCTTCCTTGGCTTCCAACAGCAATAACTGCTCACTGATTACCAGTGAATCTTTGGAGCATTCTGCTGTTCTCTGTACATTTGATTTGTTCTCACTTATTACTTGCTCTAGCGCATGCTCTCATCTCGTAACGTATCCACTAACTTTGTTAGCTCTACGTTCAGGTTAGGGCTACGTTCAGAATAATTTTTGAATTGTGTCTGCACACTGATAGCAAGTAGTGGAGTTTGTTGCTTGTTTTGCAGCTGAAGTTGCTGTTTCATGTTGTCTCAAATTTCATTGCAGACTTCAAGTAACATTGATACACTGTTCTCTTGTTATCCTTTGAAATTACTGCTGGTTTGGCTGGTGTCTCCTCCGTTGAATTTGTAAGAATGTTATACTTTCCATTACGTTTTTTAGTGACTTCATTTTCTTGGGTTATGTCATCATCATCGTCGTCACCATCATCACTATCTTCATCCTCATCATCATTAGCAAATTTTCTGCTGCCATCATCCAGTGATTCTATAACATTGGCCATATTATTCGTTTCATTAGCAATTTCTGCTGCTAGTTGCGATAAATATTTTTGCACTGTTTGCAATTTACTATTGAACTTTGTGCATTTGGCTTCGAAGTCCTCGGTTTTCTTGGGTGGTGATAAATTATTAGTTCGCGCGGGGCCACCAAATTCTAATTATTCGCCTCAAGCTAGAGTTTAAAAAGAAATAAATACATTAAAAAAGCTTTTACTTTTAGAAACACTTACTCACGTTAATCTTGCGATTTTATTTTGAAATGTCAAATTTAGTTGGACTACAAAGTCAGCTGTCAGTTTGTTTACCATACTGAAAAATTAATTAAATTTTCACCTTTTGCACGGTTGCAAAAATCAAGTAATTTCACTAACTCATTGGGGACCAACTCTGGCGTAACCTCACATTTGTATGGGACCAACTCTGAAATAACCTCACATTTTTTTTAAGCTTTTTTTTAATTCTTCTTCTTTTTCTTAGTTTTTTATGAAGAAAATGGAATCAAAAGAACACTACTATACCCACGCAAATAATAATAATGATTTTTAAAGATCAAAAAATTATATATCTTGTTTGGCAAGCTTCAAAAATCATTGTAATTATGTTTTAAAATTTTCATATTTTGGGATTTTTTTCAGAAAAATTTCATTTTCACCACAACGTTAAGATGTTGCCCCTACGGAAAAAATCATAAACGATACGCCGGAAATTGTTAGAAATCAGCAAAGTTTTCCCAAAACGCAAGTTATTATGACGGCTTTCAACAATACATATACTCCATATGCCAAAAAACTATTTAGAACGCTTGAACTTATATAAACTTATATAGCCTTATTAAATATTCTGTCTGGCTTAAATAATTTTAAAATTCCAAACATAATGACAGTTTTTCATAGAATTATAAAAAAATATATTGAAGTTTCATGATTTAATTATTTAAAGTCAAAAAAATTATTTTTGTTTGAAAAATTAGAGCAATCAATTGTTCCTAATATACTTTGGCCTAGTTCGACCGATAAAAACTTAATGAAATATTGAAAATCTAATTAAGACTATACTAAAAGTAAAAATGTTTTATGTTCGTAAGGTTTTGTCTTCAAATTTTTGATTAAATTGTTTAAAACAAACATCTGTAATAATTGTATTTCACTGCATATAATGGGAAGCAATACTTTCTTTGGATTAAACGAAATTCATTTTGAGTTTATGAATATTTTATTAATTTCTATATTTTTTCTAACAATATCATATATAAATCTACTTTATATCTGGAATATAATCAAGATAGAGTTATTGATATGTTTCTTAGAGCTCTATTTCGACATTTTTGATCCACTTTTCTGACATTAAGGGCTTTACTTAATATGTAATCAGCTCCTTACCAAGTTGGACTGCTTCTCATTCGTGTGGTTCGCTTTATACTATTATTATGGATTTGTTTTCTATTTGGTGAACTCTGCTCTTTCTGTTGAATATAAGTTCATAAGTGTCCATTCCGAATATTTTTTCAATTATTCGATCTCGAACTTGTTATCGCAACGTGCTGGTTAAAATACAAAATGTTTGTTGATATTATTTTTAAACTTACATCGTTTCGAAAGAAACCGCAATCTTAGGCATGACATAAATTAGGACTCTGAAACATTTTTTTGTAAATATGATGATACATAAATATTTAAATTTCTCAAGCAATTCCCCCAATACCCTAATAAAAAGAAAATTTCCACAAATTTTATTTCACAATGCACGGCAGCATTGTTTTATACGAGTCACACGCATTCTCTGACATTCAATACGTGTGAGCAGAATTTCGTGGCAGAATAGAGCTTCATCTCTTTTGATCCTCTTTGCTATAAACGAAAGTTACGTTTTCTGCCTTCACCATTGTCCGTTTTCTTTTTGTTTTTAACAAATAATTATGTTAATTTTTTCTAGTGACGAATGTATAAAAGAATTGAATAAAAAAAAATGTATTTTATTTAAATCAATATTAAAGTGATAATTGTATTGCATAATTTATTTTGCAAACAATCACTTGACAGACTGTATGTACATCTACTATTATTAAACGAACTACAATTGTATATATATGTTACCGGCCAAACTAGTTTTTAGGATAAACTAGATATTCCTAAGCCACACTAGTTCGTCCGAAGCGTGCTTGGCCTTAACTGCGACAGAGGGTGTAGATCCTCCAAAATATCCAACACCGGCTTCGCGGCTGCGGTTTACTGTAATATATTGAACCCCGCTGTGTTAACGAATCCTATGTTGGGCATAGTATAATGAACCGCAGCCGAAGACCCTTGCGAAGCCTGCGCTGGACATATTGGAGGATGTAAGCTATGAGGCCCGGTCAGTGGCCGCCCACTTATCCTAACATACTAAATCTTTAAAAATATCGGGAGTGAGAATATTGTTTCAATTTACATTGCAAATCATAAATCTTAACTTTAAATGCTTGTAAAATCAAACAGGGTGAAAAAACATGGATAAATTTTTCAGGGATTGTACTCCTATATGTTCTGAAAATTTTGAGCCTATAAAGGCTGAAATCGGTGATGGAGTATTTGGGAAAGTGATGTTTTCTTGGAAGGTAAATTTTTTTATCTTTTACCACATAGAAACCGCTCAGGCTTTCATTTATTCAGATTTGCAGCTTTTTTGTCATCTACTAGTACACAACTACCTAAAAATAATATAAAATCTAATTTGAATTGTGTTGGTTTGCTTATATTCATCAATGAATTTTTTTGTTTTACTTTCGAGTTTTTTTTAACACAATTTACAACTTTTTTTTTTAAGCAATAATATTGGCCAAAAAAATTTTATCGAATTTTTTTATATCTTCTACATGACAGACCAATCACTGAAAAAAGTTTCAGTCAATTAAAAAAACATGAACATTCTTGTATGTATATATATTAGGGTGTGCCATTTTTGAGCAACTTTATTTTTGCAACTAAAAAACAGGCTTAAAACTTTCAGAAAGGTGAAAAAGGAAGCCTCTAAAAATTTGAGCTCTTAATATTAACGTTTAGAGGTGCCTGTTTCTAACTTTCCATTTTCCATATAAATTACACGGAAAAAAAATAATTTTTTTTTCTTATTTTTGTGGGTTGATCTGAGAGCATTGTAAAAATGAACTGAAAGATTATTTTAGTAGGAAATTTAACGCTCTACAAAAAAAAAATTATATTATTTGATTAACTGTTAAACAAAAGTAATTATGCATTAGGTTCAGTAAAATTATAGACTGAATTTTTTTTTTTTTTTTTTTTTTGTAGAGCGTTGAATTTTCTACTAAAATAATCTTTCAGTTCATTTTTACAATGCTCTCAGATCAACCCACAAAAATAAGAAAAAAAAATAATTTTTGTTCCGTGTAATTTATATGGAAAATGGAAAGTTAGAAACAGGCACCTCTAAATGTTAATATTAAGAGCTCAAATATTTAGAGGCTTCTTTTTTCACCTTTCTGAAAGTTTTAATGGCACACTCTAATATATATATATATTTTCTGACATTATTTCGAAAACGGGTGCAGCGATATTGATGAAACTTCTGGGCTAGGTGCATGTGTTAACAAAAGTAAGATTGGGCTTTTACGGCGCAAGATCGAAATTTCAATTTATTTTAATGGTAATATATTACAAATATCTTATAATGAACAGGAAAAATAGTTAAAAAATTCACAGTTTTTTAAAAATATTTATTTTTCATAAAAAATTGTTTGTTGCAGAAATGCAACACGGCGTCAATTGATATGATATTGTTTGAAGCAATTATTTGACTGGTTGTAGCATAACCCGACTACACATTTTTCGCATACGGTTTGAGTGTAGCCACTACTGCCTGGAAATTTGCACCTCATTCGTTTGTCTGTCCATGTAGGCCAATGTCCATACTGATCTATTCGAACGTCTTTATTTGGAACGTGTTGTGGTGAACTTTTATTCTTTTTTGCTTGAAGTGCACTTTCCAGTTGAGAGTTTCGCTTATTCCTCTGTATTATTTTATACTTGCACAAAGTTTCGCAATAAAAATTCGAAACTCTGCAGAGTTCAAAACTTTGTCCTTTCTTTGAGTTTCAGAATGTATTCTTCTATACAGGAGCCAGGCATTACACATTGTCATGTCAAGAAAATGATAGTATAGCCTCATATACCAACGTTTACTGCGAAGTTTAATTTTGTAGTGTGCCATAACAGAGTCTAATAGGTCAAGAGATAAATTGGCTTCTAATGGAATTTTCTCAAAATTTTGATTGGTTTTTTCAATTAGTGGCCTGATTTTGTATAGTCGATCAGAGTCCTGATGTCCATATGGTAACATTAGCATTCAAATTCTTTAATGGCGAGGCGGCAAGCCGTCAATAAACAAGCTACTAAAAAAGCAGCACAATGACGCCATGTTGCATTTCTGCAACAAAACAAACAGGGCAGCTACAGCTACTCAATAAACTTTTTTGTGTATTTTCAGCCTTTTAAAATCAATATTATAATTCACAAAAACAAACTTTATGTAAACAGCAAGTACCGATGTATTCACATTCGCGACTTCGACTACAGAAAACATCGATAGGGTCGCCATCTAGAGAGGTGACTCTTAACTAATGTGTATAATAGTTTATTGTGAAGTTATAACAGCGCGCAAATTTGAATATTTCGTTTCAGTTTAAAATTTATGGCGGTTTAAATGGTATGTTGCAGGACTGCAACACTGCGCCGTAAAGGGTTAAGTTTTCAAATACTCTTTCAGGGGCGTGACACAGCCCTAAACTTTTATTTCCTAACGTCATATCTCGCAAACCATTCTAGATATTCTAATGAAATTTGATAGAAAAATACAGATCGTAAATATTTTAAATTATCCCAAAAGAAGCCGGAATCAGAACAGCGTAGTCACATATGCCGAGTCACCGAGGTGAGTGAAAATCGACGCCACGACGCCAGGCCACGCTGGTGCAAAAACGTATCGCACCTAATTACAAATTGCGGTGCGTGCGATTTTGGATCAATGCATTCAACTTCTTTCTTTTTTGCCATTGCAAAAAATCATTTTTAGATCGGTGATAGACAATCTGTAGTTACTCAAGTGACAAGTTTTTAAGATTTATAAAGAATTAGAATTAAATGTGCAAAAATGGAGCGAAAATCAAAGGATTATATTCGTGATATATATATGTAGAAATTGCAACCGAGAAATGCGTGGAGACTTGAGTTCAAATTTGGAGATACATTTAAGAAATAATCACGAATATCTTTATATCAAATTGCGTACCGAATATGACGAAAAATTTAATTGTGATCAGCAACAGGAAAATATTTAATTTTTCTATTGAAGTTTCAGAAGTCCTTAAACATATAACAAACTTAGTGGCAAATGAGAACCTTCCATTTGCAGTTTTGGACTGTGAGGTGTTAAGATTTTTTTTGGAACCCATATACAGAGGATTGGGAATGAATATTATTAATTCACATATCATTAATGATTATATAAGTGAAAGGCATTTAGAAATAAAAATCAATATTACACAGATTGTAAAAAAATATGTTATCTGCCTCAAAATTGGCACTATAATCTGCTCCGATAGAGGAATATTCATTGGGCATAAAAATCCAATATGTCAAGAATGCTAAAATAATAATTAAAGCTCAAGATATAGTGGAGCTAATGTGTTCCCATGCTGGAGAATATATGAAAAAGTTAAAAATGTTTTAGCAGAATTCGAATAGATGTCTCAAAATTATGCGGGTAATATTCACAGTAAACAAAATTATCAAATCACACATTAAAACGTACTTATAGCTACAACCAATAAAGAGAATAAATAATAATAAGAGATTTCATAGATGTGCCTGAACAAAAAATGTTGCGACTGTGCCGCGGATGACTGAGCTGGTCTAAGACTTCGTCGTGAAATTAAGATCCAAAGGAGAATTTTTACTCAAAAACGTAGTCGAGTACGTCATAGTATGAGCGAAATTGAAAAAGGAGAATTAATGTTTGCAATCGTTTTTATTTTCGTTCGTATTGAATTTTGGCATTGGAGTTTTTAACAACGAAGTTAAAATTCAATCGGCTCTGCAATTTTGTATCTTACGTATTAAGATTTTCTATTTTATTAATTCCAATTCATAGGGTAATATTTGAACATAAGAAAATGAATCTCGCCATATGATTTGAAAATTAAAAACAGGAAGTATAAGTCAAAAAATAGTGTAAACTCGATTTGTTTGCTTACATTTCACATTGGATTTTGACAAATGCGAAGCCAGATTTAGGTGTCAAATTTTAATAGGACAAATTAATATAACCTTTATTGTTATTTTCATGATCATGTCGAAAAATATAGAAATTGTAGAATATTTGTGATTATTTAAAATAACTTTAATTCAAACTGCCAGACAGAAGAATTTTTGTTTCAATCAGACGCTCAGCAAATCAAACAACATGAATATCATTTTTATTTTTCAGTTTGAACAGAAAAATGCATGAACTCGATAAAGGGATCAAGGGTGCTGGGGCCCCCAACATAAATATTTTTGAATTTGCAAAAACATAAGCTCAAATTAAAATAACACGGCGATAGCGATAGTGTATTTTGGCATCTTGATTTAGTTTCTTTGTTAATTTTAAAAAAAGTTGAATTTTTTGTCTTTTAAAATTTTGATTTTCATGAATTTTAAATGCAGAATCAGTTCTTGTGATTGAAATGTTAATATTTAACTTATTTAGGTATTAACTTTTCCTGACTTATGATTTCTTTCAAATAAAACAAGAAAATATCAAAATATATGTTCATAATTTAAAAACCCCCTTAGAAAATATTCTGTTTGCAATAAATGGAAATGTGAAACACATACAAGCAAACAACAGGAATGTAATAGTTGACAATTTTCATCTGAATTTTTCGGCAGAAAAAAAGCAACAACAGTACAAATAACGTGATCGGTTGTAAACTACACAAAAAAAAAAACAAATACACTCATTTTGTTAGGATTTTTTCAAGTGAATTTTTTTTAAAGAAAAAAAGCAACAACAACAATGGCGCGAGATCGGTTGCAAATTTGTTGATTTGGAGAAGTCAATACAAAAATTCTGCTTCTGGATTTGCTGGTTGCTTGGTAGCAATAAAAATGAATTTTCTCAAACGCAGGTCAAATGTAAAATAAATAATAATAATGCAAATAAAAACTCCCTCCCCCTATTTTATTGAATAATTTCCGAAAGACTTTTCAGATTCTTATGTTCAAAAATTACCCAAAAAAATAGAATTGAAAATATTAATATGTAAAATAAAATTGCAGAGGCGATTGAATTTTAACTTCGTTGTTAAAAACTCCAATGCCAAAATACAATTCGAACGAAAATAAAAACGATTGCAAGCAACCGAGTTTCCTTTTTTAATTTCATACTATGACGTATTCGTCTACTTTTTTGAGTAAAAATTCTCCTGCGGACCTTAATTTCACGACGAAGTCTTGGACCAAGGAGTATAAATAATAATAAGAGATTCCATGGATGTGTCTAAACAAAAAATGTTGCGACTGTGCCGTACCCAACTGAGTTGGTCTAAAACTTCGCCGTGAAATTAAGATCCAGAGGAGAATTTTTACTCAAAAAAGTAGTCGAATACGAGCGAAATCCAAACGGAGAAGTTCCTTTGTGATCGTTTTTATTTTCGTTCGTATAGAAAGAACAACGAAGTTAAAACTCAATCGGCTCTGTAATTTTTTATTTTACTTATTAAGATTTTCTATTTTTTTATTTAAAATTCATAGGGTCATTTTTGAACATTAGAAAATGAATCCATATGATTTGAAAATCAAAAATAGGAGTCTTTCAGAAATTATTCAATAAATTCAATATTGTTTGTATGGAGGAGTTCTTATTTGCATTTTTATTTATAAATATCATAATTATATTATAGTTATAATTAATTTATTTACATTTGAGCTGCATTTGAGAAAACTAATTTTTATTGCTACCAAGCAACCAGCAAATGCAGCAGCAAGATTTTTATTTTGACTTCTCCAAAACAACAAATTTTCAACCGATCCCGCGTCATTTGCGTTGTTGTTGTTGCTTTTTTCCTTTAGAAAAATTCAATTGAAAAAATCCTAGCAAAATGCAGTATTTGTTGTTGTTTTTTATAGTTCACAACTGATCCCGTTATTTGTATTGTTGTTGCTTTTTTTCCTCCGAAAAATTGAGATGAAAATTGGCAAATATTATATTTCTTTCGTTTGCTTGTATGGGTTTTGCACATTTTGCTATTTTTTGCAACCAGAATATTTTCTGAGGGGGTTTTAATCTAACGAAATTAGGGACTTTTATTTTGATATTTTCATGTCTTTCAGTTCAAACTGAAAAATAAAAATGATATTCATGTTGTTTGACTTGCTGAGCGCCTGCTCAATGCAAATAAGAACTCCTCCATACAAACAATAGAATTTATTGAATAATTTCTGAAAGACTTCTATTTTTGATTTTCAAATCATATGGATTCATTTTCTAATGTTCAAAAATGACCCTATGAATTTTAAATAAAAAAATAGAAAATCTTAATAAGTAAAATAAAAAATTACAGAGCCGATTGAGTTTTAACTTCGTTGTTCTTTCTATACGAACGAAAATAAAAACGATCACAAAGGAACTTCTCCGTTTGGATTTCGCTCGTATTCGACAACTTTTTTGATTAAAAATTCTCCTGTGGATCTTAATTTCACGGCGAAGTTTTAGACCAACTCAGTTGGGTACGGCACAGTCGCAACATTTTTTGTTTAGACACATCCATGGAATCTCTTATTATTATTTATACTCTTTGGAATCTCTATATTATTTATTCTCTTTGCTTTGTCAACACAAATGCATACATATAAGATTTAAGTCGTTAAATAGATTAAAATTTTTGGAATTGTTAAATTCAAAAAAGTTTCTCAATTTCGAAAGAAAGCCTTAAAATTTCATATGCCCCCTTCTTCGAATTTGTTAAGCTAAGAAATGAGTTGAGTGTATTATGTAGCATTTTCATCAAAGATATACCCGAAATTCTTTTGAATTTGGAATTGAAAGATACGTTTTCAGAAGTTTTAAAGCTAAGTTCATTAGTTTTGACAATTCCAACTTCAAGTGGCTCAGTTGAAAGGTCATTCTCTGCACTCAAGCTCATGAAGACTTTTTCGAGAAACACTATGTGTGAACCGAGATTGTCGGAACTGGCTTTATTTCCATAGAAAAAGTATTTCTTAAGGAAATAAAAAGCAATAACAGCTTTTATGATGAGGCTCTGGAAATTTTCTTAAAAAAACCACGTCGTATTGAACTGACATACCAATAAAATTGTTTGGAATAAAAAAGAAATAATTATAAAAACTTTAAACAAATTAAAAATAGCAGAAAAAGAAAAAACAAAATATATAAAAAAAATAAAAATGGGACCGCAGTCTATCACGTAACCGTCGTGGTCTTGCAAAAACTTAGGATAGACATTCATATTTAAACAACACATACACGTTGAACACCCTGTTGAAAGCGCCACGGCACACCACTGATTTAAACATAGGTCTACATTGTTGAAATAGGTTTTTTGCATATTATTAAATGAAAAATATAAAATTTGAATTTGTATTTTTCGTTTACATTGCATTCTAAATAAAACGGATTCGAGACGAACCCTTTTTTTCGTATATGAAGTCCGTTCCGAAAAAATTATAACTTACCTTCCAGGTTCCCGAAACACCATTTCAAATTTTGTCTTACTTTGTGGAAATCCAGCCTCATAGTATTGGCTACTAAATTTAATAGATGAATATTGCCAGAGAACCTATGAATAAAAAAAAGAATCTGTACTACATGTCAAGTGTGTCTTAGATTAGGGTGCTCTCTTATTTATGTTGAAAAGACTTTTGTATTTAAAATTTCAAGAATCTCATTTAATTACCCCACAAACAAAATCTTTAACATGGTTCATATTAAAGCAAATTTAATTTAACTTGGCGCAAATGCTAGGAATAGCTTACCCAGCAGTGAAAAACTTGGTAGGCATAGAAAGGTGCGGGGTTGAAAATATAAGTATAAGATTAATAACATAAGTAAATCGAATAGATTCTATACGTTGTTAAATGAAATTTTATATGAATATCATATTTTTTATACTAAAAAGTATAAAATAAATCCCTAGGTTGACATATAAAATAAAAATTTATATTTAATTTTTTTGATAAATGTATATTTTTGTCGGTTGTTAGAACGTTTGCCTGGGACGCAGTTCAAAGCCTGGAACATATACTTCTTTTTAATTTAATTTAACTTAAAACTTTTGTTTATAAAATGATTTGAATAACACGACTTGAATGGACTGAGATTGGAGCGTGCTTCATTTCTAGAATATTTTGAATGCGATCCCTTTACTACGCTAGCTCGACTAGAGACTGTTCATGTTTTTTTAGGCAAAATTAAACATTAACTACTGTCCGTATAGCTGGTTCTTCAAGTTTCAACAAGTAAAATCTTAAAAATGCTATACCGAGAGTAATTTTAGTAAATGCAACCAAAATTGACATTCTCGCTAAAAATACATGAAATCAAGGCCGTATCCAGGATTAATTTCGGGGGGTTTTGGATTTGAGATTTTTGAAAACCAATTTTCTCTATAATTTTTCAAATCGACGACTTTCTTTAGGTAATTTTGTGCTAAGATTTTTAAACACTATAATGTAAAGGCCTTTATTTCCCAAAAGAATTAATGGATTCTAAAAATTGTTGTTGTTGTTCAAACGTCAGTTATTCCCGATCAAACCTTGAAACAGCTAATAATAAAAACTGCTTCGCCGCTTTTTTAAAGTTTTTCCAAAAAAATCTTTTTTGCTAAAAGTACCCCGACACGGGGCACATTTGACTACATAAGGAGGGGACTCTTTAAATGTGGATTTCGGTCTTACAAACGTGTGTGAAACTGTATTTAAACTATTTATTAAAAATATAATTAAAAAGACAATCGTAAATAGAGCTATTTTATTTTGTAACTTGATTTTTAAAAAACTCTTACGTACTGGGTGTCGAAAATTACATAAGCGACAACGAAAACAGGAAATACCCACTCTCTTTACCCTACAACTGTAGGGTCACAGAATCGTTTATAAAAAAGTGTTTCTAGTTTTAAGGTTGTACTACAGAAAACTTGAAAATGCGTTATTTTAGCTAAAAAATTCAAAACTAAATTATTTCATATTTTCATTAACTAGGGTAGTTTTTTTATACATACTTATTTTATAGTGAACACATTTGTGACTTAAGCTATTAAACAGATTTTAAATAATTTTTTATATTTTTGTGGACGCTTTTGGATCTAATGGTGAACTGTATTATCTTTGGCATGCTCCCTATCAATTTGTCTAGTATTTGAATACTGATCCTGGGCCGCTCTCCATTGGCAACCTTCCGTAACTCGGCCCGATTTGATGATAGAGTCCTCAGTAAAATATACGTTATTACTGGGAACATCCTTTTCTGCTTGAATTCCTGCATGATTTTGATGGAAATCTTCCGCTAGATCATTAATCCGTTTCAAACGTTCCTCATAGTAATTTGAGTTTTTTCAGACCTTTGAGCCTTTCCTGAAGTTGGCTACCAATTGTTTTACTTGGGCGCCAACCTCATGCTGCCGATCAATCAGCTCCTTTGACACACTCATAAGGTATGGTAATGATGAACCTTCTGATGATCCGCCTTGCTGATCCTTGTATCGGATCTCTTGAGTAGAATTGCGTATCTGTTGATCCGCCTTGCCGATCCTTGTGTTGGACCTTTTGAGTAGACAGCAGCTCTTTGATTAGAATGCAGCTCTGTTGTCTTAATTTTGTTTGTAGCGCTGATCCTTGTGGTGATTGCTGTGCCTTGTTTGATATCTGCTTTGGATGTTACTTGCGTGTTCCAGGCAAGCTGAATGCAAGCACGACATTCGGGATCACCAAAAAATGTTTATAATATAGTAAAAACCTTAATGTAAGCCAATGGCACATAAGCCTTGACTTCTTGTGTGTTGCTGCTAAGAGTTGAAGACCACAGTACTTGGAACTGTGACTTTGTGAGAAATTTAAAAATAACAAGCTGTTATTGTGATTTATTGAAAGAAATTCTTGCCTTATATAAGTTAACGACACAAAAGTTGTTAACCTTTTTCATGTTTACATTTAAATATCCGGTCCGCTATGTATTATTGCAACACAATATCAGTTTTCAATTTCATTTATGACAACACAATTGCAATTTATGCTTACGCTATGTCTGCATTAATTCGAACGATTCCCATGAAATAAAAATGCTGATGACTGTCGCTTTAGCTAGTAGTTAAGAAATTTTATTTTATTTTAAGTTTCTCTTTTAAGTTAAGTTCAATAAAGTACTTCAACAAGTAAAAACGTAGTTTTTCTATAAGTTATACTAAAGATAGTTAGTGCAACCAAAACAAAATTACTATGTTGCATTTTTTCTACAAGCTAATGGTCAATGCACTACGTAGCATTCACCTCATCATAACTGCATACTTTGTTTGTTTAGTTCTTTAAATCAATTAGCTTAAGTCAATGCACTTAAACATTATTCAATTTATTTATTTTGTGTAATTGCGCCTTATGGTTATGCATAATTTGCATTTTTTAATAATTATAAATTTTCGTTTTAATATGCAATTTTTATGTTGCATGTACTTTTGTTAAGCACCTTAACCAATTCGTAAGAAACTTAATGATAAAAAATATGTGGAAACATTGTGGTTACGGGCCGTACTTTGGAGGAACACATGGGCAACTTACGAAAGGTATTCCGGCGACTACAAGAGGCAAACCTTCAGATCAACATTTAAAATTGTGAATTCTTCAAAACAAGAACAAGAAACAACAGCGGTCCTTACACAGAACCTTGTGGAAAGCCAATATCAATTTTTTTGTTAGAGGTAAAGCAGTTTCAATTCATATATCTGTCAAACTAATGTAGATTTCATTTTGAAATTTTTGGTATATTATTAATATATGTACATTAAGCTTTATTTTAAAAATAAAATTAATAAAAAAGGATTCGAAATTCTTGAAGCTGTAAAACCTATTTGGTATGCTTTATCGGCAAATTTGTCATGTGGCAACTATGCGCACCGGTCAAAGTAAGTGATAAATTTAGTTTTTTTCTTTAATATCTTTAATCTTTAAAAATAAAAAAAGTACTTTCATCTTTCAATTAATTAATTTAAATTTTGCTATGCAAAGTAGAAAATTACTTGAAGATATGTAAAAGAAAATAAAAACAAATACTTTAATTTCTTAAATTTAAATCAAAGATTTTATTTTTTGCATTTATTAAAACGTAAAAAATCATTAAACATTTTACAATTTATTTAATTTATGTTAATGATTGAACGATGGTAATTCTGTGTTAAGTGCAGTATCAATTTGATTTTGTGAAGAGTAAGGCGCGTTATAATAATAAATCTTTGTAATTTGGAACATATGAACATTACGGTGATTCAAAACATTTTTTTTTAATTTTTAAGGTGCTGTTGCTTGAAAGGTAAATTTATGACATGAAGAAAAATATCAGCTCTTAACCTCAATTTCATTGAGTGGCGCCGAAGCTTTTTAGTTTTATATGTAAATTGAATGGAAAAAATATATTTTATTAAAAAGACATGTGAATGAATAGATGATGAATGTTTTTGATACACGAAATTTAAAGAATAAAGTGTGTTTTCATTGATAAACCGGATCATTATCAATCCGCCCTCGTAGGATTCAAAAAAGCTGTTTTGCTTATTTTTACCAAAAGCTTTATATTTAGTATCGATTTTGCCCTTTAAAATAAGCTTTGAAGAGGTGATCTGTGATGTTTCCTTGCAAACATATAGACATTTTAAATTTGTTCATTTAAGATTTTTTTTAATAAATTGACGTTTAATATGATGTATACCACTTGAAGAAAGCACTTTTGACGACAAAGATGTCTAGCAAGCAACAAAAAGTCCGCAAACTGAATTTGTCCACATACCTGCAAAATCCAAAATTAAAATATTCAGCTATAGCAAAAATAGTTGGTCCATCAAAAAAAATCTGTCTTTGCAGTTATTTTTAATTATAAGAAGAGTCTACCTGGTTCACGAAAAAGGTACAGGCAGAAAATCAGAATTTTTAACCTTCAGGTGGCGGCTAGAGCAGGTACATCAAAATATACTGTACAAAAGATAGAGAAGAAAAGTAAACTAAAGACATAAAGAGTTCAAAAAGTACCAGACCGTTCTGATGAAACCAGTTGATGGCTCTTATGCGAGCCCGAAAATTGTATGAAAGGTACCTGTCTAAATTTGATTGCTGTGTTATGGACGACGAAACTTACATCAAAGCAGATTTTAAGCAGCTACCGGGCACGAATATCATACATAAGAATGCAAAAAATTTACAAGACTTAAGTGGAAAAAATCGTACCATACTGTCGATGAAACGACTGAACATTAATTTAATTTTTATAAAAAAAAAATTGTTACTTAGTTTTTAGTTATTTATATTCTGAACACTAGCCATTATAGATAAAAAACGAAAAACGACCAAAAAAATTACTGGGCATTTTTTTATAACTAAAAAGCAAAACGTAAGTTTTTTCTGGGACAGTCCTTTTTGAAGTGTCTGAGATTGAAATTACTCAAGTTCAGTGTAATGAAAACGATTCCAAGAGAAAACTTACAACAACCTACCATGGACATGTGCCGTTTGCCCACTCCTCATATAAGATAAGTTATACTATTCGGCAAAAGGCCGTTCCGGTTGGAAGAAAAAAAATTTTAGAGGTTCATTCAGCAAAACACGAGTGATATTGATCATTATTTAACAAACCGCACGGATTTCAGAAAAAAAAATTGGATTTCTTCAAGCGCGATATAAATTTTTTTCCTGCATCTTTCAGCAAATTTAGTTGATGCGTACATACTTATAACAGAACTTTGGTATATTATGTACATATACATATGTATTAGGACTTAGCTGAAAACAATCCGAAGCATTCACATGTGAATTTTCAAATATTTAATGGATTTTTTCCAGTCTTCACATACGTGAAGTCTGTGAAATCCAGATGTGCAGATCGGATCAATGTTGGTTCTAAAATACACATGTGGACATTTTGGAAAAATTTTTTTTTGCAAAATCCTGATGTAAGTGTTATGTATTTACATATGTTAGTTGTAAAAACTAATTTTGGCGAATTTTAAAAAATGAAGAATGTCTGGTATGCTTGCGCTTCTTGCTGAAATGCATATTTGAGGCGCCTCTATAAATCTGAAATCTGAATTTAAATTTGCAGGTGATCAAGTGTGACAATAACGATTGATGTTGTACATAGAACACATCAGTGTTAACAGTTAGGTATTAAGTCTTTTTTGCTTCTTCCCAATGTGCACAAAAACGGATGCAAATCCGTTTCGAATCCGTTACGGATCCGTTAGCTTGGATTTCGGTTTTTAATGCTTCGACAGATTCATCTCAAACTCGAAACGGACTACGTATATGGATCTATAACGAACTCGTTTTTTTTTTAAATAAAACTGATTAGAGACGTATTTGTTTTTATGTATCAGGGATACGAAATCTGTAATTTAAGTACCTTAAAGTTAAAAAAAAAAAGTTATGTCGTTTTCACTGGACTTTGAACCTGGACATTCTCTGCTAACACAATGGTTGCATGGTTCATTTTGACAAAAAAGTAATTTAGTTTTAGTCTGTCAGAAACATAATGAAACTAGATCAGTTGGTGCATCTTTGAACAAGGACGACCTAGGTTCAATTCTGATTGGTGATAGGTAAAAATGAATGTTCTCCTTTGAAGTTTTTAAAACGTAACACATATAGATTGACAATAAGTTAGAACAGCATTAGAGAAGAAGATGGAAGATATGGTACAAAATCCAAAAAAAAAAATTTAGCTTACGCAAACCAAATTTTTTTAATTGTTTTAATTTTATGCAGTAAAATTTATTGGGATGTTTCAAAGAAAAGTAATAATAATTTGCTGGAAGAAATAAGCCAGAGTCATCATTGGACTGGCCAACATTGTTTCATTTAATATAGAATGCGGTTGAAATCCCTTATATATAAAAAAACGAGTACGTCTCGAGTCCGATTTCTTTTGAAAAGCGATTCCGTCTTGAAACTGTTTAAATTACAAAAAAAAATTCCGAAACGGATCCGTATATGAAGTCCGTCCCGAGTTCGAGACGGATGCGAAAAAGTAGACGGATGTTTTCGCGTTTTCGAAAGGAATTTCATACGAAAAGGAGTTCGAGACGGATCCGTTTGGCAGAGTGGGTTATGTTTCCTCGTTGCAACAACACTTTCGTATGCATTGTTGTTGTCTAACGATTCATTTCGTTTAAAAAAGTTTGCGGCTGTGAATTGAGAAGCACTTGCGAAAATTCGTGTTTGATTTAAGTTTCAAATTTAAATTATTCTAATTTTGCAAAATGAATTACAGATCTTTAGAAGAGAACTAAGAAAGTGCTTTTCTTCACTCATAATTTTTAGGCTGATATTTAACTGAAAGGATCATTGAAAAATTTTAAGGATTAAGTTCATAGTTAAAGTCGCAAAATAAAGTGCGCTCTGAGTTACAACCTTGGGATGGCCTTCAGTTCCATCTTCGCTGCGGCTTGAATCTCCTCTATCGTATCAAAACGGTGCCCCCGGAGCGGTCTTTTGAGCCTGCTGAACAGCCAGAAGTCGCACGGCCCCAGATCAGGTGAATACGGTGGTTGCGGAACGACATGGGTTGAGTTTTTGACGAAATGATCACGAATTACGTGTGCAGTATGGGATGGTGCATTATCGTGGTGTAAAAACCATGAATTGTCTTTCCACAATTCCGGCCTTTTTGGACGGAAAATTTTGGAAAATCCGTTGGCATAAGTGCATTGCATCGGGCGGGGATTACTTTGAAGGGGATGAAATTGATTTGGAAGAATAAATGAAGAATTTTCAAAATAAATACAATGTCGCCTTATTTTTTGGACACTGTAGTCACCCCTTAAAAAAAAAAAAAAATCTGCATTAATCCATGAGAGAATTTTAAACAATAGATTACCCTTCATTATTGACGCAAAACTTTCCACTTACCAAGCACAAAATGAAATTGATAAGTTTTATAGTCTTACTTTGCTACTGGCTTAGTCTTCACCAGCCACAGTGCTTTTGCATTAAGGTTTCCTTGCATATCTTTAGGCTTGACAATAACTATTTAGTTTCAACTAAAAGGAGTAACAGATACACATTGAACAAATGAAATAATAACTAGTAAAGGTGTTATCTTCGGCTAGGCCGAAACTCACATACCCTACACTACATTAAAAGTACTTTTTAAATAAATGTTAAAAAAATGTTGAGGAGGTTGAATAAGTCGAAAAAAATGTAAAAAGGTTCAAAAATGTTGGAAAGTGTTGGAAAAAACTGAAAATGTCAAAAGAATATGGGAAATGTTGAAAAAAATAGAATAGAAATGTAAAACACGAAATATGTCACGCCCACTCCTACAATTCCGCCCACTTTTGTTTCAATAAATGATATTTGTGATTTACATGATCAAACCAAATTTTAGCACAATAGCTTGTATAGTTTGCGATATGTGCCGCAATTATTCCTAAAATTTAGGGCGGTGACGGACCCACTGGTGCAATCCACTCCGATTTTGATCCAGAAATAGCTTTTTATAAAAAAACTTCTTACACCAAATTTCACTATGATTGCTCATATATTTCGATAGTTATGGCACTTAAGGTATTTTAATTGTACGGGAGGTGCCACGCCCACTGTTGCTATTTCGCCAGCTTTTAATTCATATGTATCTATTACCCAGTAAACCACTTACATCAAATTCCAGATCGATTGCTTCCATAGTTCACTTAAAATAGCACTTACAACTTTATGTGAATTAGGGAGGTGCCACGCCCACTGATGCAATTGTGCCAAAATTTTGCAAGAAGACACCTTTTTGGCAAGTGTATCCGCCATATTAAAATTCATAACGATTGCGTTGTTAGTTCTCTTTTTATAACGTTTATAAATATTGTAGGCTATGCCACGCCCTTAAAATAAATTTTTCAGTACATTGACGTGGCTTGTATTGTTGACTACTTTCAGTGGTATCATCCCTAAAATTTTAATGAAAATCGTATGTGCCAATTTGGAGTTATACGAAATCCAATTTTTTTATTGTTAAGAAATGCAACGCCCACTTTTACAATTTCGCCCACCTTATGCGCAATTCAAAATTCACAAGATCTGTATCCGTGTACCAAATTTCATCAGCATATCTTGCACAGTTTACGAGCAATGGCGTCATAAAACTTAAAATTTAGGGCTGTGCCACGCCTCTTTAAGAGCCTTTGCAAACTTAAGACCTAGCCTAATCTTAATGTTGTTCTCATATTCACCAAATCACCAATTTTGATCAAAATCGCAGCAACTTTTTTTCAAAATGGACTTGGGTATATTTACATAGAGTATGGGCGGAAGGCGTGGCTCTGAACCGATTTCGCCCATTTTTATATGCTAGCAGCTAGAGGATGTGAGCTGTGTGTCAAATTTCATTGAATTAGCTTGCTTAGTTTTTGCGTAAACCTGATTTCAACAGACAGACACAGACAGACAGACAGACAGACAGACAGACAGACAGACAGACAGACAGACAGACAGACAGACAGACAGACAGACAGACAGACAGACAGACAGACAGACAGACAGACAGACAGACAGACAGACAGACAGACAGACAGACAGACAGACAGACAGACAGACAGACAGACAGACAGACAGACAGACAGACAGACAGACAGACAGACAGACAGACAGACAGACAGACAGACGGACATAGCTATATCGACTCAGGTGGTGACGCTGATCAAGAATATATACACTTTTCCATACCTGCCACGCCCCCTTCTATGCGTTACAAACGGAATGACAAAGTGAATATACCCTCTGTGTAGGGTATAAAAAGCTGGAAGACACCTGGTAGCGTGGTGAGGTGGTTAGGACTGTGAAATCATAGCTCACGGTGCGTGGGTTCGATATTCGTAAATTGAGCTCTGTACACCAAAAATGTTCTATGAAAGTTTTTATAAAAGCGATTGTTAGATAGGGCGCTCTAGTTAACCAGTATGTTTGCTCTAAAAAATTTGTTATTTTTAAACTTTTTCGTCAACTATGATTTTTGTTCAATCATTTGATTTGTGTTACTTGGTTATTGACAGATTTACCGTCATAAGCATTGCGAATGATCTTAAGTTTTGTGGTTTTTGTTGTGTCGACACGTGCAAAAATATTTATGCAAAAAGTGAATGTTTATTTAATGTAATTAAAAATCAATATAAATAAAAATCAAAAGCAAAAAGTGCATTAAACACTCAAAAACAGGTAAGAAAATCTGAAAAATAAAATATTAGCAAATGAAAGGTGTTAGGTATTCCTCAGGAATTTTCTAAAATTCGCGATTTTGATTAGGAAGATTCTTCTGATGAAGAAAGTGAAGAGGAAGAAGAAAATATAGTTAACTTGGAAGATGTTATAGAAGAAATACTTAAGTTTTAATAAAAAATTCTGTTTACGTTCAATATAAAAACGTGGCCTCAAAAAATTTGTGAACCATCCCAAATTAATGCGGGTATGAAAGGGTTAACTTGTTTAAAACAAAAAATTTAATAATGTAAAAATCAATTTAGTTTTCTTTTATCGCCTTAATTTGAATTGTACAGATTTTTCAAAAATTATGTTGAAAAATGATAAAAGTGGAAAATTTGCAAACTTTCACAGAAAAAAAATACATATCCCCCGATTACGGAAATTTTTTATATGTAATGTGAGAAAGCATGGTTAATTAAAAAACAAACTTTCAGCTGATTTTTTTAACAATTTTATTTTTTATAAAGTTTATCCTAATGAAGTTTTAAAAGAAATAAAAAATATTGACTTTTATGAAATGCTCTTATTAATTAATTTGTATCGAAATGTACCATTGTTGCATATTGGCAAAATGTTCATAGATCATACTTTTCAAAAAAATGTTTGTTTAAGCTCTCGAACTCTATGTGTGAATTATGTTAATTTTTTTCAATTTACTGCTTTGTCAGCAAAAAAAAAATACATATCCCCGGATTTTCTTAGCTTTTTATATATTACGTAAGAATGTATGGTTAACCAAAATCCAAGGTTTCAGCTGTTTTTTTCAGAACTTTTTTTTTATGATTATTTTTCTACTGCATTATTTGGAGGAAAAAATGTTTATATTTCTTCACATTTTGCAAGGCTTTCCAATAATTTTATCGATTGTAAAAGTGTGAAATAAGTTGCTTGAATTCTGAAAGAAGTTCTTTAAGAAGAGGGGAACAGAAAAGGGCCACTTTTTCCCTTTCTATCCCCCTTGGGGTTCGCCCTTTTTATACCTAAATGTATCGTATTGAAGTTTTGACAGATGCAGCACATGGGGCTTAAGTTTGACTATGAAATTTTAATTATTATTATTACTTTTTTATAATTATTATTTTTACTATTCTTATTATATATTTTACAGTAAATATATTAAAAATATTTACGTTTTTATATATAGATGCTATTATTTTATATTTTCCAATAAATTTATTTTATGCTCAATGTTATGTCATGCTATATGTTCAGACAAAAAAACGCGTTTGCATTGAAAACTAAGCGAAGAGCATTTCGAAAGTCATTGTTATTAATATTTTACAGCTATTTTACCAAAACAAATACAGCAGAGCCCAAGAAAAATGACTGCACTTAAAAACCGTCTGGTTTGATCGTAGTATTTTTAAATTGAGTTTGTCGCACTTATAAGCCTGCTTCCTCCTTCGACTATCAAGAGATTCATCTATAATGTCATCCGCTGATATCGACGAAATGTCTGTTTCTTTGGGAAATCGCGCACAAAGTTCTAATGCATGGAAGTGAAATTATGAAGAAACTAGAAGTTCCAATTGGACGTTTTCTGAAGATGCTCTGGAAGCATCAAATAAAGTTTTTAAAAATGCGAGGTTGCACAACAGCAGATGTTGCTCTAGAAAAGCAAGCAACGAAGATGTTTTGCATTACTTACTAATTTCTTCAGATTCTGTTATCAGCTAAATAGAATAAAGCGAGATAAAAGACTTAAAAAGCTATCAACAGAAGCACAAGAAGTTCAAGTTAATGATGAATGCGATTAAAATAAATTTAACATAATCAATAGCTTTACTTTTTCCTCTATTTTCAGAAGTAAGAACTACGTTTTTATATTCTTTGTCTAGTTTTCAAATGTGGCGTTTATATGCAGTTTTTTATTTTTCTCTTAAAACTTGTAAACTATAAAAAATATAGGGTAGTTTAAAAATTTTTTAAAATCAACATAGGGAATTAATGTACATTTTGAAAAAAGCTTAAAAACCATCCTACCTTTGTATGAGAGGTAGGAGTGTCCGTGAGCTGATTTTTTCACATTCAAAAATTTTTGTTGTTATATTCTAGAAAACATCTGTGCCAAATTTCAAGATATTAGTGCTGTTACTACTGTCATTGGCCACTGATTTTGGTTTTTCTCTAATAATTTGGAAACTATTTAATAGTTATCAATATCATATATCAATTTCTAGATTTTGGGCTTTTAGGTCCAATATATTTTTTATGCAAATAAATCAAATTCTATATCATCCTTTTACCCAACGTTTCGGCAATGGATTTTCGGCTTCTTCAAGGGTATTTGTTTGGAGATAAAAAACTTAAAATAAAGAACAATTTATTTTTATAACTTACAAATTATGAACATCACGAACACTTGGCAACTTACATTTGAATTAAATTTAAATAAATGTAAGGTTTTTAATGAATAAAGTTTACACAAAAATTCACAACGAAAAATACAACATTAAATCACTGCACTATGACTAAGACTGATATTGCTATAATCCTCCTTTGTGTTTATTGCCGTCTTGTAGCTTTGTCTTATTCGTAAGCTTTCTAGAGTGAGCCTCACATTTTATTTTTTCTCTCTATTTAGTACTGTTGCATTGCCAAAATCAGCTGTGTTGTTTTTCGGTTAAATGTTTTGCAAGTGCTGTTGTCTCTTTTTTGTTTTTTGCGTCTGCTTTGGGTTCGTAAATACGTGTCCCAAAAGCTCTTTTTGTCGTGCCAATATCGATCGCATTGCATTTTTCTCCCTCTTTACCATGGCAGTTGATTTTGTATACTATGTTGTGTTCTTGTAGTTTCTCTGTTTTATCTTTTGTATTTGTGAATAATGATGTGAGTGTTTTGTTTGATTTGTACGCAAAAACTGTGTTCTCTTTTTGAAAGCTTTTTAATGATGTATCATGTGTTATTGTTTGATAGCTGTATTTGTTGTGTGAAATTTTTGATTTCTGTATTTTTTTGGTTAATTGGGTGATTTATTAGTCTAGTGGGATAATTATTTTTATATAATATTTTCCGTAGAACCACTGGCGGCAATTAAGGCCCTCATCAAATACGGCTTCAACAAAGTGACGCTTAGGGTCTACCGTAAGAATGAAGAGCTTGCTTCCAAAGGGGCTATTTCTACCTCCACAGAAACCATCGCTACTGCACCACCAGTGCCAGTGGAGATGTAGGTTGTAGAGGGGAAGGTGTAACCAGAGCTGGAGGAGCTGCGTTCCAAGCGGTGAACCTTAGCGACTATGGAAGGAAACGTATCCACAGACTCTGATAGGATGTCGGACATAGGAGGCCTCTTTGAAGAAGCTCTGCTTCTTAAAGAGGGCGATGAAGGCGAAGCGGACATAACCGCCTTGGAAGGGGAGGTCTTTTAGAATCCAATGAAGATACTCCAAATGAATCTCCACCACTCTAAAGCAGCTTTCGCTGGCATAATGATCCGCTTAAGTAAAAGCGGAGATGATGGAGTCCTTATACAGGAACCCTGGGTTCATAGTGGGAGAGTCTGCTGGCTGAAAATGCTAGCGTATAAGCTACTGGTGGCGAGTGTGAAAGGAAACCCTAGGGCGTGTATTTCGGCAAAGACAACTTGTTTTTGCTTTCTAAAAACAGTGACAGAGATACGGTTGTTGCTAGCTTGGAGTTTGAAGCTGGAAGCTTCTGGTAAACCTCTTATTACATGGCTTACGATATGACAGGTGGCCAACTACCTACTTTTCGGCAGGAGCAGACCTTTTCAAACAAAACAAGGCTGATCATATGCAGCGACGCAAATGCACACCACACTGTCTAGGGTAGTACAGACAACAATGAACGAGGTGAGTCACTTTTTGAATATATTTGAAATATTAGCCTCCTTATCTGCAACAAAGGTTGTGAACCAACTTTGATAATAGAAAATAGAGAAGAAGTCTTGGACATAACACTGGACTTTGCATTTGATTTCATCGTTGACTGGAGAGATTCAACTGAGCACTCTTTTTCAGACTTTTGATATATAGAACTTGTTCTCCCTGTTAACTCCCCAGATCCTATTGTTCGCCGGAACGTAAAAAAGACAAACTGCGGATTATATAACAAACCTGCGGAAGTTTTGCATATTTCAACCCCCGCATAGCCCCCAACTATCCACGACATTGACAAGCTGCTTCAAAACTTAACGGGAGGGTTTAAAAAATCTCTGGAGATATCTTGTCCACTAAACCTCATAGTGGTCAATAGAGATTCAAGTCAAGAAATTAGGTTTGGAAAATGACTAGAACGAATATAAGTCTGGACTTAAAATATACAAGAAATTGTTGAGAAAGACAAAACGTAATTCGTGGCGTAACTTCTGTGGAACTATAGAAGAGACTTCAGAAGCATCTAGACTGAGGAAGATTTTCACTACCTCGCCACTACGCTAGGTCTCTTAAAAATGCCTGATGGCTCCTGGACAACGTCTAGCAAAGAGGCCTTAGAGCTCTTGCTAGACACACACTTCCTCGGAAACTCCTCGCACAGATCAGAGGATCTAAATGTCCAAGCTCAGACGTCTTCAAATATTTTTGGGGACATTGTTACGGAAACAAAAAATCGATGGGCGATATGTAGCTTCAAACCCTACAAATCACCAGGACCTGATGGTGTTACACCAGTTGAACTACAACGCTCTGCTAGTTTAATTATACCTAGGTTGGTGGCTATTTTCAAAGGCTGTCTTAGCCTTTGCTCTATCCCTTTAGCTTAGTAGATGACCAAAGTGATCTTCATTCTTTTACATAAATCAAAAGGATTTTACTATAGGCCAATAAGTATTTCCTCCACCTTGAGAAGACTCATAGAAATTCATGTTCGAAGCAGCATCAAACCTAATCTGCTGTCTAATTCTCAGCCTGCCTACATGAAAGGCATATCTATAGAAACTACACTCCACATACTAGTCCTTTTATTATAAGAAATTCGCCCTGACCGCGTTCCTGGATATTGAAGTAACATTTAATAATTTAAACGCAGGAATGATAATATCAGAACTGTAGAAACTGGCCATTACATTCTTCTAGAGCTGATTATTATTTATTAGTTATTGAAAAACAGAATCGCTGCTTCAACTTTTGGTAAACCCAAGGCAAATGGAATTGGAATAAAAAAGATTCTTGTGTCACTAAATGGGCATGGCTGAGCTATTGCCTATGCGGATGACGTAACTCTAATTGCATGAGGCAAATTCCCAAACACACTGAGTGAAATTCTTCAGGATGCCTTATACATACTCGTCTCATGGTTAGATGAGGCTGGTTTAGAGGTAAATCCAAACAAAACTGAACTAGTACTTTTTACCAGAAATCCCAAACTTCCAATTATAGAACCACCTTCGCTAGTGGGCACTAAACTTGCATTTAAAGGCAGTGCAATTTATCATGTTCTGGTATTGGAAAGGCAATTAAGTTGGAAAATTAATGTTGAAGAAAAAGTTAGGAAAGCAACTGCAGCGCTATACTTTTGTAAAAAAGCGGTAGGTAGAAGATGGGGACTATCTCCTCGTATTATTCACTGGCTCTACACAGCGGTCATTTGGCCGTTTCTGTTAAATGGTGTTGTGGTGGCCTGTCTTAGACAAGGTTACCTATTACAAAGACTTGCAGAAAGTTCAAAGGGCTGCTTCCATGTGTATCAGTGGTGCTCTTAGGACCACACCGACTTACGCTTTGGAGGTCCTCTTTCATCTCGTTTCTCTTGACCTGTTAGGTAAACGGATGGCAGTTTGTGCTGCCATTAGACTCAGGGAAACTGTGTGTTGGTCCGACGGTAAGACAGGACACTCATTTATCCTTCATATTATGAGTTCTGTACCCTCCCATTTGGACTTTATTGTTCCAGTAATCTTATTCAAGAGGGATTACATAACTCACATTCCATCTAGGGATGACTGTAAGGGAGGACTCCCGGGGAGGAGAGGCCATATTAATTTCTACACCGACAGCTTCAAGCTAAACGACCAAGCGGGTTACTGTATTTGTTCTAAGAATTGCTGCGAGGCTATTGGAGGAATTGAAGCGATTTTCAGGCAGAGGTTATAGCGATAAAAGAGGTGGCGTCCTGGCTGAAGATGAATGCTGTATCCAAAAAGGATATAAATATTTATTCACATAGTCAGGCTGCTAACAAATATCAAGAATCAGTCTTCCTAAACTCACTAGTAGTCCAGCAATGCCGCTAGTCTCTAAATGAGATGGCTCAACATTTTAACATTCACCTCATGTGGGTGCCTGGGCAAAGGAACATTGATTGCAATTGCAAATCGGATGAACTTGCTGGGCAGGGGACTACTGCACACATTCCTCAGGACAAGGAGGGTGTTGGCATGTCACTTGCTACCTGCAAGTTACTGGTTAAAGAAGAAATGATAAAAAATGCTAATAAAAGATGAACTGAAGGGTCATCTTGTAATATAACTAGGCAAATCTGGCCGAAATGGGATGGTAAGCAGAACTAATTTCCTGCACTAGATGCAGTGTATCGTCAGTTGCTGCAGTCATAATTGGCCACTGCCTCATGGGCAGACATGCGGAGATTTTAGGTATTAGGTCATTTGACCTCTGTAGAAGTTGTGGAGATGTGGAAAAGGAAGAAAACATTAAACATTTTCAATTGTGATTATAATTTCATCGCTATTTGGCGACTTCTTCAAGGCACTGTTTTACAAATTATAGAAAAACAATTATTAAAAAATATCACAAGTGAAAACAAGAAAATAAACAAAGAAAGCAAGTAAATTACGTTTCACAATTGTAAATTAGTTATAGCACTTACTTTAAATTAAAAAAAGAAATATAAATCTAAAAAATTGAAAAACACTTGTTGCTGATTGATTTATGTTTTGAGACCAACTAAAACTAAATTATAAAGGCAGGCGAATCTTTAGAAACATTTTGAAATCATCAAAGCTAATATCATTTATAAATAATATAAAAAGAAGAGGGCCGAAGATACTTCCTTGTGGAACACCAGAAATGGCAATAAAAGGTTTAGACTGAGCGCCATCTATCCCTACAAAATTTAGTCTTTTATTTGAGTAAGAGCTTATCCAATCCAAAAATTTTGAGTGAAAACCAAGTGTAAGTAATTTCGCTATAAAAGATAATTTTTTCATAGCAATGCTCTCAAATAATTTAGAGGCAGTGGAAACTTTTTCTATGGACCTATGGTTCTTAACATTATTTTTATTGCCATTTTTATAAATCGGAGTAATAAAAGCTAAATTTCAGCAATCAACGAAAGTGCCGGTAGACAACGATTTATAAAAGATAAGATCGATAAAGGCTCTAATATTGTTTTCGAGCATTTTCTTAGCAAAAAAGGGGGAATCTCGTCAGAGACAGATTTTTGCGAATTTTATAAATGACTTATACCATTAACAATATCGTAAAATGATAGACACAAAGTCTATTAAATGGGGAAGATTAGTCAAAGCATTAGTATGGCTTATCAAATTATTACGTTCAAACTTTGAGTTAAGGAAGTCTGCAAAAAAGTTCACAGAACCATTGACAGATTTTGAAGTGACATCATTGTAGACCATACACAATGGAATGGACGACGGCGTTTTTTAGGAACTAATGAAATTCCAAAATAATTTCGGATTTAATTTAATGTTTGCTTCAAAATTCAATATGTTTTGTTTACATCGAAATTTATTAAGAAAATTAAACTCTCTCATATAGTGAAGTTACTTCAATTTGTCCGAAGAATCATTCGTGTGGTTAAGCAAATCGTAAAATTTAGTTCGGGGATTTTTAAATTTTTTAAGTTTTACTTTAAAATCATCAAAGCAAAGATTCAAATCCTCACATTAAAAATGTTAGACCAATTTATAGAACCAATTTCATTGTTTAAAGAATTCCAATCACCTCTACTAAAATTAAAATTTCTTGAGATGCAAATATTTGCAATATCAGAGAACTTATAATACTCTAATGTGAGAGCTATTGAAATATAATGCATATCTGCAGCAGATATTGGAAAAGGACGTTCTAAATAATATTTGATATTATTACTAATAAAGATTAAATCTGAAATCTTATTTAATTTATTAAGGTCTAGACTGAAAAACCTATCAACAACATGAATCTCATGCAAGCGGCTTACATTGCTGGGAATAAGGTAATTAACCTCAGTATTCCGACTAGACTACACTAAGTCACTAAGATTAAAGTCTCCAAGTACACACATGTGAATATCACCATTTTCATTTGGTAATAGCATAAGATTATCAATATGGGCAGCATAAAGATCATTGCAACTGTTTGGCGGAATGTAAGAAACACAAACATACAATAGATTTTTTTTATTGCGAAAAGCAATGCATATTTTTTGATCAAGTTAGAAATCAGTATTTGCAAGTTGAACAAGGTTAGAGCATTAATATTTCTGTTTAAATCAATTATTTCACTATCAGAGAAGTGATTATTCAACCATGTTTCAACACAAACATAGACATCACAGTCACTGTTATGTACAGCAGAATGCGCCTCATCTCTCCTTAAGCAGATGAGGAGTTCATCGAGTAGGTAAAACTTAAACTACGTTTTTCCCTCATTTCGCCAAGTTTTCAAAAAACTTAAAAGGACGAAGTCTTACTACCGTCTACCACAAATCAGCAACTTGTCAAAATATTGCTTTCTTACACCAAGTTTAAAGAGAGCTTCCAAACTGCAATCTTTTTTGATTAACTTTCTGCAGTTAAGATAATGCTTGGAAATACCAGTGCGTTTCTCAACGTAAGCTATTATGTCATTTACAGCTTTATTTCGTTTGGACGCTGATAGGTGAACCCATTTCTTAGTAGCAACAACAACCAAATCATCATTATTGGCTTGACCAATGAGAATTTTACGTTTCTTGTCATGCTTTTTGGGGACTTCTCTCCAATTCGAAATTGCTGCAGAAACAGCAATCACTGTCATCAATATCATTGGAAGCAGAACATGCATTAATATCAGCAACCAGAGCATAATATTTCTTAGAATCAGCCCGAGAAGCAGAAGAAGAAGCAGGAACAACAGCAGCGGCAGCAGCAGTAGCGGCAAACGAGAGTGATGAATTCAAACGCATGATATTGTTAATGTTTTTATCAGCATTAGAAGACGCACTAGCAGCTAAAGAGAGTGGTGATTACGAAGACATGTTACTGTTATTGAAGCCATTACCATTAGAAGACACATCGATGGCAGCACTCCTCGAAACAGCAACAGCTGACAAATTAACTGCAACCACAGATCTATTTTTTTCAGGCGCACTTGTTTTATTTTGATTTGTGTTTTTGTTTGTGTCTATACACAGCAATTTTTGAATTTTTTATTTGAGGCCTTTGACCTCACCAACCAAATCAACAACAACTGAAATAAAGTTAGTATTGAGGCAATTGTCACAGTTTAAAACAAAATTTGGAGTGCCATTTAAAGTTTGCAGAATTTGCTTATAATTTATATTTTAATGTAAATAGGAATGGTGAAAATCCTTTTTACAAATAGTGAAATTAAGGGCACTTTCTTTATTTAGCAATTCCGCACAGGAACGACAGTGCGATCTTTACATTGTTGACCGATTTAGTGAAAGAACGGAGCACGACTGATATGGTCGCGAAGGTCGTTTCAAGTTCACTTATGGTCGCACAAAAGTCGCACTCCGATTTGTTTTGTGAATTCATTCAATGACTAGATAAGACGTTGTTAGGACATCGCCAAATAACTAATTTTAATCGGTCATTCGACGACCAGATACGACGTTGCTACGACATCAGAGTATAACTAAAATCAAATAGTTGTACGTCGACATCTTTGCGTTGTCTTAAGGTAGTCGGATTATGTTATCATACTTCAAAGACCAGAAATATAATAAAAATGAAGCAAATCCGACTTCTCCGACTAAAACTGTAACAAAATTGATGAGGCTATTCTTGAGGAACTTGCCTACAGCAAGGCGGCGGAAATCTTCCTCGCATATGGGGATACCTCCTTTCCCTTCAGAGTAAATTAAGAGGGGCCCTTCTGACTTTTCCTCTTGGGAGCTGCTCTCAACCTCGATAACTTCCAGCTTTTAATCGCCAGAATGTTGGTGGATCCGCAGATTCTGGCTATTATCGTAGTTGACTTAACCATAAAGTTTCATGATGTTTTCACTTCCACGTTCTAACACTGACTAATACTTTGGTGTGTTTAGCTGAGTAATGGTTCTGCTATGCTGTCAAATTAAGCGGTGAATTTTAATTGTTGTTTTCGGGGAGAACAATATTTGATGCTGTTTTCGTATCTTAAGACTTTAAGTCGTGGATATGTGCTTTTTGTAGGCGTCTCTTCCTTTCTCTCTCTATTTTGTCTATGACCTGGGAGATGAATTTTTAACAGTGTAAAGTCCATCAAATTTTGGTGCCTATTTATCTGGAAAAATTTCCGCAGCTTTTGCGATGATGTTCAATCAAGAGTACAGCCTGCTTTATTTGTGGTTTCCAGGAGCGTCTTCGAAAATCGTCATGCCTGGCCTGATCGGTTGCCGCGCGCAACAGGTTTCGCTAACGATTTAAAATTAAAATTTTTTTGCTTCTGAACGCTATGGCGTCTTGACAGTCCCACTGGTGTAACTGTCAAATAATGCCGCGGGAGTCCGTGGTTTCCGACCATTAACTAAAATGGTTGGCTTACAGCCTGTTGAATCTGAGAAGCTAGTATTGATAATCTATGATAGCTCCGGTAAAAGTCGATCCCATGTGGTATGTTTGTCCTCGCATTATTTTTGTCGGATTTTTCTGTGGAGTGTATGGAGCCGTGAATTGCTGTTTTACCCCTAACTCTCGTCTGGAATCCTAGACTACTGAGCTGGGTCCCGTTATCTGCTATCATTGCCTTAGGTACACCAAATTTGGCCAACATTTTTTCCCGGAAAGCTCGACAAATTTCATTGGTGGCTTCTCTACTTTGAAAATCAGTCGAAAAATACCAATAGCATTGCGTTAATTCGTTTGGAGCTGGGTAAGGTTCCAACGAAATCCATACAAAGGGTGGCGAACGGTTGATCGGTATCTGGGTGAGCAGTTTCCTGCTGAATTGCTTTGTATAGCTTTGTGTTTTTGGCAAATTTTACACTGTTCCAGTGGTAGCGGTTAACTATCCTAATCATGGTTTTGCGGATACCAAAATTTTCGGCGTCTTGGAGGTCATAATTTTCTTGCAATACCGTCGCACGCTGATCTTTAGAGGCACAAAGTTTTCACGGAATGCAGTCCTCGTGTGTTGTATGTCCAGGAATTTGGTGATATAGCCTATTTCCTTCAATAATGTAGTCAGGAAATTTCTCTGGGATTTCTCGCACTTCCTTTGTTTTCTAAGCAATCCACTTGTACCCAGGGCCCATTCGCCCATTGTCGTTTTCAAAGCCTTTTCGTGTGGCTGCCGAGACAGATGATTCGCCTAAACGTTCAGTTTTCCTTTTTCGTATTGAACGTAAAAAGAGTATTGCTGTAGCTCGAGAAACCATCTGGTGATACGACTTCAAGGATTGTTTAATGAATTCAGCCACTTAAGAGAAATATAGTCTGAACTGATAGCCTTCCAGGGACGCATTTTTCGTATGCCCCATGGGATTGCGAGGCATTCCTTCTCTGTTGTTGAAAAGGTTTTTTCTGCTGCGTTCCGTTAGAACGACTCCAAGTCTGCAGTCGCTGGCGTCCGTTTGCAGCTCAAATTTCTCGTTAAAGTTGCAATATGCTAAGACTTGTGCTTCCGTCAATTTCTTTTTTAGCTCTCTGAATACCGCTTGTTGCTCATGGTTCCATCGCCAATGTTTTCCTTTCTATACAAGTAGGGTAAGAAGTTGTTTCGTTTTTGCAAAATCTGGTACGAATCTGTAGTACCAGGAAAAACTACAATCTTGAGGTCAAGGCTGCTGATCTAACGCGCCTCACACAGATTTTCAAAGATGTGATTTATCCTTGGTAATGGATGCGCATCGCGGATGGATTTTGAATTCAAATAGCGATAATCTACGCACAAGTGCCATTTCCCATACTTCTTCATTTGACGAGAACAATTGGTGCACTATGGGGACTGGCGGAAGATTTGACACATCCTTCATTGAGCAGTTCATCGATTTCCTGGTTGATAATTGCTTGCATTGCTGGGTTGCGTGGAAAGTACCGCCGCTTAATAGGCCTATCGTTACGCATCGTAGTTTGATGACTGGTGAATTCAAAAAGGTTTATCCTTCTCACTCCCGCCATCTTCCCGGCCGCTGGTTACTAGATCTTTCTTACTTTTTGACTGGGTTTTTTTGACTTCTGAGCATCATAATCCTTCTGCCTACATCATAAGTTTACAACCGCCCTAGCAAAATGCCAAAGCCAGAACTTGGCGAAAAATAATGGAGAATTATATCGTCAACAATATACCTGAAAGTATAATTTGCAGGCAGTGTTTCCCAACATAACATTGACCACTTATTCTTCGGTGACTACCTGCAGTGTTCCATTTGCAATTTTGACTTAATGTCCACTGGTGCACTATCACTCTTCAAACCACGTGTCGCCCCTAAATCGATGATGGCCGTGGCCAAAACTCCACCGATAGCAGCCTTGGTCCATATGTGGCTGACATCGTAGAAGAGAAAATATAGGGGTACGAGGAGTATTCGACGTTGGAGTGACCGCCATTCCTCGTTGTTGACGATGCTCCGGTCCATTTTCCGCACATAATTAGATTGTCTACCTTCCCCGGCTGCCGCATATCCAGTAAAAATACCCTTCTGGGTTTCACCATTCACGAACAAAATCTTCCTCTTGGACACAGTTCCTTATTTTCTGCTGCCGCATATCCAGTAAAAATACCCTTCTGGGTTTCACCATTCACGAACAAAATCTTCCTCTTGGAAACAGTTCCGCAAAACTCTGCTGGAGTCCGATCAACCATTATTATTCTCGGCTGCGATACAGTTTCTTTCCACCGCAATGCTCGATGGTGCTTGGATTCCTGGTCTGGATGGTGTGTTTGATATTCTGGCATCTTTTTATGGCCACTCTGATACCCTTCACCTTGAACAATTTTGTTTCGCTTGAATATCTTCCAACTCTTCGACGAGGGTGAGCAGCTCGTTCAATGTCGAAAAATCCTAACATCAGATGTGTAGTCGGGATTCACTCAGGGTGTTTCGAAAAACCCACTCTAGTTTCTGATCGTCTATGTAATCCGCATGCCTCCTCAGGCTCTCTAGTGTTACCAATAAATCTTTAAATGGCTCTCCAGTGCTCCAGTTCCTCGAAGTATCTTTTTGGCAGGAAGAAGTGGCAAAAATCTTTGCAAAGCGTGGCCCAGCTCTGTCACTGGCAGTTGGTGTTACGGCACCACAGTAGGGCTCTGTCCTTCAAAAGCTCAGGCAAAGTGAGGGTCTCTACCCTCGTCATACTTGAAAGACCATTTCCTCACCCACTTGGATGAAACATTTGTGCCGTGCCGAGGTATATGTTGCTCCCGATAGTTGCGCTGCATCTGGTTGCACAACCTCTAAAAGTTGACTTGGCATATGCCCTACCTGTGGTCACAGACCGATCGTAGATTTTGTGACCTTGTCGGCTGGTGTTGATGACAAGGCTCGTATGTGTTTCATTTCCAAGCTTAAGCTAAGTCTCTTGAAATGCATTTGCATGATATGCTCCAAACATATCCTCAGTACACAAAATTTTCCTCCACTGTCTTAAATAACTTCATTATCCCGTACTTCGAATACAAACTTAATTTTTCATTGAGCTGTTGTGATGCCACGAAAGCAACCATCAAACGTATATATTTTAACCCTAAAAGCCTTAGAGTTTGCACCTTGTAAAAACGTTAATTCTGCCTTCACGTATAAGCATAAACTAAATCTCGCTTTTAACGACTGATTAAGACGATCAGTATACCGAGATATAAAAGTGTGGCTCATCTTAAAAACATCCATGTTGGGATTGAATTCCGTTACAGAGTTAAATTACAAACATTATTAATAATATTTTTTTGTGGTTTGTGCGAACAGAAAATAATTTCTTATTGTTATTTTATTTAGCTAACTGTTCAGTAACTTTTGTTCAGTGAGTGAATTATTATACTACAGGGTGTTTTTTTTAGAGGTTTGTTTTTCGTATAGAGATAAAACTGGCATTTTATGGTCAAATCTGGCAACTCTAATGTCATTTATGTTCAGTTTGGTTTGCCATTTTATCATGAACAGGTTGACAAAAGAACAACGCTTGCAAATCGTGCAAATTTATTTCGAAAATAATGGTTCAGTTCGCGAAGCTTACCGCAAGCTCCGTCCATTTTATGGTCGACATAATCGTCCATGGATCGTTTTCGCACTACGTTTACTCTATGTGATAATACGCATCCGCAGAGACGTCGAACAGTGCGCACCGAAGAAACAATTACCGCTGTAGAGCAAAATGTTGAAGAGGACCCGAATGAATCGATTCGCCACCGTGCACAGCAATTGGAGCTTTGTCCATCAACTTTATGGAAGATTTTGCGCAAAGATCTTGGCTTGCGACCTTACAAGATCCAGCTTGTGCAAGAATTAAAGCCGCGAGACCATGCAATGCGTCGTGATTTTGGTGTATGGGCCGAAAATGAGATTGATCTCGATGCTGATTTTCATCGCAAAATTTTGTTCAGTGATGAGGCTCATTTTTGGTTGAATGGCTACGTCAACAAGCAAAATTGCCGCATTTGGAGTGAAGAGAATCCACATGAGACCCTTGAGACGCCATTACATCCACAAAAACTGACTGTTTGGTGTGCTCTATGGGCTGGTGGAGTCATTGGGCCATACTTCTTCCGAAATAATGCTGGAGAGTCAGTTACCGTTAATGGAGACCGGTATAGAGCCATGATAACCGACTATTTTGTTCCCGAATTGGATGGCATGAATGTGGATGAGTTGTGGTTCCAACAAGACGGCGCTACATGCCACACAGCGCACGTCACAATCGATTTATTGAAGGAAACATTCGATGAGCGCATAATTTCGCGGAATGGACCTGTCAATTGGCCACCAAGATCGTGTGATTTGACACCATTGGATTATTTTCTTTGGGGATATGTGAAGTCGCTCGTCTACGCCAACAAACCGGAAACGTTAGGGGACTTGGAAGCCAACATTCGTGGCGTTATTGCCGACATACGGCCCCATATGCTCGAAAAAGTGGTTCAAAATTGGACCTGTAGAATTGGCTTTATTCGAGCCAGCCGCGGCGGCCACATGCCCGAAATCATATTTAAACATTAATGGCATAAAATTATCCTTCCAATAAAGCCAAATTGATGGACATTAAAACGATTTTCTTGTGTTTTATTTCAATTCGAAGATCTATACCTCTAAAAAAACACCCTTTGCTTGCGCTTGCGTTTTGACTCGACAACAAAGCTTTCAACGAAGTGCTTGCAAGAAAATGTGTAATATCAAGGGAGTTACATTAGCAAAGATAAACAACCAAAAAAACGAGTTTGGTTCTCAACAGACCTATGCAAGAGTGAAACATATAAGGCTTGCAAACTCTTACTAATCGGCTAAAAAGTTACTGATGACTCCTTCTACTAGAAGACGAAGCTTCTTTCTTTTTAATTTTTCTATGTAAGTTGTAGTTTTTTTGTGTTCGACACACAAAAGATATTGAATAGTTAGCTCAATAAAGTAACAATTAGAAATTATTTATAATAATTGCCCAGCATACCTTTTTGAAACCCTCTGCTTCGTAGGGGCTTGTAATTAATTTTGCTCCGACACAGATGTTCAATTATGGAACGCTCTGTGTCGAACAACCTGCCACTAGAATAGCAAACTATAAGGCCTTCGGCACAATCCAAGATGAAGCTATTGGATCATATTCAGTAAAGTTAGATTTCTCTTTTAGGATTATTTAATTTTTATTTTTTAAGTTATTATTTTTAGTTCAAATTAACTATTTTGTCAAAATTTTAATTTTTAAATTTCTTTTTATAAGAAATGCGACAAGATAAGTATCTTGTCGCATTAAGTCAAATTGAATGATATAAATGAAGGGAAATGAATTAATTTATAACATACTCAGAACAAATCATAACTTAAAAAAAATTATTTTTTTAATTATTCATTTTTATTGTTCAGCTTACACTGAATACCGGATGTGCTCGATCAAGGAATCAAGGCAACATAAATATTTTTAAATTTGCAAAGACTTGAGATAGGGTTGCCAAGTTGAAATCAATGAGCCAACGGCCTTCCCAAAACAAATTTTGTTTTTCTTAAGAGTATAAAAACTTACATACTCAACAAATTTATTTCGTGGAAAGATCTATGACCTTGTTTTTTTTCTTCGTAAGATACAAAAAAGAATGAAGTAAAAGTATAAAATCCTCCAATTAACGGCTTTTTCCATAATTTTTCAATTCCTACAAAGCCCACAGCTCTGACATGCCATTAACGACCTGGCCACTTGGCAACCCTGATTTAAGCTTAAATTAAAAGGTCGGTAATGGCACTGTTTTTTGAAATTTTGGTTTACTTTCCTTATTAATTTTAAAGAAAGTTCTATCTTTAGTCTTCCAAAGTTTGGTCTCCGTGTTATTTTTATCTGCCCAAAACAAAAATCCATCGACAATACAAATGTCGGCATCTGTGAGCTATGTACATATGTACAAAAAACCCAAGCAAATGCATGCATTTCGTAGGGTCTTCTCAACAGAATTTTTCTGACGAAAATAGCAACATTAATGCAAAAAACGCGGGATCGGTTGTAGATTCGCTAAATAGGAGGAAGTCAAAATAAATAATCAATAAAAATAATTTTCAAATACAGCTTCAAGAAATTGTCAGAGAATAAAATCGCTTTTTCCATGATTCGTAAGACCGTTGGCTTTAATCTTCGCGAAATAAAAATACTATCCAATACGGTCAATATTGGGAATTTCGTTCTTTGTGTAGTATGGAAAAATATTTTCCAAGCTTACCTGGTTAAACCTTTTATGCTTCGATCTTGTTCAAATTTTGGTTCTTTATAGTTCTATTAAAGATCGAGGGAAATCCGGTAAAATTTTGCTCCACCGTTATTAGTTTCCACAGGGTTTGACTTAGAAATCTGAGGCCTTGATGCCAATGTCTTGTGGTGGCCCCAAACATTTTTCATGTTCTTATACATAAATTAAAAATATAATAAGAAACATAAAAAGAATATTACTACAATGCTTGCAAATCAATCTTTGCGACATTGCGACACATGAATGTACTGCGTTCACAAAAATCATTAATAATAGATACATATATCGCTTTATAATCAGATAACGAATCATTGGAGTCGCGTCAGTCACTTTCTTCAACTTTTAGTTTTCATATTTTTATTGTATTATAATATTTATGTCAATCATCGTAACTCGGTGGAGGCCTTGGGTCATTGCCCCTCACCAAATCCGGCCCTGACTTTCCAGAAAAGAGGTGTAAGGTTGGTAATATGTGCGATTTTTTCTGCGAATGTCTTTTGAAATTTTCAGTACTTCGATTTCATTTGTGAATTTAGAATTGTAATGAATGATTCCAATAGATAAAAAATAATTTGTTGTAAAACCAAATTTTTTTTTAGAAAAATTTTGCAATTTAAAAATGTTTGTAAAATTTTGTCCAATAAAATTTTTAATATTTTTTAACTAAGCTTTTATGAAAGCTTCATTCATCAGATTGCAGAATGTTCAGAACTTAAAATAGGCTGGAAATAGCCTTTGCGAGTTTTTGAACGTTTCGTCAATAACATAATTAACAAATAAAAGCAAAAGCTACTAACTCTTGTAAATCGAAAATATTTTCGTTGGCTATGCTAACGCAATACATCCGTTAATTATGCTAAAACATTGCTGGAAATGGTTAAATAATAATTGCAACATTTTATGAATGAAGAAATCAATAAGAAATGTGCAACTTAAAACCTCAACTGAAATATAGAAAAATTACTTGTTAGCTTTATAAGCTAGGTGTAATAATTTAAAATTGTTTCATTGTATATTGAATATATGTTATATTAGATTGAAACAAAATAAAAAAAAAAAAAAACTGAAATATATGTTTTTAAAGTTATTTGAAACATAAAAAAAAATTAAATTTACCTGTATGTTATCAAAACTGTTATCATAGTCGTTTATTACCAACTGAAAGCAGACAGGTTTATTTAATCCAATTCTTGTAGATGTAGGAACAATGTAAGCTTCAAATCCTCTTTTAACAACTCGCACATCAATGAAATCCTGTTCAAAAAATTTAATAGAAATATTAAAATTAAAGCAAAACTTAAAATTAAAGTTGGTATGCATGTACATTGGACGTGTTCAAAATAAGGTCATGTTCTAGAACTCTTCGGGAGCGTTCCAAATTTGAAAGTTTATTCATATTTGAGTATATCCTCGTACAAAAAAAAAATTTCCTAAGCTTGCTACCACAGCTGCAAAACTTAAATTTGGGTTTTTCCGATTTTTCTAGTGCACTCATACGAAAGTATCGAAACAAATGTTACCGCTATTTTTTAAGTCTATATATAAGGAGGCGTTCAACTATTACGTAACGCAATTTTTGAAGATTTTTTCCCCTCTCCTCTATGTAACGTGCCGTAACGTTTTTCTATACCCCATGTTGATAAAAATAGGAAATATTTCCACGCTTATATATCTCAACTTTTGGTTAACCGATCTCGAAGCTGATAATTTTATGACATTATTTATTGTTGTAGCTAATCTAGATCCCGTAAACTTTTATCATTTTAATAAAAGATTTTCGCTTTAGTTAACCAAAAAACATATATGTAAAGAAAGCGTTTCATTATACACACCTAATTTCAAATCACTCTCACTAAAGAATATTTACTTCAAAAAGAATACTACGTAACGCGTCGAAGAGAGAAGACTACCACCCCTTTAGCCATTATCATATGCATAATGGGTACTCCTTCACAACTTAAGACAGATTTTAGAAAAACAACATTTCTAAGCAATGGATTGGAAAAGTCCAACGTTCTGTTAGATTCTTAAGACTTGTGTACTTATTGTTAGTCTCCAAGCGAGTTGGTTCAATAAATAAAAAGAAAAATAAATTTTTCTTTATTCAATAAGATTACTGGTAATAAGTTCCAAAGCTGTTTGAACACTTAGTACAAATTTGTTGTCCTTACTTAAAACTGCAAAATATTATGCTTTTATAATCATCATTCTAAATCGATAACAGCACTGTTTATGAGTTAAAGCGAAACTGCATCTGAGAGAATCTTGGTATGATTGTAATATAGACCTGTTAAAAAAAAATTATTTACTATAACTCTTCGGGAACGTTCGAAATTCAAAACTTTGTTCATATTCAAGTACTTATATCCACTTTTAAAAAAACAACTCTCCTCGCATTGCAACCAGTGCTGCAAAATTTTAATTTTTTGAGGAAAATTAAAAAGAGAAAATTGCGCTTTTCTGATGTGAACATAAGGATGTACAGATGATAATTTGACCGCTATTTTTTATACCTATATGATCTTTCCGCAAGAAGGGCTTTGGTTTTTCTCGTGTAGCAGCTTAAATGCTGCTTTCACTACATTCATTTTTATACGTTATAATTTGAAATTGTCAATACTTCTCTTTAAATTTCGCTTGAAAAATGAATGCAAAAAAAAAAAAAGGTTTTGCTCTAAAAAATAACAAAATTAAATTTTTTTTTATTTTTTTCAACTAATAAATGCAGTTTTCAGTTAGAGTGACTAATTATTGATAAAAAATGTTATTACTTGCTTATAAAATACCATGAAAATTTTTGAATGAAATATTATATTTTATTTATATTTTCTAATATATTTTTCAAGCGACCTTCATTGACAATTTCATATAATAGTGCATTAAGATAAGTGTAGCGAATTTTGCGAAGGATTTGAGCTATCTCACAAGAACAAGAAAATGTCTACTTGAGTAGAGATCATAAATTTTCTCCTTATACATATATATATAGGCTTTAAAATAATCTAAAGTTTTCTCTGTACTTCCTCAATTGCACATCAGGAAAATGAAAAAATAATCTAAAAGCAATTTTAGTAGCAATTCTAGGAGTATTTTTTAAATGAGAATACACTCAAATATTAATAAATATTCGAGTCTTTAGCATCCCGTAGATTTCAAGAACATGAGTTTCTTTGAATAGCTCTAATGTACTATGTACATTCGACCTGTCCAAAAATACATGGAATTTTCAAAATAAAGCTTTTTGGATTCAAATAGGATTTGTAAAAAAAATACTCAAAAAGGTTTTCCCAAGCTATTCCGCTACTCGAATTTATGGTGAGTCAGAATTTAAGTGAACCTTTCAGAAAGACATATGTATGTACATTTAGGTGGCTTTTTGGTTCGAAATAGCTTAAAAAATTTTATAAAATTTTTCAAATTTTTATCTTCAACCCATACTGACCATATTTCATTGTGAAATTTGGCCTAAAGCACCACTTTTAGCTATTGGTTCTTGCCAAAAAAGATCTGACAACGACTCCTCAATTGGTTCTAAATTCAAATTTTTATCTTTAACCCTAACTAGCCCAGTTTAAAGTCAAATCTGGCCAAAGCCGCCATTTTTTTAAACTAGCTTTCAATACCCAGGTTTTAATTTCATAAAATAATACATTTAAAATAAATATCGCTCGGATCCAGTTTCCGAGATACAGTCATGAAAAGTTGCTGATATAGTTTTCTAAAAATCAACATAATTTGGAATATATTTGAATATATTGGTGTCATATGGAGGTAATTTTATAGCTTATAAGATTCATGAATAAAAGTTTACAATTAGTTCCCTATATTCTATGATATGCATTTTTTTATAAAATTTCACCATCTTTTTTTAGTGATTTTACTAATGTTTTAGTTAATGTTTTCTTTTTTAAGAGCATTATTGACAAAAATAATGAACAAGCCTATGCCATTTTTATAAGGTACATATTTATATATTTTAGATAACTATTATATGGAAGGTCTTATGACTTTAAGAGAACGATAACTACCGGCTAATAAGGCATTTATTAATTTAAAATATTTCCATAAGTGTCACTTTGTTCGCATTCGTTAATTTTTAACGATATGCTTCAACAACTAAAAGAGGCGATTTAAGCCAAATTTCACATTGAAGATAAAAATTTGAAAAAAATCCTAAAATTTTTCAATCCTATGTCGAACCAATTGAGAGGGTCGCATTTAATTTGCGCACAAAATCCCAATAACAACCACCCCATTGTAGGTATGATTATAAAATTTTTTTTTTAAATTGTGCCACATAAAAATAATACACTTTATAGATCATGACAAGTGGGCACCCGAAATTCCACTTTAATTTGGAATTTAAAGCTTTATATATCAATTTAAAGCACCTCCCAATGGAATATTTTCTAACAAAGAATTAATCAAAATTTCAACTGTGGGAAATTAAATTTGGTCCAAAGTCGCGTCAATTAATTAATTGATGGGTCCTCCTGGCAATGGTCGTAGGAGGAACGGTCAATATAATGACTGACCTCGAGCTGTCTAAGTAAACATTCCATATGAAAAACCGCTTATAAGGAGGTGGAAGCTAAAGTAAGTCCGACCTGCACACAAGAGAGATAGACGTTCATCGATGGGCCATAGGAATGAGCAAAGAAGCGGCCAATAAAAAAAAAGTATTTTTTGCAGTTTCCGGTCAATTTAAATAGATTCCTGGTTAATATTATTAACAAGCCTCAATTGAGTTTAACCATATAGCTTTGAATACACTATTTTCATTTTTGTTATCAGATTTCTGGTGAAATTAACTAGATTTTTCCTTGTACCAATTTTTTCTCAGTGTAAGTGTCGCAATGTAAGACTAACTTCAGCATTTAAGTCTTGAGTCCAAAAGAAAAAATAAATTAAAACAAAAACACTCAAAACGCAATGCTTTCACCAGTGGTCCATCGATTTGATTCTCTTTGATAACGCAGATCATTTGTTCTTTCTTTAAGCTACGCAAATGCAATGGGTATCAGTCAATGATGGCATTTGGGTTTTGTGAAAATGTGCTGAATCGTGATTTAAAATATATTTTTCGATGCCGAAACTCTTTTAATTGAACACCCAATTTTACTAAAATATACGACATTTTTCTAAAAATTACTCAAAAAAAGGTTCTCACTTTTATCATCTCAAAAGCCTTAGCACAATTATGCATATGTATATGTATCATATGCATGTAACATATATATATATTTATTTCTCATTAAATTATAGAGTCTACACATTGTGATCTGTTTTCATTTACAAAAAAGGGAATTATTACAAATCTACACATTGCAATTATTTTAATATTTTACTGTACTAAAAAAGGTAATAATTATAAATGTGCCGTTTTTAAAGGAGGTAATAAAAATAATGTTTCTAACTATAGACCCATATCAAAACTGTCAACTTTCTCTAAAATTTTTGAGACTATTTTCAAAGAAAAAATTTATTTTGCTGTAAAAAGTTTAATTAGTGACAAACCTTGCTGTTTTTTCTGATTTTTTTCCTTGATGCTTTTGAATCTGGTTTTCAAGTTGAGTCCACTTACACTGACATATCAAAGGCATTTGATATAGTCTCGTATAAAATATTGATTGCGAAATTGGAAAAAATCGATTCCTGTTGTTGAAATTAATGGTATTTTATTGCCTCTTATGGTGTGCCACAAGGAAGTATTCTTGGACCACTTCTATTCGTTTTATTTATTAATGATATTAGTTATTGCTTCGTAAATTCTAATTTTTTACTTTATGCGGATGACTTAAAAATTTTCGAAAAATTGGAACTTATTCAGATAGAGTTGCATTACAGGGAGACCTTGATTGGGTTCAATATTGGTGGAAAATTATTGTTTGTCTCTTAATGTTAATAAATGCTCACATGTCTCTTTTTTAGGTCAATCTGTAATTGCTTGTGGGTCTATACTGTTGGCGGAACTAGACTCTCTTCCGTTAAAAAGATTTTGGAATTGGGGGCTATGTTTGACTCTGGATTTTCTTTTGTTGAACATTTAAATTATGTTATTCCTCAAACTTACTCTATAATGGCATTTGTTAGAAGACACAGTTCTGGTTTCAATGATCCGTACACTTTAAAAACTTTTTGTAGTTCATATGTTAGGTTCAAAACTGAGTACGCTGCCTTTATTTGGAGACCCTTTTACGCTATTCACTCTGTCCGTGTTCAACGTATTCAAAAGAAATTCATTATTTTTGCATTAAGACCCTTAAACTTCTTTGAATCAATTCCATCATATAATGCGCGATGCATATTGTTAAATCTAAAGTCTCTTGAAAGTAGGCGTTTGATACAATCAGTGATGTTTCTTTATGATCTCATTAATGGCAATATAGACTGTAACTTCCTTTAGGAAAAAATCAATTTTAATGTACCTGCAAGATATTTGCGTACGCCTACTGTTTTTTATGTAAATGTTCATAGAACTAATTACAGGTTAAATGAACCAAATTAGGGTGTTATTGGAGTTTAATAAACTCTGTTTTAATATTAAATTAATTATTATTCTTAAAACAAAATATGTTTATATTTATTATTATCTTATGTTTAATACAGTCGCTAGTCTATAAGGATTCTGTATCTATAAACTGAATAAATTGAAATCAAATGATATGAAATGAAATTTATGTTTCATAAGGATAAATATAATAAAATATAAGATTTAGGATTGTTTTGTGCATACACGTGCTATGCAATATAATAATACTATAGTACTACTATGGACTTCTCTGCCCTAAGGCCGGATTCAGCATTCATCGTGAACATCTTTAAAGAGCATTAATTTTTCCTCACACGACTGATCGCTTCTCCATGCACGTTAAAACTTTAAGCTAATGCTCGGATAGAAATTTTTTCATTTAATTTCATTATGGTCACTCAGATTTGTAATAACACTATATGCAACATTTGATTACAACAAAATACAACCGCATTTTAAGAATCTCATCGCTGATATTCTAACAGAACTTTAAACAAGAGCAGAACATCAGCCACAAAAAAAAAACGCAACTATTGAGTGTAAATTTTTCAGATGTTACAAGTACAGAGTACATAATGTAAAAAGTTTTAGTGTTGCAAGGATTGAGCTGTGCAGATATCAAGCAAGAATCGAGTCACTACTGCACAAGGAGAAAATTTTGTTTTTCTTGTTTAATAGGTCAAATTAAGTTCTGCATTCACCTTAATGCACTATTATATGAAATTCTCAATGCCACTACATGAAGATCACTTAAAAAGTAAATTATAACCTAAAAATACCGTGTTTGATCTAAGAATTTTAAAAGTGTTTTATAAAAAATTAATTACAATATTTTGCTCCAAAACAAAAATTTAAGTTTTTGTTAGTTTTTGAACTAAAAATTATTTTTTTTTTCCTGCATTTATTTTTTTAAACGAAATTGATGTAGTTAGTGATATTGACAATTTCAAATTGTGGTGTACTAAGTTGAATGTAGTGAAAACAGTAAGGCCGGGTTCACAGTGGGCGCTATAAGCGAAGATTGGCGAGAAGCGAAGAAACAGTGTATGGGTATTTGTATGCAAATAACGCGAAGTGTTCAGAGTGAGAGCGAAGCGATGCTAGAACTTCAGCGATAAAGCGAGTTTGAACTGTTTTTATAGCGTCGTAGACGCTAACACCAGAGTTTTTTCGTTTTTCGTGCATAGAAGAAATTTGATAGGAGGTAAAGGACAAGACTATGTTTTAAATAGGAAAAATGGAAGCAGAGCCAAAGCAGCGGTCAGTGTCTGATGTTGATTCATCATCGATTTTGTTTATTTCATTTGCAAAATAATAAACGAAAGGGGAACAAAGAGTGAAAGAAATCTATGCACATGTGATCAAAGGATCACATAGATGTAAAGAAAAATGAAGCAGAGGCAAAGCAGCGCTCAACGTTCGTTGTTTCTCATCACCGTTTTTTTTTAATTCACTTGCTAATGCAAAAAAGGAACAAAAAACGTTAACGTCAACAAAGAACGTGAAGGAAAAAAAGAGAAAGAAGATCGGAACTCGCTTTGCTAAACGCTTCCACTCTGAACAGAACTAGCATCTTATAGCATTGACTAGCTTCGCTTCTCGCCAATCTTCGCTTATAAGGCCCACTGTGAACCCGGCCTAAGAGGTTTGAGGTGTTGCACAAAAAACAAATATCATGAATTTTTTACTTATCCGCTTACATATAACCATAAAATATAGCAAAACATATTTTTGCGATACTCCCTTATGCACTTAAGGACAATCAAAAAAACTTTAAAAAAAAAAAAAATTATGTGTAAGAAAAAATTAAATTTCCTATTTTTTTACTCAAATTCCGAAAAATTGAAATTTTCCAGCTCTGGTGGCAACCCTAGTATTTTTTTTTAAGTGTGGATACACTCGAATGTGAATTATTTTTTGAACTTTGAGCGTTCCGAAGAATTCTAGAACATAACCTTATTTTGATATGTAACATATGTACATATGTATGTATGTACATGTACATAGCTATTTCGCTGACCGTACTTCTCCGGGTTTGAATGTTTTAGTTTTTTTGAATTTTCATTAGTTTTATTGGAAAAGCGCTACACGTTAAATAACGTGATATTTTCGATGCAAACGCCGCTTTTTTGGAATAATTTCAATGGCTTTTTGATTTGAATGAAAAAACATTTTTATCGAAGATATGCACATTCCAATTTAGGGTGTCGAATTGAATGCACATAAGTTTGCTTAAAATTTTTTTTATTCAAATCGATGGAATACTTCGTCAGAAAAGCAACAAAATATTTTTCGGGAACCAGTTACGCAATTCGAAGTCAATCAGTCATTCGGTCTATATGTCTATGTTCACATTTTCTGAGTGGGCTTCGTGAGAAAAGTTTATTTTTTAATTAGCTATTATCATTATAGTTTAAAGATAGCTAGCTAAGAAGGCTAATTGCTGTAATAGCTAGATTGTCGTATTACTATAATACCTTTACATTATTTTAAAATAAAAACACCAACTCAAATCAAAATGCCTTAGTCAAATCTGTATGCAGAAGAATTGTTTTGGTCAGAAATCCATTTTTTTTATTTCACATTTGGAATTCTGGCTATATTTTTTTTCATTTACTACAATTTGTTTAGGGAGCAGCTTGTAAAACTCCGCTCAGACTAAAAGTGAAGGTTTCACTTACAGGGAATAGAGCCATAGTAACATATAATACATCTGCAATAAATCTTCTGATTATTATGAGCCAAAACTTCATCTTAAATTCTCGGAAAACATATTTTCAGGCCGAGTTAAGGGCGAAAAGTATGGCAACATGTTGTATCTGCAGAATGCGCCTTGAGAAAATTTCGGGTACTGATCTCAAATCGCTTAAGAGCCTTGCAACAAAATCTAAAGCCTTTACGGTAACGACAGATGTACACCATCTCAATAATAAACTTCACTGTGGAACTATATTGGTATACTCGTAAGTGTGGCTATTAAGCCGCCACTTTAACCTTATCTGACCTACATTTATATTTTCAAAGTAAATCAACTAAAACTAAAATAATTGTGACTTCAGCAAAAGAAACAGTGTTCTATGAGAAATTTTGAATCGAGTAAATTTTGAAAACATGTTTATTGCTAAGTCTACGTACATACCTTAGCGTCTTATATCATATTTCATCATCATATTTTGTATCATTTCTGTTCAACTTCTTAAACTTAAACTCTTAGACTTAAACTTTAAGTGTTAAGCATATTAAAATGCAATTAAATATATCTGTGTATGAAATGCTTACCTTTGCTAAAAGCTTAGAAGTGTTAGAGTCTGATACAAATGACTCGATTTTATAATTTTGTCCAGAAGTAAGAGTATTTGCTGATATTCTTAAGGTTTTTCCATTTGCAAATGTATCTTCTTTAAATTCTTCGTCAAAGTTGTTAATTTTCCAACGTAACTAAAAAATATTAATATGAGAGATGGTTAGCTAAGAACTTCTTTTGAAAAGTTTGTTGGCTGATATAAGTAGATGTCAGTCTTGATTATCTGAAAAATGGCTCTAATGACAGTGGTTTGCCGCTTTGGTACCACTGCAAAAATAATGTTTCGATTTTATTGAGAAGGATTCCTTAAAAACAGTACAGGTTGAACTTTAAATTTGCTCATTTCATTTAACTCCATATTTAAGACTCGACCAAAATAATACCTTTCGCATTATCGTGGAGTGCGTAAAAATTTTCAGGCTTTGTTACATTTAATCTGACTACAGTAACTCAATTCATAGCATTGAGCGCTATAACTGGGATACTTTGAACTAACTGTAACTAACATGTACCCAAGATCATAAACCTCATCAAAGCTACTTACGAAAGCTTTAAATGTAAAGTACAGTGAAATCTTGTTAATTCGTAGCACGTTAGTTCGAAAGTCTCAACATTTCGTAGCAAACTGTTAGTACCTTGAAAAATCGCTTTAATTCGTAAAAATTCCAAACGTTTTGGTCCTTTCGCTAATTCGTATTTTTTTCCAATACAAGGTTTGGTCAACCTATCGTAATTGTATTTGACAAGCTCTTATAATTCATACCGCAAAGGGAAATTCTATGGAACTGTGGTTTGAAAAAAAAAATCAATCATATTAGGCAGCTACGGCTACTTTTCTTATTGAATTTTTTGGGTGAAAAAAAATGAATGAAATTTTCAGAAATGGTACTCATGTATGTTTGAAAATTTTGAACCTAAAAAGGCTGAAATCAGTTCAAATTTTATTCTCTCGGTTTCATTCTCAATGTTTCAATTTACATTGCAAATCATAAATCTTAGCTTTAAATGCTTGTAAAATCAAATAGGGTGAAAAACATGGATAAACTTGTCAGAGATGGTACTCCTATATGTTCTGAAAATTTTGTGCCTAAAAAGGCTGAAATCTATGATGGAGTGTTTAGGAATTGATGTTTTTTTGGAAAGCCAATTTTTTTATCTTTTACCTCATAGAAACCGTTCAGGCCTTCATTTATTCAAATTTGCAGTTTTTTTCACATCTACTAGTACACAACTACCTAAAAATAATATAAAAGCCAATATGAATTGTGGTGGTTTGTTTATATTCATCGATGAATTTTTTCGTTTTACTTACGAGCTTTTTTGAACACAATTTAAAACTTTTTTTTTAAGCAATAACATTGGTCAAAAAAATTTTATCGAATTTTTTTATATCTTCTACATGATACACCAATCACTGAAAAAAGTTTCATCCTATTTAAAAAACATGAGGGTAATGATAGGCCCATTATAGATGGAATGACCCATAGGTGAAACCCGCACATTGTCTGTTTAAAGCACTAGAGGCTATACTGAGTTAGATACTTGCATTTTAGTAATTACATATCTTTAAAATACCCTACAGTCGGATGTAAAGACTTGAAGAATATCACAGTTCTGACGACAGATTCTCGCAGATAGACAAAAATAAGTAAGCATGTGTGTCAGCATTTTGAAAACTGATATCCAAAATATTTTAAAAAGTAAATTGCATATGTATAGGGGTCAATCCGCTTTCCACTTTCCAAGAAAACATCAATTTCCCAAATACTTCATCCTCGATTTCAGCCTTTTTAGGCACAAAATTTTCAGAACATATTTTTTTTTTTAATTTATTTATTTCAAAGTCCTCAGATGGATATAATTCCATGTATGAGAGCATGCATAAACTTAATAAACAAAATATATAACATAATTATAAATAGGATAAATATAATTAAAATTTGTCTACATTACATTATAGCAATTCAATTCATATATCACATGCAAATTTATCACCGTTGATCTCTCAAATATAAATTTAATTTAAACTTGAAAATGTTAATATTACAACAATTTTTTTTTCTTGAGGTAATTTATTGTATAGTTTCAGTATGTTTCAAACTATGTGATTGTTTTGTTGTTCTGGCCTAGGCACTTTTAGATTGTGCTTTTGTGGTGTATTATGTTGATGTATTCTGTCCCTTAGCGGTTTTTGATTTCATCAGACTGTTTTTGATTTCGTATATGTATTTGCATTTTTCTGCGTATATCAGCTGATTTTATCTTTATATAATTCTCTTGTTGGAGTTGTAGAGTTCTTATTAAATAGAATTTTTATGGATTTATTCATTAATCTGCCAATCTGTTCAATATGAAATTTGCTGCATTGGCTCCAACTGCATATGTTGTAACGTATTTTTGATAGTATATGTCCGGAATATATTAGTTTTTCTGCTGTTTCGCTTATTTTTCCGATTCTCCTAATCGCCATAATACTTGGTAGAATTGAGTTTTTTAAACCTTTTATATGCCCTTCATAGTTGAGTTTTTCATCTATAACCATCCCTAGATATTTTGCCGATTCCACCCTCTGTACTTCAGTGTTGTTGATTTTTACCTTAATATTTACATTGGTGTTATTGTTAGTACGAAAAAGAATGAAGTTTGTTTTGTTTATATTAATGCTGAGTCCATTTTCGCATGCCCAATCAAAGTTGATATTCTCTTCCAATTCTTTTTCTGTTTTTGCTGTTGTTATAAAATTTGTATCATCAGCGTAAATGTTGTATACTGATTAAAATTTGCAATTTTTAATATTATTTATGTAGAGTAAATAAAGCCTTGGTCCAAGTATCGATCCTTGTGGAACTCCAATTTGACAAGTAAGTTCATCACTTATTTCGCCATTTAATTTAGCAGCATGAGGTCTGTTTTTCAAGTAATTTTCCATCAATTTGTTTGATACTCCACGGATACATATTTCATTTAATATATTTAATAATTTTGAGTGGTCGACAAGGTCAAATGCTTTTGACAAATCTATGAATGTAGCTGCAACTACTTTTTTATCATCTAGAGCATCATAAATTTTTTCCATGGTAGTTGCTATTGCCGACTCTGTGCCACTTTTTTCTAAAAAACCAAACTGATGGTGATCAAAGCCTATGGTGATATTGATGAAGTTTTCTATATTGCCTTTTCAAATACTTTGCTAAAAGCATTGAGAATTGAAATCGGTCTGTAGTTTTCACAAATGTCTTTTTTCCCTTTCTTATGTATTGGGGATATAATGGCTTTTTTAGGCATTCTGGGTAAATTCCAGTTGAAAAGCATTTATTTATTTCATCAACTAATATATCACAAATAGTTGGCAAAAGGAATTTCAAATCCTTTACAGATATTCCATCAGATCCTTGCGCTGCATTGCTATTGAGGTTTGTTACTATAAGTTTAACTTCGTTGAGTGTTACTGGAGTCAGGAACATTGTTTTTGTATTAATAACATTTGGCGTACGTGTGTTATTAGTGGTTATTTTTTTGGCTAAATCAGACCCTACTTCATTGAAGTATTTGTTTATATTATTTGCAGATATAGTGTTGATTTCCTGATTATTCGTAGTTGTATTCTCTTTATTTTTTAATGTTGAGTTAATTATTCCATAATTTTCTTGGATTATTGAACGATTTTTCAATTTGATCATTTATATGTTTCTGTTTATTGTTTTTCATTAAAAAGCTGACTTCTTTTTTCACTTTCTTATATTTTTCAAGCAATATTTTGTTTTCCGGATTTAATTTTGATTTTTTGTAAAGCTTTTGCCTGAGCTTGAATTTTTTTTGAAGTTCTGCAGTAATCCAGTTATTATTTCTGCACCTGATTCGTTTGTAAATTGTGGCTTTTTCTTTGGCAATCTGTATAATATTTGTTAATATTTCAATGCTATTTGGTATTGATTTTGTGATTTCATTGTTGACTATTTGTTCCATCTTAAAATGGTTTATTTTTTGAATAACAATTGTTTTCATAGGTTCTTTGTGAGGTTTAAGTGACGCTATTGTTACTGTTGCGTATTTATGATCAGTGTGAGGACAAAATATTGGCTAAATTTTACCTCACATGATCTTGCTTCATAAGTAAAGCCACTTCAAATCATTATAAAATCACGCCACTAAAATACAGCAATAGAAAAACAACATAAAACCACGCCACTACAATACAACAACAGAAAACAACATAAAACCACGCCACTTAAATACCACAATAGAAAACAACAGCCAACAACCGTAAAGAAAACAACAACACAGCAACAGCACTGCATGACAACAACGGCATCATTAAACCCGCGTGATCAAACCAACAACGCAAGCACTGGTTTGATCGCGCCAGCAAACGTGTTTGATGGTTGGCACGCAACCCAAACCGGTTTTTGACATAAGCCCTGCAATGCAAAGCATTGTTATAAGGACGGCGCAAGGATAGCAGGAGGACAGTCGGTTGGTGATCAGCAACGCGAACACATCTTGGTTAATAAATAAACATTGTAAAGTAAAGTGAACAGTTTTGAAGAAGTACAGTTGACCTGCAGGAAAATCAATAGCAAGCACCGGATCCTCTACAAATCCAAGCCAGCAGCGAAAAGACGGACCAGGAGCCACCAGGAGTTGGAGAAAACAGGAAAGTATAGAACTAATCAATATCAATTGTTTGTGTCACCCCTACAGCTTTGATATTGGTCAAAAGTGTTCCTCTTTTGGGGGAACTCGTGTAACTCATTTTCGGAGTTCGAAGACTACGCCACCAGGAAAGTCTTTGGAATACTGTTAATTGTTTATGTCACCCTTACAGCTTTAACTCTATTCCAAAGCTATCCTGTGCCAATTTAGGTTGGCCGGTCTAGAAGTTGAACGAGCCTGGAAGTTCTGTACGGAACTACATTCCAATTTCTTGGTGGGGATAGGGATGTCCCTAGCCAAAGGTGCGGACAAGTAGAGGGTTCCGAGCAACTAAACGAAGCAGGGTTCCTGAAACAAATAAATTAAATTGTAAGAAAGAAATAGAAAAAATAAAGAATCTAGAAAAAAAGAAGAAAGAAACTGGTTCTAAATTTAAAAGAACGCTGGACAATCCAGCGAGTGATACCCCGGCTGAAAATTACCTTACAGTTGGCACCCGAGCAGGGACCCTAACAAAACTCAAGAAAACTCAGAGAAATCCCAACTAAAACAGAGGAATCCGCAAGTAAGCAGAGAAAACAACAAGTCTCCAACGAAAACTGCGAGAAAACACACTGGATTCAGCAAGAAAGAAGATGGCGTTGAAGACCTCGTGGGTTTATACCCTCGATAAGGAGGACATCGTGAAATATTGCGACGAATTTGTGCTGGAAAAGACGGGAACCGTTAATGAGATGAGGAAGTTGCTGAGGAATTTCATCATTGACGAGGAACATGATGAGGATGAAGGAAGTCGGTTGAAGGAGCTTCAGGTACGTCATGCGCGGGCTTCGTCTCCAGCTCCTTTAATTTCCACAATTTTGGAGATGGGAGACAGAATGTCCCAAAAATAGTAGTTTCCATTGAACCAGAAGTGAGCGCTAGGCAATAACGACACGTACAGAAATCATGGACCGAGTTAGAAAATGGTCTGTAAAATTTAACGGTCAATGAGGTCCGGTGGCTTTTATCGAGAGGATAGTGGAGCTGGCAGAAGCCTATGGGTTGGACAAAAATTTGCTACCAAGAGCCATGTCGGAATTACTACAGGACAGGGCAATAATGTGGCTGCGAAACAATAATCGTCAGTGGCTGACATGGGCCGACTTTAAGGACGATTTTCTGCGATTCTTCCTGTCAAGTCGGTTTTTGGAACGACTGGAGGATGAAATTCGGCAGCGGAAACAGCGAGGACGGGAGCCATTCAAAGATTTCACCTTCGAACTGCAAAACTTGATGCGGCATGTTCGACTGACAGAGGATCAGCAACTTGAAAGGATATATCGAAACAGCTTGACAGCTTTCCAGCTATATGCTAAGCGTCAAGACTTCAGCACGCTGGACCAGCTCATCGCTATGGCAGAAGAATTCGAAGGTTTGCAGTCAGACAACGATCCCCCTAGAGCATCTCACGCACGAGGCAGAATGGACACAGCCCAAAACACTACGATGCCACAAATCAACCCTCGGACTGCATGTCGGCGCTGTGGACAAGAAGGCCACTTCGCACAAGGGTGCAGGAACCAGCAAATCTATTTTTGCTGGGAGTGTGGACGACGTGGTGTGATAACACTGGATTGCTGTCGACAATCGGGAAACGACCGGAGATTCCATCAGGATCGAGGGGCGATGGAGTCACAAGCAACAACCTCGACACCGCGCAGCCATTAAATCCACTCCACTACAACAACATAAATATACACGCTACGGTCGTAGTAGAGGGTCGGGAAATCGTAGCGACCATTGACACCGGTGCCACACGGAGTTTCGTGAGTGAGGAGTTCATAGCGAAGGTAAATTTAGAAAATGAGGTTGTACCCTGTGAGCTAGAAGTGAGGTTGGCAGACGGAAACAGACCCATAGTGCGGGAGACGATAAGGTGCAGCGTGAGGCTTAGAGAAACGGATGCAGACCTGGTGTTCCTAGTGATGCCGGGAGCTCAGGATGTGTTATTGCTAGGGATGGATTTCCTTGTAGCCACACGAGCAATACTCACTTGCGTCGGGCATACGCTCCAATTTCAGCCGACCCAAGAAAATGCAACAGTGGTTCCAACTGTCTCCTATACCATTGGATTAGATAGTCCTGCGGAACGTCCTATAGAACTTCATCTTCCGACGAATGTCAATATCGAATTACACTTCACCGCGACGACAGTCTCTAGAGAGTTAACAGAAAATGAGGACCGGGAGGTACATGCATTTTTAGAGGTAGAGCTAGAGGCGTTTGAGAAAATCAGTGGGCCTTCCACAATCACCACGCATCAGATCGTGATGACGGATAATCGGCCTATTAAACAATGGTACTACCCAAAGAATCCAGCAATGCAACAAATCATCAATGAAGAAGTGGATGACCTCCTGAGGAAAAATTGCATCGACCCTCCAAACAGCCCTTACAGCGCTCCTGTTGTTGTGGTACCCAAAGGAGACGGGTGGCGACTTTGTATTGACTATCGCCAACTGAATGCTCGGTCGGTTCCCGATGCTTACCCGTTACCACGGATTAACCACATTTTAGAAAACTTACGGGGAGCGAAATACATAAACAGTGTCGACCTCAAGAGTGGTTACTGGCAGATTGCAATGGACCCGGAAAGTAAGCAATACACCGCATTCACCGTACCCGGAAGAGGACTATTCCAGTGGCGAGTTATGCCATTTGGACTACATTCCGCCCCAGCAACGTTTCAAAGAGCCCTGGATAGCATAATTGGAGCGAAGTTGGCACCAAACGTATTTGCTTACTTGGACGATATAATTATCATAAGTAACACTCTGCAAGAGCATCTTGACTTATTGCGAGAAGTTTTTAGACGATTACGAGGTGCGAATCTGATTGTCAACAAGGAAAAATATAAATTTGTCAGGTGAGAGCTCAAATATTTGGGACACATGGTCACACCTGAGGGCATCAAGGCCGATCCGGACAAAGTAAGTGCGATTCAAATCCTACCAGCTCCCACCAATGTAAAAGCTATACGGCAATTTCTGGGCATAGCATCGTGGTATCGGTGATTTGTCCCAAATTTTGCAGACATATCCAAACCTCTGAGGAGCCTTCTAAAGAAAGGGAAGTACTGGAGATGGGGTGAGGAGCAGGAGCAAGCTTTCAGCACAGTAAAAGATCTACTTACTCAAGCATCAGTCCTGGCATGTCCCGTTTTTGCACAACAGTTTACCCTCCAAACCGATGCGAGCAATTTTGGCCTTGGTGTCGTACTCACACAGAAGCTCGACGATGAGGACGTGGTAATAGCATATGCAAGCCGACATCTAAATCCAGCAAAAAAGAACTATTCGGCTACAGAAAAGGAATGTCTCGCGGTAGTATGGGGAATCCGTAAAATGCGACCCTATCTGGAAGGGTACCACTTTAAAGTGATCACCGATCATTTAACATTGAAATGGCTCTATAGAAAGCCCTTCAGGACGAGTCGCACGCTGGGCTTTAGAGTTGCAATAATACAAATTTGAAGTAGAATATCGCCGAGGACGACTAAATGCTCTGTCTCGACAACCCGAGGAAGTCTTACTGAAAGTTACAGAGGATCAACAAAATAGAGAACGCTGCTCATGGAAAGACAAACGCGTGGCTGAGGTTATGGCTACACCTGGAAAATTTTCGGACTATTATGTTGAGGGAGACCTCCAATATCGCCATATTCCTAGCTCCAGCAACCACGGCGAAAACAGGCCCTGGAAATTGTGCGTGCCCACCTATCTTCGAGCGCGAGTCCTGTAGGAGAATCACGACAGTACGCCAGCAGGGCACATGGGCATAAGGAAAACCTACTCTCGGATCTTCCAAAAATATTACTGGCTCGGTATGTCCCGTGACGTCCGCAAATACGTGCAGCGGTGTGAGTCCTGCCAAAAATATAAGGGCATTCAACAAAAACCAGCCGGACTGATGTTAACCCAAACGCCCGAGGAACCCTGGTCTATCGTTTGTGAAGATTTTGTCGGACCATTACCACGCTCGACACATGGGAACTCCGTTCTACTAGTCATGGTCGACAAATTCAGCAAATGGACAGAGTTGGTTCCGATGAGAAAAGCGACAGCGGAGGGGCTCAAGAAGGCGTTTCGGGAGCGCATCATCAGCAAATTTGGAGCACCCAAGGTGCTTGTGACGGACAACGGCTCCCAATTCACCAGTAAAGCGTTCCAACGGTATCTCGAGGACAACGGCATAAGGCAACAGTTCACCGCCCCATATACCCCGCAGGAAAATCCTACAGAGCGTGTAAATCGAACTATAAAGCGGATAATATCACAGGTCACCGGTCAGGATCAGCGCAAGTGGGATGTACAAATCCCAGAAATAATGCTAGCAGTCAATACGTGCATTTCGGACTCCACAGCCTATTCACCAACCTTCTTGGTACAAGGTCGCGACCTGCGGTTGCCAAATAACCTATACAACGAGAAGACAATGGGTACAGGAGAGTTGCCAGAATCAGCACAGGACAAAGCAGCACGACCAAAAGAAATATTCACGATTGTTAGAGCAAATATGGAAACGGCGGCCACTGATCAGGCACGCCATTACAACCTGCGAAGACGAAAATGGGCACCCAGAATAGGAGATCTAGTTTTAGTGAAACAGCACCACCTCTCCAAAGCCGTCGAAAATTTTGCGGCAAAGCTGGCCCCAAAATTTGACGGGCCCTTTCGAGTAATTTTATTTCAGCTCGCCCGTTATAGTCAAACTACGTGAAGAAAAAGGAGGGAAAATTACACGAAGGGCCCACATAAGCGAGCTGAAACCATTCATCGCGAACATTCTCGAGAAGTTGAGCGACCCACAGCAAGACTCCGCACAGCTCAGCACCTGTTCAAATGGCACAACATCACCTCACACAGTAAGACACTCCACAGCACCGCAAAGAAGACACCGCATAGCAGCACACAGCAGCACACAGCACGACGCCCCACAGCACGACGCCCCACATCACCGCACAGCATAAGAAAACTCCTCAGGACAGCACCCCAGTAAGATCCTATCTCCCACTTATGCTACACCTCTTATGTCTCCTTACACTGCCAGACTAGAGTCAAGCTCAACAGGGTAAAAAAGATCCTATACTTCTCCAGCCATTGCCCGATCACCGGTATCACTCTGTTGTCTCCACTCCACGCCGCCCACACTCCCAACAAAGCGGCTCTCATCGGGATATCTACTGTAATCGCGTATGAAACAATTGGGGTGTCTGGTGAAGTAATGACAACGCGACGATGTTGGGACTTACATGCCATACTAATAATACCGTAACAAGTTGACAAGGGAAAGTTAATGTGTAAATCTTTACATTCCAAGTTTAACCACGCTAGAGTGAACAACAAGTTTTCAAAATTTCTAAGTTTTCCCAAATGGCAGAGAATAAAAATTATTTGCCAGTCATGTGCCGCAGAGCTTCGGTGGTGGAGACCGTCCTCCAGCTCCAAAACAACCCGGAAAATTTCCCGGATCGGGAGCATGCAGTAGCAGTGGGCCATTATTTGTGTTCCCTCCAGGCAGAAATGGAGTACCAGTGGATCTGGTAAGCTTGATGATATCATCATAGATTTTTATTGGAAATGGCTGACGGAGGGTCCCCAGAAAGCGAACTATCAAGGAGCATACATGTTCAGCCCATATTTCTTTGTGCGCTTAATGGGAAATGAGCCCGCAGATCCCTGGCAGAGACACCAGCGAGTGGCACGCTGGACTCGAAAGGTCGATCTTTTTAAAAATGAATTGCTGATCTTTCCTATTTGCGAGAAGAGTCACTGGTTCCTGGTGGTCGTGCGGAATCAAGAAGGAACGCTGGAAGAAGTTAGGTCAGAGATCGTAGGCCTCGATTCCTGTTAGAGATAAAGTGATCAATTAAGGTACTCGTGTTATTTGATATTCTGGTGGGTTGAACATTATTAATAAGTATAAAACCATTTGTTTGTACTAAGTCTGTGCAGTTGATAACAGTATTTGTCTGATCTAAAATATTAATGTTCACATCTGCAAAGAAAACGCAATTTTTTCTGTTACATAGTTCTTTTTCTATAAATTCCATAAAAGTATTTGAATTTTCGTTCGGAGCTCTATAAAAAGTTCCAATTTGTAGTGGTTTATTTAAGTTTGTAATTTGAAGTAATGTGTAGTTGTATTTTTCATTTTTCACTATTTCGTTGCATGTAAAATTATCTTTTATGTAAATAACTGTACCACCTCCGCGTTTTTCTTTTCTGCAGTTGTGAATAGCAGTGTAACTTGGTAAATTAAAAGTTCTAATTTCATTTTCATATAGCCAAGTTTCAGTTACAATTATAACATCAATGTTTTTAAGGTTGTTATTAAGTGTTTCCAATTCATAGGGTTTGTTGCGAATACTGCAAATATTAATGTAAAAGACATTGATTGAATTTTCATTCATTTGGCTAAAGGTAGTTTATTCGGTCCTTCTTTGCCTTTATTTGCAAAGTATGAATTTTGTATTCATCAGCCCCTGCCTTATGATCACATGAATATCCAGCTCCATGTTTGTTAGTTCTTATGCAGTTAACACACTTAAAATTGCTACTTATTTTACATGTTCTGGTATCATGTTTTTCTGCGCATATTCCGCACACTTCTTCTCCTTCACATTTGCTACTTGTATGATGATATTTTTGACATTTATAGCATCGGGTTAGGGATATATGCTCTTTTACATATCTTGACTTGTAATTCAACATCACATATCTGTTTGTAACTTTATCTAATGTATTTCCAGAGACATCTTAAATATAACTCCATAGAGATGTTTTTTCGTTCATGTATTTATGTTCTAATTTGAACTTATCTTCATCGTTTATAAAATAGTGTGTAGACACTAGTTCTTCTACTATTTCATCTTGGCTATAATCTTTTTCTACATTTGATATCAATATTTTAGGTAAGTTAAGTTTTGGTACCGATATTTTATATCCTGCTGTGAATTTTTGTTTAATTTCTGATTCTAGTTTTTCCCTTTCTTTATCATTTACTGTGGAAACTACGACACCACCTTGCTTTATGTGTTTAATAGAGGAAATACCTACTTTTATTTCTGCTGGTAAGATTTTGGCCTTAAATTGATTTTCAGTCTCTTTACTTTCTTGCCTACTATTTGTTGGGAGAATTATGATACTACTTTGGCTTTTTTGCTTACTGGGTATTTGCTTCGTGTTTGCTGCTAGTACACCGGCGTACGTGAGCCCTTGTTGGCTGTTGCTATTATTTTCTAAATTAAGGATTGCTTGTTTCACTTCAGTCAGATCAGCTTTAATACTATTATTGGTCTGTTGTATTTCATTATTTGTTGTACATATTTTTTCTAAATTTGATTCACCCTTTAACCATTGCTTAAATTTTGTTTTATCTGATTCGCAAACCCAAAAACATTTATTTTTCAATGTTGCTATTGCATTATAGTCATCAGCAGAATAATTGATGCAGTCTATATGCCACCATGCTTGACACAGTCCTTCACAATTTATTCCTCTTGTTTCCACTTTTTTTTACATTTTTTGCACCAGTCTTTATTTTTTTCAGTTTCTGTTTCTTCCTCCATTCTTACTTTTAAGGCGCTAAGTACTTGGTCACAAAAGAGATGGTTATATATGCTTTGCTATTATTACTATTTTTGGCAGGACAATCGGCAATTTACCAACTAAATCTTTTAAACAATTTATGTCTTTATATGACTTGATCATCCAGTGTTTTTATATTTACGTGTTACAATAATGGTTCAATAACATTGCTATTCTAATTTGATTTTTATTTATTAAGTTTTTCCCGTATTTTTCTCTTATTTTTCTCCGCTGATTTTCACTTGTTCTTCACTGTTTTTCAGATTTATACTTAATATAGGAATACCATCTCCGAAACTTTTATCCATGTTTTTTTACCCTATTTGATTTTACAAGCATTTAAAGTTAAGATTTATGATTTGCAATGTAAATTGAAACATTGAGAATGAGAGCGAGAAATTTTGAATATTCCGTTTCTTTTCCTCCATAAATATTCATTGGATTGCCAGTATCAAACTCATTAATAAGAATCAAGACTTGGCTTACGTCTAGAAATCAATGCTGTCATGATTTTGTTTTTGATATCGAAGATCGAAAGCTATCTATTGTAGACAGTATAGAATGCTGCAGAGATTGTGAATTTAATGAACTATTTCAGTCTTGAGTGAAGTTTCGAAATTACTGTGATTTATGAACAAAATCTGTATATTTTTGGTAAATGTCCAGATGATGGAGCCGTCGTTCGGAGGGTGGCAGAAGAGTACAAGGAGGTCGGATGACTCCATTTGATGATTTAAAAATGGAGACGGGAACGTGGAGACACAGGAGATCGATGTGAAAAATTGAAAATTTTGGTGTTAGAGGCGTATATTGGAAGTCATTGTTCCAAAATATATTGTGCTCTGAAAAATATCTCATTTTCACCACCACTCTCTGCGCGATCACCTAATTATATTTGTTTAGTGCCGTCCAAGATCCGCCCACTGCTTCCTCTCTGCGACCGACGGTTCCCTCATCTGGACATTTACCTTAAGTTCTATTTATGTTTCTATTATATAGCTACATGCAACGCGTTGCACACATGATTAGCATATATCACATTTGTGTCGTGCCGCAATCAGTGACATGTGGAAGTGCAGCTATGACCAGCCGCTGGTAACAGCTCTCAAGGATATTAAAACTTGGCTGGATAGCATAGCTAGGCTAGTTTTGCTGCGTCCAGTTGTACTTCAAATCAGTTATCATTAAATGACACAGTTATGGTTGCTCCACCAATCCGGGAAGATTTGTACTCAATTCTTCTTCGTTTTCGTTTACATATAGACGCTATGACTGGTAACATTTCGAAAATGTACAGTCACGTAGAAGTGGACGTGGCAGACCGAAACTTGCGAATGATACTGTGGCGAGGAAATGATAGACAACCAATTCAGGTGTACAAACTCAACGCAGTTACATACGATGCTGCTCCAGCTCTATTTTTAGCTATACAATGTTTATTTCACTTGAGCGATTTATACAGCAACTTGCACTCAGTAGGTGCAAATGTAATACGAAAATACTTCTACGTTGATGATATGCTCACTGGAGCTGACAACTTTAATGATGTCGAAATCGTACGTACGAAAGTCACTCAAACCTTAGATTCCGCTGGATTTCAGTTGGCCAAAATGTTTTCAAACCACCATACTTACCATAGCAAAGACTAAGCGAAAGAACCGCTTTAGTTTGACGATTCCGATTCTACAAAAACATTAGGCTTACGTTGAGTTCCGAAGAATGATACATTCAAACAAAACCAACAAAACGCAACATCGTCAGTTTCGTCAAGACTTTTCGATCCTTTTGGAATCTTACGCCCAATAGTAACCAAAGCAAAAATCTTACTGCAAGAGCTTAGGATTGAAAATTTAGATCGAAACAAGTTGGCAAAATTTTAAAGCCAATTTATTGCAATGGGATACCATTGAGATACCTCGATATGTGAGTACCCATCCGAATAAAAATTGCCAAATTCCTGGATTTTCGGATGCTTCAATACGTGCATACGGCTGTTGTATTTACATCAGAAGCTTGACCTCGAATGGTATCCAAACTCAGGTATTGACGTCAAAGTCAAAATTGCTCAAAACTATATCGTTACCCAAGCTTGAGCTATGTGCAGCCCACCTGCTATCTAAACTTTGGCATATGGTGAGAGCAATGATAAATTGTGAACACTTATTTCTGGACTGACTCAGAAATTAGTTTTACACTGGACTAAGACACATCCTGCTACACTGAATAGAATTGTAGCAAATAGGGTTGTTGAAATTCAAGAATGGTCGCAAAATGCTACTTGGCAACCCATTCCCTCGAAACAAAACCCAGCAGATATACTTTCATCAGGCTACAGTGTAGGCGACCTCAACACTTCAGTTTGGTTCATTAGGCCGTCATTTCTCGCCAGAAATTCGGAATTTTGGCCGAAAAATAGTCATTTCGAACTACGTTTAGAACTAAGTGGTCAAAATTACTTCAAACGAGCTTGTTCTTGTCCTTGGCATGCAAAAGTGCTGCGAATTTTAATTTTTATACTTCGTTTTATTTAGTACAATGCACCAACTATAAAGGAATTGCACTGGGCGTTCCTGAAAATTGTTAAAATAATTCAGAAAACTGAATTATCAGAAGAAATCGATAGATGGGCAAAGTCAAAAATACTTTCACCAAACATTCAAAAAATGTGATCTTTCATTCATAATTATAAGGGTGAAAATTGTTTTGTTTAATTTACTTCGTGTTGGGGGCAACTCCTCAACGTACTAATACCACATGATGCAAAATTTCCGTTGCTCATGCAAAAAATTAAAATTTTCTTCAAAAATATTTACGACATTTACACGTTTCGAATAGCCATCCTGGGCCAAAAGTATTGATTGCAATACTGCGCCAACAAATTTGGCTAGTAAATGCACGTGAGGCATGAAGCAGTATAGCAAGGAACTGCGTGCACTGTTTTCGAGATCAGCCCAAAATCTTAACCCAAATTATGGGAAATCTGCTGTTAGACTACCTACCCTACGGCAGCTCTGAAGCCGTGTTGACTTTTGCGGACCGGTTCATATAACGTTAAAAATTCGAGGTTGACAACCCATAAAAGAGTATATTGCGGTATTCATTTCTTTCACTTCGACAGCAGTATATTTAAAGCTTTCATCTGATTTATCTATCCCCTGATTGTTTTGTTCTCTATCTAAAAAGGTTCGCCAGCCATCGAGGACCCCTCCAGGCGATCTATTGTGACAACGCAACAAATTTCGTAGGCACGGACAACAAGCTAGAAGAACGAATGAAGATGTTCAAAGCTCAACAGTACGCCGCACTGGCAGAAGACAATCTTCCGCCTCAGGCGTGATCGCCAGAATCAAAGGAAGTGACGGTAAGGTGCGCGTTGCATCCATCAACTTGAAGTTTGGGACTTATTGTATGCCAATCCATAAGTTGGCCCTACTGCCATTGTATTATAGTTTGCACTATGCATTAAATTACCTACACATTAGAACATAAGTAGTTAAGAAATTAGAACTAAGAAAGCACTAGATCTAAGTAAAGAAATTGAAAAATTAAGTTAGTTGTTGAAAAAGCCTGAAGCTTAATACACCGTTTTTTAATTAATTGGAGCATAGGCTTCGTTTAGTTCATTAAATCTATCCGTCTCACATATTATAATAGTAACATTTTTAAAATTTCTGGATCCACTTTTACTAGAAAACCTTCAGAAATAAGCGCTAAGATAAGATAAAAGAAAAATACAGATTTTATAATAATAACGCAACATTTTTGGAAAAATTGAGGAGTTGCTTTGACAAAATTGCCAAAAAATGCCTGCAATTTTGCAGTATTTATTTCCGTAATTTCTCAACGATTTCTTAGAGTGCATATATCCAAACTTATTGATTTTATAGTCAGGCAGATTGCGATTACTATAAAGATTATGACATGAGTAACGAAAGGAAAAACCTCTGCTCATTAGTTACTGCTGCATTTACAACTTGGAATTTTACAAATATGTAAAAAAAATAGTGTACCAAATCATTTGATCGCGTCTGCCTCTTGGCTGGTTCCTTTACTTATAAAAGCCATAAAAATGGGGAAGTCACTTGTTGTCTTTTCTACCCTTAAATAGACATGAAATATACGTTTAATGGCAATGACATTTAAGCGAAGCACTAATTCCTCCATAAAACAATGCCTCAATTTCTAAAATATCAAAAACTACACGAAATTCATGAAAATAAGATTTTGATGGTAAATAAGAAAAAAAAAATCATTTTTAAATAGTAAGCACCACTGTGGATAAGAAAGAATATTTACTGAATATTTATCTAAACTGCTTACAGGAAATCGTTGCTTTCTAATGACTTATTTTAGATCTAAATATCGGTTAAAAAAAAAACAGCTGGTAAAAAATGCTGAAGTACTCACATAATAATTAAATTTAGGCTCACAAAATGATATTTTTGCGAACAGCACATACGGTATACTTGCAACTGCTATTTCGGATCCAATGATCATGATGTTAGTTCCCTGAGACACCTAAAATTATAGAATATTAGTAATATGCATATTTATTTATTGTATAGAGTATATATTTGTAGATCGTGTATCAAATTTTGATTTCAATAAAGAAAAACGCTAAAGCTAATTTCAACATAAAAGAGATAATACTATATTGATATACAGTCGTGTTCGAAATAATAGGAACAACTTTGATAAAAATTGAAATCGTCGTACAAAATTTTTGCAATATTATTTTGTTATATCAATTTTTATTAGGATAACTAAACACATATTAAGGCTTTAAAAATGGAAAATTTGGTAACCAACTCAACCCCCATTTCTTTGTAATGTCAATATTGTTGCATTAATTCTAAAATGAGCTGTGCGAAAATATAATAACAAGGATAAAATAATATACTGTTTATGCGGGGCACAAACTTTCTTTTTTTACAATGGCAAAAGAAATACCTGAGGTTTTCCTTAGGGGATGATGCCATTGGTGCAGTTGCTGTTGTGATGCTGTGGTGGTATTGAAGTACCGCTGCTGCTGACGATGATGATGGTCTCGATGGTCTTAATGGCTTTTGTGAAAGCTACAATTTTCCTTCTTATGTGAATCAAAAACACTTTTTTTTTTTTTTAAAGAATTCAAAACAATTGAAGATTTATTTATATATATATATATACATTGTATGTACATGGTTGGTTTGTGAGATTCAGTCCTATGACTTTGCAGCAAATGATAACTTCATTATGATTTGATAAATTAATTATTTTGGTTTTGAAAATTTATCTAAAGAAAAACGTTACTAAAAACTTCAATTTGATTTTAATTTTATGATAGAATAGAAAAAAAAAAAGGATAGTGAAGGAAAGAAGCAATCTACTTCTACCCTTTCGGGGTAAACAAAAGTAAAAGAAAAATAAATGAAAATTTTGAATCAGTATTTAGAATTGAAATTATAAACAGTCGATTTCATTGATAGCATTGTAAATTGACGATCGGCAATTTGTGATGAATGTGTTGTTTGTTGTCTGTATGTAATTGTGGACCGTCGGGATGCCCGTGATTTGTTCGAGTTCTGCTGTTGGTGTGCGACGCGGCAGTTTGTATATGGTTTTGATGATTTTATTTTGTAGAATCGATAAATTGCGTAGATGACATGCAGCTGCTGATGACCAAACCGGGCTGCCATACGTTGAAATTGGGCGAAGAATCGCTGTGTATATCAAATGTTTGTTTGCAGTTGATAAATGAGATTTCGGTGCAAGCAATGAGTACATTGCTCTGAAACATTTTGTCGCTTTGATGGTGGCGTTCGCGATGTGTTGCTTGAAAGTCAGTTTTTTATCGAATGTAATACCCAAATAACAAACTGAACTGTCCAAATCGATGTTCGTTTGGTCGCATCTGATGGTCGTAGTTGGTGTACGTCGTCGTTTATTGTCAAGTGGGAAAATGATCGCTTGCGTTTTGTTGTTGTTGATTTTTATTTTCCACTTTCTGAAGTAGTGGTGCAACGTTAGCAGCGAAAAATTCAATCGCCTGACAATTGTATTCGATGTTTTGGCTGCAGTGTATATGGCGGTGTCATCAGCATACAATGCAGTCACGGTGTCGTTGTCCGTCGGTATATCAGCTACAAAGAGCGCATACAAAATCGGTGAAATGCATGTGCCCTGCGCTAGTCCCGCTGGAATAGAAATTGATTCGGAAACACCTTCGTTGATGTGCACTTTGAATTGTCGGTTTCGGATGAAAGACTCAATTAAACGAATCATATAATGTGGAATATTTAATTTGATCAACTTGTAAATCATTCCATCGTGCCAAATGGAATCAAACGCCTTCTCAATGTCGAGCAAGACCAATCCTGTTGATTTCTTGTTTCTTTTGTTGCGCTGGATGAATCGTTTTATTCGGGCTGCTTGATGAACCGTTGAGTGGCCTCTTCTGAAACCAAATTGAAAATTCGGCAAAAGATTTTTCTCTTCGATGACATTTATCAGCCGCTTCTGTAACACTTTTTCCAACAACTTTCCCGTAGCATTCAGTAAACTGATTGGGCGGTAGCTAGCTGCATCTGTTGGTGGTTTACCCGCTTTGAGAATTGGGATGACTTTTGCGGTCTTGAAACTTTTTGGCCAATACGATAAATTGAGGCATTTGTTGAACGTGCTTGTTAACCAGGTGATGGCTGAGGGTGGCAGATTTTTCAGCAAAATATTCTGAATTGCATCAGCACCTGGCGCTTTGAATGGTTTGAGTGTGCGAATGATTTGTTTGATTTCGTTGAATTCGATTTGAGGCGGTCGAACACTACGATTTGAGAACATATGGAATGAATTCACAACACTTTTGACCTCGGCATCGTGGACATGTTTGAAATCCGCTGTGATTTTGTGCGAATTTTCGAAAATTTTTGCGACATGATTGGCTCGATCCGTATCATCGATTGTTGGGCGTCCGGTAATTTTGATTTTTGTGGCATTATTGTCGGTTTTGCCTTTGATACGTTTTGTCAATTGCCACATACTTTTTGAGCCTTTCGAAAATTGTTTTAGCTGTTTCGATGTCGAAGCATTGTAGTCATTCCGCACACATAAATCGACGAGTTTTTGAAATTTATTCAGCTCATGTTTCAGTTGTTGTTTTATTTGCGAATTAAAACACCTCTGCCACCTGCGCTTTATAGCATTTTTAATTTGAATAATTCGTTTTGTGTTGGCTGTAATCGGTGAAAAATACTTCGGCGATTTAACTGGAACACAAGCGATTTTTGTTGTTTGAATCAACTCGGTTTTTTCGAAAGCGATGTCAATACCAGCGGTCGTATTTGGAGTTGGCAATTCGTTGCTTTTATCGTTGATTATGCATCGATACCGCTTCGAGTTTGCCTTTTCATAATCGAATATTTTTTGTTGTGTGTGCTGCACGATGCTACTGGTTGAACATATGATTGGTGCGTGGTCTGACAAAAAATGGTCGTCGTGTGTACACAAATTGAAATTTACACTGCTATTTGACAACAACAGATCTAGCGTTGATGGTGTTCTACCGGAGTGTGGATAGTGAATCAAAAACACTTTAGCACTTAAGGCTTCTTAGATATCTTTTTATTTAAAATTTATTAATATATATATAAAAAACGCAATTGCTGCAGCAAAAAACTGACTTGTTTCACTGATGGTTAATAACGAGTGAAATTATGCTAACGTGGAATGGGACATTTTGGCAATGACATTTTTCAATGTTAGGGTCAGCGATATTTCGCGATGGAGCAACAGGGACGGCAACACATATCACTTTTGATTTTCGACCATTGTGAATGTGCGATGAGCATTGTGGTTTAAACTGACAAGTACAATTTAGGCAGTGTTGCCGTCTGAATAAGTTTACGTGTTTTAAAGTTTACACGTAAACATATACAATACTCAATTTTTATGTTCATCAAATACGCTCTCATGACATTTTATTCAATATAAAGTGGCTCCCCTATGACTTTTGACTACTTCGGCATCCCTGAACTTCATTGAATATATAAAGGCTTTGGATCTGGAGAGTGATATATTTTCCCAAGTATTTTTCCCTTCAGAATTTTTAGGGTCTAGCGTATTTTATTCCTTTCTTAACATCTATGCAAAGCTGCTCTCTTGAATTAAGGTCCAGTAATTGTTCCGGCCATTTCATAACACTGATATTATGGGTCCGAAACCACTCTTTGCTTTCATCGAGGTATGCTTCGCGTCATCATTATGCTTGAAGATCTCCCGTTCGACATTTCCTCTTCAGTGTAAAGTAACAGTTCGGCTTCTAGTATATTTTGAGCATAGTAGCTAGCATTGATAGTGCCAACATCATAGTTAGAGGTCCGACGCCAATCCACAAAAATCATCACCACAGCATCAGTTTGAGGCCTCCATGATTAATAGACTTTGTGGTGAACTTAACATTGAATTCTTGCTCCTTAATTTTGGTAATCCCCCTTTTGTGCCAAGTAAACGTGCAGCCAACATGATTTTGCTCTTATTTTTTCGAACAGCTTAATTTAGACCTAATGCAACAATATTGCCAGAACAAACAAATTTGGTCACCACCTTTTCCATTTTTTAAAACCTTAATATGTATGTGTTTAGTTATTACAATGAAACTCGATGTTGTAAAGTATTATAATAAAAATTTTTACAACGATTTCGATTTTCATCTAAGTTGTTCATATTATTTCGGACACGACTGTACGTTTCTATATTAGTGACATTGTAGGAAATTACATTTAATCTTAAGATTTCAAATAATTCTTATTATTACTCAATTTTTATTATTTTAATATTATATTATTTTTATTTATTAATATCAATTTATTGGGTATAAGTAATTCTCACAATAATTTAAAACTGAACTGATTAATAATATCAAATTCTATATTCTATAGCTTACTAGGAAATTAGAGGCGAATGCAGATTACAATAGTCTAAGTATATGGGGTCTTAATATATTACAAAATAAGACATTAAAATAAAAAAAAATGGAGAAAAATATTTTATTAAAAGAAGAAACCAATTTAAGTTTCTCAGAAAAAAACATAAAGAAGAGCACAAAAATAATCCAAATGGATATTTCAAACAAACAGAACTTACAAAAAAAATTAAACTGTTAAATGAAAAAATTTTGAAACTAAATTAATACATCGATTAGTATGTACACTTAGTGTCAAAAGTCTACGCTCCTATGTAAAAAACTTCGTTGCATTGAAAAAATTAAATGAAACAGTTATTTGGGTTGTGTTTTTTTCTCCATTTTATTATTATTAAAATTCTACCATTCTATTGCAAATAAAATTTTTACAAAGCATTAACACGTTTTTAAAAAAAATGACTTAAATGAAATTAATTAAAAAAATAAGTGTGTCAAAAGTCTACGCTCATGTGTCGAAAACTTAAAAAAAAATATAAAATTAAAAAAAAAACAATTAGTAACGTTTTGGGTATCCCCGACGCTTGAGGACTTCTCTTAGCCTACTTGGCATGGAATTATTTAACTTAGCTGTCTCTTCGACGGAAATTTTCGCCCACTCGTCCTTGATAACAGCTTTCAAAGCTTCTTTGCTTGTAATATTGTGTTGTCTTAGCTTCCGCTCCAATAATTCCCAAAGATGTTTAATTGCGTCAAGGTCTGGTGATTGTGGGGGCGTTGGCAGTATTTTTGGGACGTTATAAGTGAGCCATAACTTGACAATTCCAGAAGTGTGCTTGGGGTCGTTGTCCTGTTGAAAGTAAAATACTCTTGGCAACCCTAAACTTACAGCACTCTCTTTTAAATTATTTTTTAAAATGTTCAAATATGCGAATCTATCCATAGTTGACTCAATAAATTCAAAATTACCGACTCCACTTGCTGCCATACACCCCCACATCATCACACCTCCACCACCATGCTTGACGGTAGGTAACAGATTCTCCTTGTTGAGCGCTGTTCCTGGCTTTCGCCACACAATTTTCCGTCCTCTGATTCTGAATATGCAGAGCTTGCTCTCATCTGAGAACAAAATCTGTTTCCAGAAATCCGCCGGCTTGTTTACATTTTCGTCGGGCAACTCGGTCATGATATCCTGCTTTTCTCAAAATTCTTCTAGCAGTAGAAACACTTATAGTTTTTTTAAATTTTGTTCTGATGTCTGTGGATATCTGGGACGCAGATATTTTAGCATTTTTCTTCAAAAGAGATACAATACTTCGCGTTTCTCGGTCTGTTAATTTTGTCGGCCGGCCAGATCTTGGCTTTGAAGTCAATATTCCGGTCTTCTCAAAGTTTTTAACTACTGTTCGCACCGATGTCCATGCTCTACTTATACTTCTTCCAATTTGACGGTAATTTTGACCGTCGTCTTTTTGCTTCTATCGTTATAAATCAGACCAAACACACAAAATGTCTACGAATTCTAAATACTGCAGTAAATGTAATGATTAATTTATATAAAAAAACATACTCTTCATTAAAAAATACTTACGAAGCGAAAGATCCTTTGTATTGAAATACAATGAGTGTACACTTTTGACACAAGCTATACATAGCAACGATAACAAAAATACCGTTATTATTTGCATCGCTTGAACGAATACAAAGAACTTTGGCGCCAGAATTGCTACTACGATCATGGACTGTTCTGATAAAAAGATTTGAATTTGAATAAAGTATTTCATTAAATTTTAACTGACAAAAATTTTGGAATGCAAGGAGCGTAGACTTATGACACTAAGTGTATATATTTTTATAAAAATAATTTAAAAGCTAAAACTTATAAAAACCTGTTTAATTTTAAGGCATTATATATCACGGTTAAAAAGCGGAGGAACCAAAGCTAAGTTCTGCTTACTAATTGTGAATGGAATCATATCTATTTAATAAGTAACTAGACCTCATGAAAAACAATTTTAAGACTTTGGAAAAATACAAATGTCTTAAGGGCAAAATATTTGAGTCTTTGAAAAGTGGCAAGCTACAACAACAACAAGACGACTCTTTCTGCATAAAATTCTAATCACATGTTTCTGTGCAGTTATTAATGAACTTAACTTATTGCTATGATTCCACCCCAACACATCAAACCATATTGTATTTTGGAATGGAAAATTCCAAAAAAAATACATTTAAGCAGTTTAACTGCGCAAAGCGGTTTTATATAAAATATTTGCTTAGAAGCTGCCATTAAATACTTTTTTAGTGCTTTAGAATGCGTTGACCAATTCATTTTCCAATTGAGGAAAAGACCAAGGTACTGAAACGTTTTACACAATCAATTGAAAAACAAGCTGAAAAGGAAACAGTATTATCTCTGATCGTCTGGATCGTCTGATCCAGAGATAATACACTCAAACTTGTCAATTAGAGACACCGCAGATAAGAAAATCCTGCTATAAGAAAAAAACAAAGAAATTGAGAGAACCGTAATTTAAAAATCATAAGAATTATTCTGCCAATAAGAAAATCTAAGGGAAACTTCCAATAAGAAAATGAGATGAGTCTCGTTCGAAATTGTGTCCAAGCAAAAATGTCACAGATTTGTGTTTTTTTTTGTCGATGCTCACTTCTCGGAAATCGATTCGCCTAACGGTGTTTCGTTTGTGTTTGTTGAAATCGGTTGCAGTGTGTTAAAATGTATGAGTGTCATTTATACTTCGTCTTAATTGATTCGTAGTGAAAGAGTGTGGATGTGCGTGCTGCTGTGTTTTATTTGTCGTAAAATTGTTTAAGGCCTGTAACTCACTGTGACAGTTTCAAGACAGTTTTGTTTTTGTTTTGAGTTTGATTTTGAGTGCGCTCACTGAGACAATTTGTTTCGCGACAAATTGCGTTTTTATGATTTAATCAGATAAATGAATTTGGCGGAGAAGGATGCGTTGTGTGTTCGAATTGAACGAACACAGAGAAAAAAAAAACAAAAACAAAGAAATGCCCAATTTCTAATGACCCAAAGGCAAAGCAATTCCTTTTTCTTTGGTAGCAGATGAAGCATTTGGTCTCTCAACACACATATTGTGCCCGTTTAAAAAAAAAAAACTTCAATCGTTTGTCATAAAGGCCTTTTTTCCACTTCTTTCCTTTAAAACTCATTTATTTTTAATATTTTCTTCGTTAATTTTCTTTTGTTTTTCATTTTTATTTTGTTTGCCAGAGATTTCGCGATCTCTTTCGTCGAATACCACGGAAACACAAAAAGTTTCGAAACAAAAGTTTCAAGTGAGCGCACTCCATACGATTCTGTCATACCGAAACAGTTTTGTTTTGCAAAAGTTGCAGTGCCTCAAAACAAAAAATTTTGAGTTTGTGTCAAAACACAGTGAGCGCACTCCCATATGTACTAATGTGACAAAAACTGTTTCGAAACTATTTTGTCGCAGTGAGTCATAGGCCTAACTGTTTGAATTCTATCGTCATGTCGCGTAAGAAAGAAATTAAATCCACTCGCAAGCGATTGTCGCTCAGAGAAAAAATTCAAATAATCGAACAAAGAGAAAAAATATGCCCGTGAAAGACTTAATGATAAAATACGATATTTGATTTTCAACAGTTTATAAAATTGTCGAGAAACGAAGTGAATTGTATAAAGTTTTTGCGATCGAATAATACTGACATGGGAAATAAAATTCGAAAATCCAAACATGACAATATCAACGAAGCAACGATGAATTGGTATAGAGTGGCGCATTTAAATGGTCTTTCTATTTCAGGTCCATTATTGCAAGAACAAGCTCTGAAATTCGCTGCGCATTTCAACGATTCAACATTCAAAGTATCTAATGGATGGCTGGACGCGTTTCGAAAACGCAATTCAATCGGTGTTGGACGATTACAAAAAAAATTGTCGACAAACATCGCTGGCTATAATAAAAAGGACATAGCGAATTGTGACGAAACTGCACTTTTCTTTTCCCACAAAAATCGATGGTGTTCAAAGCAGCAAAATTTTCAGGCGGTAAAGTGTCGAAAGAAAGATTAAGTGTCACGTCGTGTGCGTTGTTTTAAGAACTCGATACAAACTTGTTGCCAGTTCATTGGTTTTGGAATAAAACTGATTGGATGACAACTGGCATTATGCAGACTTGGTTGACTCAATTCAATGACTGAATGAAAGCACAAAGACATAAAATTTTACTTTTAATAGACAATGCAACGTCGCACGTATCAATGGATTTGTCGAACATCAGCATACTTTTTTTTTCCGCCGAACACCATCAATATGTTACAGCCAATGGATCAAGGCGTGATTTATCCGATGAAATTGAATTATCGTAAACGGTTGTTGTCGCGTTTGGCTCGAGAAATAGATTTGGTGGAAAATGTCAGCGAGTTGTGTGGAAAGATAAATGTGTTGGATGCTGTTCAGTGATTGGTCAACTCGACAAATGCTGTCACACCACATTGCGTTGAAAGTGCTTTTAAACGTCGCGGATATAATTTTGACGTTGACGATCAAAACATCGCCATGAGTACAAACGAAAGCGGTTCAAGTAAATTGCTGTCACTAATGCACCGAACACATGCGACCCAAATGACAGTGGATGAATTCATTGCAATCGATGCGGAAAATGATTCGATCGATGCAGCTGCGATAACAAACACAATGACAACAGAACTAGAAGAATCCGAAACGGAAGAATCAAGCGAGTCACAATCGACTAAAATGGAATTGTTGACCACAGCCGAAATTTTTTCATTGTTCGAACGTTTGAAACAAACTTCGCTGGCCAGAGGAGAAACGGTACATTCCAATAAAGTCTCGGAATGCATGATATTAATGGAAGAAGAAATGACGCAAAAAATGATGAAGCAACCCACTACGGAACAATTTTTCAAGAAAATTTAGTGTGAGTGTAAATAAATGATTACTGATTATCAATTGCCATTTTTTATACCCTACACGGAGGTTAAATTCACTTTGTCATTCCGTTTGTAACGCATAGAAGGGGGCGTGGCAGGTGTGGAAATGTATATATATTCCTGATCAGCGTCACCACCTGAGTCGATATAGCTATGTCTGTCTGTCTGTCTGTCTGTCTGTCTGTCTGTCTGTCTGTCTGTCTGTCTGTCTGTCTGTCTGTCTGTCTGTCTGTCTGTCTGTCTGTCTGTCTGTCTGTCTGTCTGTCTGTCTGTCTGTCTGTCTGTCTGTCTGTCTGTCTGTCTGTCTGTCTGTCTGTCTGTCTGTCTGTCTGTCTGTCTGTCTGTCTGTCTGTCTGTCTGTCTGTCTGTCTGTCTGTCTGTCTGTCTGTCTGTCTGTCTGTCTGTCTGTCTGTCTGTCTGTCTGTCTGTCTGTCTGTCTGTCTGTCTGTCTGTCTGTCTGTCTGTCTGTCTGTCTGTCTGTCTGTCTGTCTGTCTGTCTGTCTGTCTGTCTGTCTGTCTGTCTGTCTGTCTGTCTGTCTGTCTGTCTGTCTGTCTGTCTGTCTGTCTGTCTGTCTGTCTGTCTGTCTGTCTGTCTGTCTGTCTGTCTGTCTGTCTGTCTGTCTGTCTGTCTGTCTGTCTGTCTGTCTGTCTGTCTGTCTGTCTGTCTGTCTGTCTGTCTGTCTGTCTGTCTGTCTGTCTGTCTGTCTGTCTGTCTGTCTGTCTGTCTGTCTGTCTGTCTGTCTGTCTGTCTGTCTGTCTGTCTGTCTGTCTGTCTGTCTGTCTGTCTGTCTGTCTGTCTGTCTGTCTGTCTGTCTGTCTGTCTGTCTGTCTGTCTGTCTGTCTGTCTGTCTGTCTGTCTGTCTGTCTGTCTGTCTGTCTGTCTGTCTGTCTGTCTGTCTGTCTGTCTGTCTGTCTGTCTGTCTGTCTGTCTGTCTGTCTGTCTGTCTGTCTGTCTGTCTGTCTGTCTGTCTGTCTGTCTGTCTGTCTGTCTGTCTGTCTGTCTGTCTGTCTGTCTGTCTGTCTGTCTGTCTGTCTGTCTGTCTGTCTGTCTGTCTGTCTGTCTGTCTGTCTGTCTGTCTGTCTGTCTGTCTGTCTGTCTGTCTGTCTGTCTGTCTGTCTGTCTGTCTGTCTGTCTGTCTGTCTGTCTGTCTGTCTGTCTGTCTGTCTGTCTGTCTGTCTGTCTGTCTGTCTGTCTGTCTGTCTGTCTGTCTGTCTGTCTGTCTGTCTGTCTGTCTGTCTGTCTGTCTGTCTGTCTGTCTGTCTGTCTGTCTGTCTGTCTGTCTGTCTGTCTGTCTGTCTGTCTGTCTGTCTGTCTGTCTGTCTGTCTGTCTGTCTGTCTGTCTGTCTGTCTGTCTGTCTGTCTGTCTGTCTGTCTGTCTGTCTGTCTGTCTGTCTGTCTGTCTGTCTGTCTGTCTGTCTGTCTGTCTGTCTGTCTGTCTGTCTGTCTGTCTGTCTGTCTGTCTGTCTGTCTGTCTGTCTGTCTGTCTGTCTGTCTGTCTGTCTGTCTGTCTGTCTGTCTGTCTGTCTGTCTGTCTGTCTGTCTGTCTGTCTGTCTGTCTGTCTGTCTGTCTGTCTGTCTGTCTGTCTGTCTGTCTGTCTGTCTGTCTGTCTGTCTGTCTGTCTGTCTGTCTGTCTGTCTGTCTGTCTGTCTGTCTGTCTGTCTGTCTGTCTGTCTGTCTGTCTGTCTGTCTGTCTGTCTGTCTGTCTGTCTGTCTGTCTGTCTGTCTGTCTGTCTGTCTGTCTGTCTGTCTGTCTGTCTGTCTGTCTGTCTGTCTGTCTGTCTGTCTGTCTGTCTGTCTGTCTGTCTGTCTGTCTGTCTGTCTGTCTGTCTGTCTGTCTGTCTGTCTGTCTGTCTGTCTGTCTGTCTGTCTGTCTGTCTGTCTGTCTGTCTGTCTGTCTGTCTGTCTGTCTGTCTGTCTGTCTGTCTGTCTGTCTGTCTGTCTGTCTGTCTGTCTGTCTGTCTGTCTGTCTGTCTGTCTGTCTGTCTGTCTGTCTGTCTGTCTGTCTGTCTGTCTGTCTGTCTGTCTGTCTGTCTGTCTGTCTGTCTGTCTGTCTGTCTGTCTGTCTGTCTGTCTGTCTGTCTGTCTGTCTGTCTGTCTGTCTGTCTGTCTGTCTGTCTGTCTGTCTGTCTGTCTGTCTGTCTGTCTGTCTGTCTGTCTGTCTGTCTGTCTGTCTGTCTGTCTGTCTGTCTGTCTGTCTGTCTGTCTGTCTGTCTGTCTGTCTGTCTGTCTGTCTGTCCGTCCGTCTGTCTGTCTGTCTGTCTGTTGAAATCAGGCTTACGCGAAAACTAAGCAAGCTAATTGAATGAAATTTGGCACACAGGTCAAACCTTCTTGCAAGCTGCTAGCATATAAAAATGGGCGAATCGGTTCACGGTCACGCTTTCCGCTCATACTCTATGTAAATATACCTAAGTCCATTTTGAAAAAAGTTGCTGCGATTTTGATGAAACTTGCTGATTTAGTGAAGATAAGAACAAAATTAGAATCAGGCTAGGTTTAAAGTTTGCAAAAGTTCTTAAAGGGGCAAGGCACAGCCCTAAATTTTATCTTTCATAGCGCCATAGCTCGTAAGCCGTGCAAGATATTGTGATGAAATTTGGTACACGAATGAAGATCTTATAAATCTTGAACTGTGCATAAAGTGGTTGGAATTGTAAAAGTGGGCGTGACACTTTTTAGCAATTGAACATTTGGATTTCGTATAACTCCAAATTGGCACATACGATTTTCATAAAAATTTTATTGATGATACCACTGAAAGTAGTCATCAATAATAGTTTATTCAATATTCTGGAAAATTTTGTTGAAGGGCGTGGCACAGCCTACAATATTTACAAACGTTATAAAAAGAGAACTAACAACGCAATCGCTATGAAATTTAATATGGCAGATATACTCGCTAAAAGGTGTCTTCTTGCAAAATTTTGGCACAATAGTGCCGGTGGGTGTGGCACCTCCCATATGAACAAAATACGTTTAATGCTTTAGATAGTGTGCTATGAGAGTAATCTTCATAAAATTTTGAGAGGAGGTGTCGGTTACTATAAGTTTTGAAATCAAATGAAATATGACAAGATTGCATCAGTGGGCGTGGCACCTCCCTCATTAACATAAAGTTATAAATGTTATTTTAAGTGAACAATTGGAGCAATTGATCTGAAATTTGATCTAAGTAGCTTACTGGGTATTAGGTACATATGAATCAAAAGCTGGCGAAATATCAACAGTGGGCGTGGCACCTCTCATGCAATTAAAATACCTTAAGTGGCATAACTATCGGAATATATGAGCAATCATACTGAAATTTGGTGTAAGAGGTTTGTGTACGGAAGGCTATTTTTGGATCAAAATCGGACTGTATTGTATGAGTGGGTGTGTCACCGCCCTAAATTTTAAGAATAATTACGGCACATATCGCAAACTATACAAGCTATTGTGCTAAAATTTGGTTTGTGCATGTCAATCACGAATATCATTTATTTAAGCTAAAGTGGGCGGAATTGGAGAAGTGGGCGTGATATATTTCGTGTTTTACATTTTTATTCTATTTTTTTCAACATTTCCCTTATTTTTTCGACATTTTCAACCTTTTACCTGTTCCCATTCAATTTCATTCGACATTTTCTTCGACTCTTTTATTAATTTTTCAGCATTTTTCATATTTTTCGACTTATTCAATTTCTTTCAACTTTTTTCAATGGTTTTTATATATTTTCAGCATTTTCAGTTTTTTTCAACACTTTTCAACATTTTTGAACTTTTTTACATTATTTTCGACTTAATTAACCTCTTCAACATTTTTTTAACACCTATTTAAAAAGTACTTTCATTGCAATGTAGGGTATGTGACTTTCGGCCTGGCCGAAGGTAACACCTTTACTAGTTTTGTATTCGCTTACAGTCCGAGAAAACGACACGAGAGACGAATGATGACATATTTTAAATAAGATTTTAAAATAATAAAAAAAATACATGTAAATATAATCCATATTATAAATAACATGTTACGAGTAAAAGTTTTAAATCTTGACTTGAAATTTGCGAATGGGAGAAAAAAAATCTACAGAGGAAGTCTCTTAATGAGAAGTTTAAGTGCTTCAACGAGGTAGTATCTATAGCAATTTGCACACTATTAAGCACTTAACCTTAATCACATTCGAAATTTCGAGGGAGAAACTTTCAAATTCACAATTTATATCAGATGTGATAAAAACAGCAACACCCACCACCAACTGCATATTGATTGTTACAATTTTCGTAGAACTTGTAGCCCGGAATGTCAAACAAAGACTGTTCGTAGTCATAAATATTAAATTAAAAATAGAATCAAGATGCAAAATAAAACTATCGAAACTCTTACACATGCTTCTAATATTTTGAGAAATTATGTCAAAAATGTTTAAATAGTTTGGGTTAAAAGAAATGTTTTAAAAAAAATTTTTTGCAATTAACAAATGGTATTTCAAATAAACTGCCTGAATGATCCATTTTAGTTTTATTTGAACTTGACATCAATTATGTATGTATATAATAAAAATGGATTTTATTCAAACCATCCATTGCGATTGCATTATCGCCTTTCTTTTTACGCAGTAAAATTATGCCATAACTAGCCCAAACAAATTTGAAATTCTTTTCACTCTAAACAATATTAAGTCCAGGATATGTTGTAGATCAGCGTTTGGTAGTTCGATGGAATATATATTCTTAGAAATTTCTAATGAATCAGAAAAGGCACTCATCATGTTTACAGACCCAACCGCAACGTCGACTTGGAGCCACTTATGGTAATTTTGGATAGCTTGCTGTTATCTTACACAAACATTATTGTAACAGGAGACTTCAATAGCAATATCCTTGTTGATAATAGTTTGATAAACAAAATGTTTTACATTGGCCTCTATCCTGCCAATACCGAAAATCCTATTCATTTCACTAAAACTTGTTCCACACTCTAAGATATATTTTTCCTAAGCAGCACTGAACACTTACTTTTATACGAACAATTATCAGCATCTGTATTCTCAAAACACGATCTTATACATCTAAAATATAGCTTTAAGCTCGAGACATCCGAAGAAACTTTTAGCTATCGAGACTTTAAAAATATCAACTACCAGTTACTGATTGATGCAATAAAAAGGGTTGATTGGACTTAATGTAAATGTTGATGTACAAGTTGCTTTTCTAAAAAACAATATTTTAATCTCTTCAATCATTTCGTGTCTATGACAACTAAAAGGATTCGATGTGACGAAAATCCATGGCTTAGTGTGGAAATCAAAAAACTTATTTGTGATCGAAATTAAGCATTCAAAAAAGATATAAAACTCCTAGACTGTATGATAAATTCAAACAGATCCCGGCAGACATTGTAAAAAGATTAAAAATCGCTAAGTCAAAATTCTATGAAAACAAGTTCAACTCTTGCATTAATTCTAAACAAAAGTGGGATTGGCAATAATACCACCTCTTCAGTTGACTATTCTGAAATTGAAATCAATGAAAAAATTTTAAATATACCCATATCCTCAGTCAATATCACTGAAAATACGAGGAATTGTGTTACTATCCGTAATAGAAACGTCAACAATTTATTTAGTTTTGCTTGCGTTGACCAGATAGAGGTTATGCAGGCTTTTTTAGCGGTGAAATCAAACACTGTTAGTTTTGACGAAATTTATTCCGTTTTCATAAAGTCCTTGCTACCACTATTCTTGCCTTTTTTCACTTATATTTCTAAACTCCATTCTCACTACTTCAGTTTTTTCTCAAACCTGAAAAGTAGCAAAAATCATTCCAAAGGCGATCTCAGGCCAAATGCAATTTTACCATTCCTATCAAAAATTCTAGAAAACATTGTACACAAGCAGATCAGCAACTTTCTGTCGCAAAATAATCTTATTACTGAAAGGCAATCCGGTTTCAGACCCAAACGAAGTTGTATGACAGCTCTTATTGATGTTTCGGAAGACATAAGATCACCATAGGACTCAAATCATCCATGTATTTTAACACTTTTGGACCACTCAAAAGCGTTTGATTTCGTCAATTATGGCATTCTATTTTCAAAACTTGAAAACAACTTTGAGTTCTCTAAGGGTGCAATTTCCTTGCTGAAATCATACCTTTCAAACAGATTCCAGGCAGTAAGTATGAATGGTCCTATTTATGCGCTACTATCGGTGCCTAACGGTGTTCCTCAAGGGTCAGTGCTATGCCCATTAATTTTCATCATGTACGTTAATGACCTAATAAAAGTTCTTAAGCAATGTAAAGTTCACATATTTGCGGACGATGTTCCACTATACACAAGTAGAGACCTCCGCTGCATCGATTCTTGGTTGCAAACCTTAATGGAGACTTGGATCTAATTTGGACCTGGGCTGAATCTAATGATCTTTGCTTTAATCCCTTAAAATCAAAATGTTTGTTAATCTACAAAAAATTTCTAGAGCTCGATATTTTACCCAAAATAATCCTAAATGGCCCTGAACTCGAAGTGATTAAAACAGCTAAAAATCTTGGTGAAACCTTCAGTAGCATATTAACTTGGAATGACCACATTTATAAAACTATCGGCAAGGCTTATGGGATGTTGCGAACTCTGTGGATCACGCAGTCTTATACTCCGCAAAAGATATTGTTAGCCAAAAGTTATCTTATTCCGACGTTGCTTTATGGATATGAGCTATTTGCCAACTGTGATAGCATTTGTGCACAAAAACTAAGTGTTCTTTTCAACAACAGATACATCTATACTATAAGCCGCTAATATCATATCTCTGCCTACTCGAAAAAAATTTTTGGTGTTTCTTTTACAAACTTCTTGAAAATGCGTAGATTGTTGCAACTACGCAAAATTTTCCACACCAAAGAACAAGAATATCTGTATGCACGGCTCAAATTTCTCCGCTCTGCTCGAGCGAAACAAATCGCACAATTCAAACATAAAATCTTAAGGTCGGAACGTCATTTCTATATCTATTCAATTCGCCTTTGGAATGCTTTTCTAACAGGTTTCCATAATTTAAGTAACGCACAGCAATTTAAGTTTCAACTCCTGAATTATTTTTCTACTCAGCAGTGCTTTTAATTAATTTTGTTTAAGCCTCAGATTCCCCCAAATAAAACTTCCTTATCTTATTTTGTATTTGTAAGTTGACATACTGACAACTCATATTATATTTTTCAACATACTTTTGTAAGCACTTGTTATTTAGAAATTTCTAAGAATCAAAATTATCTGTAAATAACTTCAACGTATTTAAAAGAAAGTATAAGAATATAGATGATACTCAAGCTTGAAACTTCAGATGTTGGGTTAGCAAAAAAAAAAAAAAAATATTTTCTTAAAAATTCAATTTCCATAAAATGGAAAAATTTTCAAAAACAGAGGATTATGCATGCATTACAGGAAGCTGGTGTGAAATTTCCACAAACTGCAACTACATGTCAATTAAAGCGTTTATACGCGGAAAATTTTCAAAGAAATGCTATTGCTGTTGAAAGAGGTTCTGTTGCTGCTGATGAAAATGTTGAAGAAATGTTTAATTCGAAATGGAATTTGTGATGGTGAATGTATGCATGAAAATGATGAAGAGAGATTAAATTTAAGTCGTGCAGTTGATGTCAATTATGTTTCTAATATTACTGCATTCACAGTTGCAAGGCGCACTCGGTCGGATTTTACGAGAAATTTTTCAAGTCCAATTTTTTACGCTTGGATTTATTTGTGCTGCACATAGTAAGAAATGGAAATCGTCATTCCGCACGCAACACTATTACAACTAAGAAAAGTGTTAAGTTAATTTTGTTCTTGAATTACTCAACGATTTTGCACGATCATAAACTATTAGAAAGCGCGCTCCTAAGACGTACAGAATGAATGAAAAACTACCTTCAGACATCAAACAAGTAGATCGCAAACAATAAAGAATATTTGTTCGACTGTATCGAGAAAAAGTTTAATCTCGAAATACATTAACTTGGTTCAGCATTATAGATAATATTATGTAACAATGAAAGCGTTCGATGTTTAAGCAATTTTTCAAAAGCTAAGCCATAAATTCTTTTTGCATGTTGGGAAACATAGTCTCTTCTTTTCTATCCAAGCACAAAACGAACAATATTATTAAATAATACATTCAATTTGGTTTAAATAGCATACGTAAGTATATTGTGTTCTTTATCTTCACAAGACTCTTGCAACGTGTGCGATTTGTAGCGAGTACCTTTAATTCTCCCGTATATTTTCCTCAGTTACGTGTTTTCTGTTCTAGGGATCGTTTCCACGATGATTTAGGACGGCCACGTTTTCTACTACCCTGAGGATTCCACTCCAGTGCTTGCCGACATCATACGTTTATGAAGTGGTGTAAGGTACTGATTCGTCCATAGGACACTATGCATGCCGTAGGCGTTCCGAACAGTATTACTTTCATGGTTATTCAAAGTCAGCGTTTTATTCAAGGTTAACGCCAAATTTTTCGCTAAGTCAACGTGCCCGATACTGCCACCATAAAATTCAGGGTGAGGAGCAGTGGAAATGTCAATGTCAATGTCAATGGGAACACCTATTTTAATGGGAAGAAAAACTGATGACTCATTACTAACGTTAACGGTTTGCGAACTTTCGGAAAGATATGAAGCAATAAGACTTACAGCTGTGATTTAAAATTAACTTTTTATTAAGCATGGTCACAATGTCATGGTCGACTGTGTCCAAAGTCTTAGAGTGGTCCTAAAGAACTAAGATTAAAACTTCATTGTTATCAAATCTAGCCCGCTAGTCTTCCGATACATCAATGCGGGCACTGATGCAGCTATTCTGGGCCCTAAAGCCCGATTGTCTATATGAAACCATATCTAAAGGCTCTAACGCTTTGACAGAGACGTCAAATTTCAAAATGCTGACATGTGTTTATTTATTTTTGACTAGCTTCAAGAATTCGTTGACAGAACTGTCATATTTAAGTTTGGTTTAACATAGCATAATTCTTCAAAAGTCTTAACTTCCGGCTGTAGGGTTTCAGATAATTTTTTAAAGATTTTCAAAAAAAATTACAAAAGTTCAAGCATCTAGCACTTACAGTACAGAAGTTATCGCTCAAAACTGGCAGTGTGCACGTTTACCTATGTTTTTCCCAATGTGCGTCGTCTAGGAACTCTGCGTTGATGACTGCTTACGCCGTTCTTCCGTTGTCTGTCTGAATATTCTTCATTTGAATACTCAATTATTTTAAAAATACTTATAAGACTTAAACTTCAGTGTGACAATATCCAAAAACCAACAATCAGTTAAGTAGTATACACAGAATAACACTGGCTTTGTAGAAGTTAATCCCCTAACCAAAGTTAAGGTGATTGCTGCTCAGATCCGGACCATTTAGTATTTCAAAGTTCTTCGCTAAAACACTCATGGTACACATATGTGTGCATGCACACACTTATTAGTAACTCATTTTTTAATTTCATATGATCGAAAGTCGTATGAGAAATTACTATTTCCTTAAATATATAGGTATCGGAATTTATTCAATGATTCAATGTCAATTCAATCATTACCGAATAATTTATGGTTTTAATGCAAAAAATGTTTGAAAATTATTTTTGCCGTCTGATTAGGCATGGGCCCTCAATTGTTTCTTTTCCATAAATTCCATTACTTTTTTCATAAGATACTTACATTTTCGTTTTTAAGTTCTCCATTTGAATATGTTATGGAAAAAACATGCTCCTTGCTAGTGACTCCGGCATCGGTTATTCCAACAACATGAAATATGTATTTAACACTAGGAACAACCTTAAAGTAAAAAAAATCGTTTTAAGCTTAAAATTAAATAATACAACAACTAAAACAAAACAACGGACAAAAGTCTCATTACATAAATCTGAACATAAGTCACGAGAAAGCCAATGGAACAGCAACTATCCCTTTCGACCCACGGTACAACGTAAACATATCACATATCATATAAATTCAAATATATAAATAAATACTTTCAGTCAACGAGAGATCACCATCCCAAACAACTGTGATTCAATTACGAAAATTATTAAAACTATACAATATGTATTTCATTCCATTTATAATGAGCCTATCATTGTCCTCATGATTTTTAAATACACTGAGAAAACAATATGTTTGAATATAACAAACGTATATTTCATAAAGAGCAATTAAATATTTGATCGAGTCAAACATAAAATGCTTTAACCAACACTTACCACTATTTGATCCAAATACAATATGTTTGTAATTTATCAATTTGTTTTTTACCTTAAAATATTGTAATATTTAATTAATATTTTCTATTAATTTTAAAGCAAAGCAATAGTTGCTTGCATTGCTGCTGTTTAAGCGCTCATAAATTTTTCGTTTCCTCTTTGTGCTTTGTTTGTTTACAAGTTCTATTTAAATAACATTGTTTTTTTTTTGTTGTTGCCCTGTAATAGACTCTAGTATTAGCATTAACACGTTGTTTTCTTTGTTTGAAAATTTTCTAACTTGCAAGTTATTATTATTATTTTTTTTTATTTGTTTCATATTGCATTTTTTTAGTAAATATGAACTATTTCTCCTCCGATAACCTGCTTGCATGTTCTGTAGGAAATCTATGCAAAAGCCAAAATATTCTTAGCTCAATGTTTCCTTGTTCAGGGCCTTGTGAGCAAATGTTTCATGCATATTGTGCGAACTTGACCAATTCTGTAACAGAATTATTATGTTCTGACCGTTCGGGTCTGCAATGGTACTGTCCATCGTGCAGAGCCCTCTCCCCTTCGATTTTTTTCGAAAAAATTAAACAATTTGGAGATAGCTTAAATAATCTAAATACTAATTTTAGAGATGTTTTAAGAAATTATCTTGACTTAAGTCCCCAAATTGATAACAGTCTTAATGAGACTATGTCCCCAGACGTTAGCTTGCCAGCAAATAATACCATAACTAATGTCCCTACGGCTTTTGCATCCACTCCTTCGGTTTCGAATACTACCAAACATGCTAATTCCATTGGGAAGAAAATTAAATCTAAAAAACAAAAGAAACCAAAAAAGAAGATCAGGCCAACTAAAAAAACAGTTAGCACAGCCAATGTCCCTAAAATAATTTCTTTAAGTTCAGAATTAGAATCTTCTCCAGAAATATTAAATTCTGTTTCTCCCACTAGTCATGGCCCAGTAGAAAATAGTCCCCTTGTTATTAGCTCTACTGATCCAATTATTTTACAAACGATGCCTAAACCTAGGTCCATTTTTATCTCCCGACTACACCCCGATACAACCGCTGATACTGTTAGAGACTTCATAAGGCAAAAAAATGTCATTCCTACCGACGCTTTTCTTTCCTGTAGGAAAATCGGTAACAAACCTACTTATTCATCTTTTACGATTACAGTGGCTTCCTGTCATTTTGCTACTGTCTATAATTCGAATATGTGGAATGATAATATCTTTAAGTCTGAGTTTCAATCGAAAAAAAACAAGACTGTCCAAAATGTTCGCTCTAGTTCAAAAAACTAAATCGTTTATCCCTTTACTACCAAAATGTAAGGGGTTTGCGTTCAAAAGCGCAAGAAATTTTTCTATCCACTCAGAATTTTTCTGAAGATATTATCGTTTTTACCGAGACTTGGCTAAACAGCTCTTTTCTTAACCAGGAACTGTTTGACAATAGCTTTACTGTCTTTAGAAGAGACAGATATATGGACGACTCGTCTCCTGTTGGAGGGGGTATATTGATAGCCATAAAAAATAATCTCACCAGTTGTTTAATTGAAATTCCCTGTGCATCTAGTATTGAACTTTTATGTGTTAAGGTGATTTTTTGTAATTCCAATCTGTATATCCTTAACGCTTACATTCCTCCAACTAGTAGCACAGAAGTTTACGAGCACCTTTCGCGGGCCGTAGAATTTGTCATAGACAAACTTTTTACTAATGACGATATTTTATTGCTAGGCGACTTTAATCTGCCTGACTTAAAATGGACTATTTCGGACAATGGTACATATTATTATGCATCTAGTCCTAAAACTCGACAACAACAAATTTTTGCTGACGATATCCTATCCAATTTACAACAAGTAAGTTGTATTACAAATTCCCACACTCGGCAACTGGACTTAGTCTTGACTACAGACAGTAGCAATGTTATTGTACAAAATGCTCCTCATACTTTAACTGCGGTTGATGCGTACCATCCACCTCTGAGTGTGTTGTACCAATCAGATAGAGATAACATAATTGCAGCCAATTCTTCTAGCAGATTCTATGAATTCAATTTCAAGAAAGCTGACTTCTTGAAATTGAATAATATCCTAAATGATAGAGTTAACATTTTGTTGGACTTTTTTAATCATAATGATTTAGATGACTGCGTAAAATATTTTTATGAAGAAATTTTTTCGGCTATATCTTTGTCTGTGCCATACACTCTGAGGTATATTAATGACTCCTCGTACCCATGGTACACTAAAGATTTGAAGAGGGTGCGTAACGGCCGCAATAAGGCATGGAATAAATACGTTTGTAGTCAGGACCGCATTGACCTGGAGGCCTATCTGCGGCTTTTTCAAGAATTTAGGCTTAAATCAGCTTCAGCTTATTCAGAATATTTAAATAAAACGAAACTTAATATTCTTCATGACCCCAAAAAATTTTGGGGATTCATTAGTTCTAAAAAAAGGTCGGATGGTTTCCCATCTGAATTCAAAACTGTTGACGGGCTCACCAGTGATCCCCAAATTATAGCTGGGTTATTTGCTAATTTGTTCCAAAAATCTTTCTCAACTGATGTGTTTAGCCCTGATGTCAACTATTTTGAATATATGAATACTGATCCTCAGGTTCCTTTTGGTGCAATATCTTTTACCCCTGAACTCATAGTAAAATATATTGATGATGACATTGGTTCTGGACCTGATGGCATTTCAGCTACAGTTTTAATTAATTGTAGTCTTATCCTGAGTCAACCACTCAGTTTTCTTTTTAATAAATCTATCAATCATGGCTATTTTCCTAAATTTTGGAAGGAATCTTTTATAAGTCCTATTTTTAAGAAAGGATTGAAAAATGATGTTTCTAATTACAGGCCTATAGCCAAGTTATCATCAATCCCGAAGCTTTTTGAGCGAATTATTTATGATCAAGTTAAGGTTTGCTGTGGTGAAGTCATAACGACTCGTCAGCATGGTTTTGTTAATGGCAGATCTACAGTTTCCAACCTTCTTGATTTCACGTCTTTTGCTTTAAGTTCAATAGTTTCTGGAGCACAAGTAGACTGTATCTACACCGACTTTAGTAAAGCATTTGACAAGTTACCACATAGCTTGTTTTTGTTTAAATTAAAGAAACTAGGATTTCCTATAAGTTTTGTCAGATGGATTGAATCTTATTTATTTGATCGTTCTTATCGAATAAGATTTCGAGAGGTGTTGTCTTCTCCTTTTACAGCATTTTCAGGTGTTCCGCAAGGAAGTCACCTGGGGCCGCTCCTGTTTATTTTGGCTATAAATGATGTTACTCATGTAATCAAAAACTCTCATCTGCTTATATATGCTGATGATATGAAAATTTACAGATCTGTGAAGGTGGATGATGATACCTTTGCCCTTCAGTCTGACCTGAAATCATTTGAAGTTTGGTGTTTTAAAAAATAGCTTACATTTAAATCCTGACAAATGCCAAACTATGATCTTCTCTAGAAAGAAAATTAATGTGGAATTTGATTATATGCTTAATGATAGGAAAATCTGTCGTGTCGATATAGTCAAAGACCTTGGTATACATGTTGATGCTAAATTAACGTTTAAAGAACACATTAATACAATCTGTAAGAAGGCCTCGTCATTACTTGGTTTTATAAAGCGATGGGCAAAAGAATTTGATAGCCCTTTAGTAACAGTAACTTTATATAATACAATTGTGCGTCCTCACTTAGCGTATGCTAGCCAAGTTTGGTCTCCATATTACAATATACATATAGATAGAGTAGAACGAATTCAAAAAAATTTTGTGCGCTTTGCTCTCAAAGGCTTAAATTGGAATGACCCCTTAAACCTTCCTCCTTATGAGGATCGTTTAAAGTTATTACGTATGCAGTCTTTGAGCACATGTAGAAATATTGCGGGTATACTTTATTTGCATCAGCTTGTGACTGGGTCTCTTGCTGCACCAGAGCTTCTTAGTTATATTCATTTTAACACCAATCGTAGGAGTAATCGTAACTCATATCAGATATTTTATCAACCAGTCAGTAGAACTAATTATATGGCTACAGCTCCTTTTAATCGTATGACTTCTCTCATTAATAATTGCGATGTATATAATATTAGCTTGTCAAAAGGTCAACTCAAGCTAAGATTGAAAAATAACTATAGTTAATTTTGTAGCATGGTGGTTGTTGGTCTTTATGTTTGTGTTGTCCGAGCCCCACAGCATGATGGGTAAATTTTTTTCTAACATTTATTCCTTAGACCATATTAATAAATCTATACAATTGCATTCATGCAGTTGTGTGCTTTTATACATATGTTCTGAGTGGGTATGTTGAGAAAGTGCGATAAAGCTAAGAAAAAATTATAAAAATATAACAAATTGATTGCATGTATAATTTTTTCATTTCCATAATTTATTAATAAGCTTTAACCTTTGTTAAAAGCTTCAAGCTAAATTGCTAAGAAGGCTAATAGCTGTAGTAGCTAAACTCTATTATTATTAATAAATATTTAATTGATCTATATGAAATATGCGTTCGTTATATTCAAACATATTGTTTTCTCAGTGTAGGCTGAAAGTTTTTTCAGTGATTGGTCCATCATTGCTTAAAAAAAGTTTTTAATTGTGTTCAAAAAGCTCGTAAGTAAAACAACAACATTCATTGATGAATATAAACAAACCAACACAATTTAAATTAGTTTTCATATTATTTTTAGGTAGTTGTGTTCGAGTAGATGACAAAAAAAACTGCAAATCTGAATAAATGAATGCCAAAACGTTTTCTATGTGCTAAAAGATAAAAAAATTTACTCTTTCAAGAAAACAGCCATTTCCCAAATTCTCCATCTCCGACTTCAGTCTTTTTAGGCTCAATATTTACAGAGCATATCATTTCTGAAAAATTTATCCACGTTTTTTTACCCCATTTGATTTTACAAGCATTTAAAGTAAAGATTTATTATATGCAATGTAAATTAAAACATTGAAATGAGAGCGAGAGAATAAAATTTGAATTGATTTCAACCTTCCATCTCTGAAAATTTCATTAATTTTTTTCACCCTATTTTTTTTTTCTTTATTGATAACGTATGTGTACATTAAATTATATGCATACAACTATTTCTCAAAAAAATACATTTTGTGGGAGAAAATAGCTAAAAATTAAATTCAAATATTACTTGCTACTTAATTTCAAGAATACCTTTCCTTTTTTTTGTTTCTTATTTATTGTATCGTAGTTCAAAGTGTTATAGTTTTCTATTAACAGGGCTTTAACTAATTTTGTGAAAATAAATACATTATTACAACTTTTTCTATCGTCAGGCAGCATATTAAAAATTCTCATTCCGTAACTGCGTATAAATCTTGTGCTTCTTCTGAAAAAAAACGTTCTAATATTTCCTACATTTCTAAATCTGTAAAAAGCATCATCTGTCAAATTTAGGGCTAAATTATGCTTGATCAACTTATTTTTAATATATATATATATATGTTCAGAATATAAATAACTAAAAACTAAGTAACAATTTTTTTTTTTATAAAAATTTCTTACTTTTTTCGTAACGCCCTTCATTAAATTTTGTCCAGTCGTTTCATCGACAGTATGGTACGATTTTTTCCACTTAAGTCTGAAGTCTTGTGGATTTTTTGCAGTCTTACCACTCTTTCGAAAATCTTATTTCATTATAGCCCAATATCTCTCAATTGGGCGGAGCTCTGGACAGTTGGGCGGATTTGCTATTTTTGGTACGAAATTGATCTTTTTACTTGCATACCATTCCATCGTAGCTTTAGAGTAATGAGAGCTTTCTAAATCTGGCCAGAACATCACGGCACCGTAATGTGCACGAATAAATAGTAAAAGACGTTTTTCGAGGCACTCGTCTATATACACTTTGGAATTGATTGTGCCTTTCGTAACAAAAAATCTGCTTCTGAGACCACAGGTGCATATGGCCTGCCAAACCGTATATTGCTTTGGAAATTTTGAAATTTTTTTTTCTTTAATTATACTAGACACATGCCCCTTTTTTGGTGATGTATAATATTCGTTCCCAGGTAGCTGCTTAAAATCTGCTTTAACGTAAGTTTCGTCGTCCAGAGCACAGCAATCAAATTTAGTCAGGTACCTTTCATACAATGTTCGGGCTCGCATCGGAGCCATTAATTGCTTTTCATCAGAACGATCGGGTACTTTTTTAATTCTGTATTTCTTGAGCTTACTTTTTTCCTTCGTCTTTTTCACAGTAGATTTTGATGCATCTGCTCTAGCCGCCATATCTCGCACTGAGGTGTTGGGATTCTGATTAAAAAGGCGCTTCACCTTCGCCGCTACCTTTAGGTTAGAAAATTCTGGTTTTCTCCCTGAACCCTTTTTTCGTGAAACAGGTATACCCTTCTTATAATTAGAAATAACCGTAAAGACAGTTTTTTCTGATGCACCAACTATTTTTGCTATAGTTGAATATTTTAATTCTGAATTTTGCGGGTATGTGGGCAAAATCAGTTTGCGGGCTTTTTGTTGCTTGCTAGACATCTTTGTCGTTAAAAGTTCTATCTTCAAGTGTTGTACATCATATTAAACGTCACTTTATATAGAACAAATGTTGTGTGTTTTTAGACCTACAAGATTACCAGGTAGAGTATAATACAAAATATAAAAAGCGCAAGTTTTTTCTGGGACAGTCCTTATATTGTTTACATAAATAAGGAATAAAGTTGCTGCTAACTTCGATCCTTGTCGTATACCCGTTTTAACTCTTTGTGTCGAGCTTTTTGTCTCATAAATTTGAACGTTTATTATTATTTAATTTTACAAGCAATTAAAGTGTGTGTAAAATGTAATATTTATCGAAGAAAAATTGCAAATCATAAATCTTATAATTTTTTAACCTCTTGTAACTTTTTTTCAGTTTCTTAACCGCTTTCAACATTTTATAGATTTTCGGCTTTTCAATTTTCTTCAATGGTTTCCATATTTTTTAGACTTTTTCAGGTTTTTTCAACTTTTGCAAAACTTTCCAACCTCTTTGAACCTTCTTACATTATATTCGACCTCTTTACTAGTTTTTGTTTTGATATCGCGTAGTCAAGAGCCTACTTCACATAGCTAATAATCTGAGATGTTTAATTTGAGTATTTTGTATAGTTTGTGTATATTTTTGCTTGTTTTAGCATAGGGTTTAAAAATAGTCACAAGATATGTGCTCCCTAGCTCAAACCAGTAAGTGGCGTGGGCAGAGTTTTTGTCCGATTTCGTTGAAATTTTACGAAAAACTAAAACGTAGAAAAAATCTGCTTTAGGTGTTTAGATATATGAAAGTAGCCTTTTAGGTATTTTAGTTGTATGAGAGGTGCCACCACCTCTTGTCAAACCACGTTTTTTGCAGTTTCAAAGGCCTATACTTTAGGATTGGGCTTAAAGAAAATTCTCAGGAAATTTCAGCTTCCTAGATCAGACCTGTGAACGACTTCAACTCGCAAAAGATGAGATGGCCTGAAATTTACTAAATGACACAATGATTGTCGATTGGTCGTCGTTTTTAATGGAAAGCGCTTTAAATTGGAGGGTCCAGACGGATATCCTTACTACTTTCATGATTTAAAAAGGAAGCTTTTCTTAATCGCCATCACAGCGACGAAGTCCAACAAAAAAATAAGTAAGGAAAATCATGTCACAGGATTGCGGTACCTTTGCGTGTCAGAGCTCCATAAAAGGCTGCAGCTAGAGGAAAATAGCACCGTCGTACATTAGAGATCATAATGAAGAGTTACATTCACAAAAATTACACCGGGACATATACCCCGGACTGGAGGTGCCACCGACCAAATTTTCTGAAAATAAAGACAATTCAAAATCACTTTAACAAACTGTGGAAACAGTCTCAAACGTGGTGGTTTCCGCAACACCGAGACGCGACGCAAAACGAGACAAGCGAATCGAAAAAGCAGACCGAAACCAGCCCATGAAAGACCATGAGCCGACGCAGTTGCTGAAGCTTCACGCAGCAGATGTAAAAAAAACGACATTAGATGGCAAACCAGAAAAAGAGAAACAACGGACAGCTTGTTCACCCCAGGAGAAGAAGCCACCGCGTCCAGAAGAGTCATCGACATCTGCGAAGGATGCATTAGGTTCGCCTCCCACCGCGACAGAGGGTTGAACATTCCTAAAAATTATCTGCAGCTTACGAAGTCGAGCTCGGGGATTTCTCTGAGCGCAGCGGGGAATTCATGATGGTAGGTCCGATAAATGAACTGTTTCCAGAGCCACCAAAGGGTATAGAAACAATAGTAACAACAACAATTGTGCCACCACAATCAGCGATCAGTCACAGTCCATCAACAGAAAATACAACAGTGGTGCCTCAAGCGGCAACAAGCGAAACCTCGCCAATAAAATTTTTCAGCGATGAGCCAGCACGCAAAAAAAGCATGCGTCATACTTCCTCACCAAGAGCAAGGACCCAGGGGACTTTAATGGAGTTAAAATCTGAAGACCACACCCAAACGCTAAATTACATAAGACGTATGTCCCCACCCATTATCTTATTCTTATCTTATGTAATTAAGAGCACTGTCAAAGACTACCGATTCAAGCAAGCCTGGTTCCTTCTTGAGGGATAGTAGATACCAGAAAAAAAAAATTAAATATACATATATTTAAGCGGGGTAAAATTTCCCAAGCGTACCAGGTGAAAATTATTTGTGCTCCGATCTTATTCAAATTTTGGTTATGTGTAGTTCTAGGGATCAATTCAATCCCGGTAGGATTCTGCTGCAACATTCTTACTTTTTAAGCTACAGAGGTGTAAAATTGGTAATTTTCGTAATTTTTTTACGGACGTCTTCTTTGAAAAAGTTGTAGATTGGGAATTGTAGTGAGTAATACTGATTGAATTTTTCTTGATCTGTACCAGAACCAGTTAAAAAAAATGTTTCTTTAGAAAAATTTTGCAATCTTTAAACGTTTTTGCGTGTTTTGAAACAATACATTTTTTAATATTTATTAATTTAGGCTCATATGAAAGCTTGGTTTAGAAGGTTTCAGAACATTAAAAAATTGAATTGTGCTGGAAGTGGGTTGTGCGAGTTTCTGAACGTTGAATGTGCGCACACATCGTGCTCTGCCGATTTTATTTTAAAAACGGTATTCGTCTCTATATAAATTAATTTTTATTAAATTTAATTTTGATCATATGATCATTCTTTATTCAGATTCTCTTAAGAACTGACTACAAGATATTTTTATTCTTAACTTAAAGGTTTTTCTCTGCTTCTGCGACAGCGGCAGAACTTACGAAAGAAAGCAAAAGAAAGGGAAAGTAATAATTGCTGATCTAGCGTCTGCATGAAAATCAATCGGGCCGATTGAGAAATGTAAACAAATAAATTTTATGATATTTCTATTGATATTCTTCAATTGTTTAAATTGAAAATATTTTGTTAGTTAACTCTTCCACCTTTAAACTTGAGCGTCCTCGATCGAGGAATTCACAGAGTAGCTTGGATTATTTAGAATTTAAATTTTACTTATTTCTGATATTTCCATTTCCTTTTCTTTTACTTTGCTTTTACATTTTAATAGAAATATTGTAAAACATATAATTATAATAAATGATATTATATTAATTAATAAATGAACATTGTTTTGAATTTTTAGTATTTTTATTCTTTTTGTTTCAATAGTTTGGATTTGTCTGATCGATTCTAAAGATAGTACTTCTTCTAGTTTGCCGTTGTTCGATATTGGTTGCAATATCGCTGGTAATGGTTTGTTTTCGGTTATTTCTTTGGCAATGAAAACTGTATCTTCTACCTCAATGCTTGTATTATGATGTTTCAATAGGTAGGTTCCATTTAATCTTATACTTTCATTGTTAAATTTTATAAATCCATTAAATCGATTGAAAAGTATTACGTCGCTAGAAATTTCCTCCATTGTTTTGATGTGTTCATTATTGATTTTAGTACAATTATCTGGTTTGCTTTTTAGTAAATATGAAATACAATTGAGATGTACTATAGTCCAATATTTGTACATTTGATTCAGCTAATGTAGCAAGCAATCTACAAAGGAAGGATATTTTTGGTTAGATTAGGTTGGTATGGTTTCATTAGTTTGGATTGGATTTGGATGAAAAATATGTTTTAGGATTTGATAAGGTTTTTGTGAATTACTCTTCCTGAATCAGTTAGAATGGTAGTATTCCTATTCTCTTTGATATTTCGCTTTTGTAACGAGGTGATAATTTCGATCCTAACCTTTTATTTATTCTGACATGGATTTTTTCAAATACTGAATAAGTTTTGGGTTTGTGCCTCTTTTTGTTGTGATAGTCCAAATCTTGTTCTTGTTTTTCTTTCAACCTTTTTGTGATTTCCTGTCTTTCGTTTTCCAGTTTTTTGGGATCATTTATGTAATTCCTACTGAAGAATACTTCTATAGGTTTTTTCCTAGTTGGACATATTGTATTCATGAACCGATTTGGTGAGTAGATCATGGAACGAGGTATGGGTTTTGTCAGTTTTTAGACATCTCATAATTTCGGAAAGTGTGGAATGGAACCTTTCCACTTGACCGTTGACTGTACTACAATAAGGGGGTGTGGTGTAAATATTTATACCGAACTGATCTTTAAGCAGAAATGCTATTGAAGCAGAATTGAGGGATTTTTCGTTGTCCATCACTATTGACTGTGGAACACCAAACGGTAAAATTATTTCTTTAAGGTGTTCCTTGATATCTTCTATTGCTTTGGATTTTAGAATTTTTTTCTGCGCATATTTGGAAAATTTATCTATAGCTGTGAGAACAAGATTCCCTTCTGTAGAATAAATATCTATGTGTATTATTTCCCCAGGAAATTTTGGGATTGGTGTAGTTCCTAAATTAGGTTTATGTGGATGACGGTCATATTTTTGTTCTTTACATATTCTACAGGTTTTCACTATTATTTTTGTTTTTTCTGCCATTTTTGGAAAGTAAAATTTCTGTATAATCTGTTCCCTGTTTTCTTTTGCATTTCTATGAGCTCTCTTATGTTCAACTATCTTTATTTCTTCTTGTTCTGATTCTGTTGTTAAGTCTATAACTTTCGTTTGTGTGAACCGAATTTTGAAGTTTTTGAAGTGTTCAGGATAGAAACCTTGTATGACTCCCATTACTTGTTCATTTGTGAACAGTCCATTAATTACGCTTGGATTTAAATATTTTTTGAATATTAAAATGAGGGAATCTTTTGTATAAAATGGTTTCGTTATGGTGTGCCTATGGTATGTAGGGAAAGGGATTTCAAATTTATAGTCTTCTCGTTCGCCCATTAATATGTGAATCTGATTTTTAAAAACATTTATGGGACATGCTACTGCTGGTATCAGATTATGCGAGGAGCTTTCGGCGCTATGTTGTGTAGCTGTCATAGAATTTATTTGTGGAGGTCTAGACAGTGCATCGGCCACTACATTAGTTTTACCTGGCTGGTATTTAAGTTCATAGTTGTATTCTTCTAAAATCGCTTTCCATCTTTTCATCTTGCTGTTAGTATTTTTACTACTAAGCGCATATGTTAGGGGTTGGTGATCTGTGAATATGTTTACTTTTCCTGATCCATATAAATAGCTTCGCAATGAGTTAAGTGCCCAAATTATCGCCAACATTTCTTTCTCGTTCGCGGCGTAATTTTCTTCTGTTTTGTTTAATGTTCTTGAAAGAAATGTAAGTGGTTTACCCTCTTGCATCAAAACTGCTCCAATTGCGTAATCGGAAGCGTCTGTTGTTAGATCGAAGCCTTTTTCGAAGTTGGGGTGTGACAGAGCAATGTCTCCAGAAGTCAGTGAATTTTTTAATTTTTGGAAAGAGTCTAAAGCATTTTGGTCTAAACAGATTTTTTTATTTTTGGATGCATTTTTTGAAATGCGTCCATCCTCCCCTCTTTGAAGGGACGTCAGGGGTTTAGCAAGTTTTGCATAATCTTGGATAAAACGACGATAATATCCTGACATTCCTAAAAAGCTTCTTAGCTCTTTTGAGTTCGTGGGTGGAGCTATGTCGGCTATAGCTTGTACTTTTTTAGGATTTGCTTTAATACCGTTGATGCCTACGATAAATCCTAAGAATTCGATTTCTGTTGTAACGAATTCGCATTTATCCAGTTTCACTTTAAAGTTTGCGGCTTGTAGAGTTTTAAAGATTTCGTTTAAGTTTTTAACGTGGTCTTCTTCGTTTTTTGCAAATATTATTATATCGTCTATATAGACGTAGCATATTTTTCCTATGTAATCTTTTAAAACGTCATCGAGAGTGCGTTGAAATATTGAAAGCGAATTTTTTAATCCAAAAGGGAGTCGAACAAATTCGAATTTCCCATTATTAACAGAAAACGCTGTTTTTTCTATGTCACATTCTTTGAGGGGGATTTTGTGAAATCCACTTTTTAAATCAATTACAGAAAAACATCTGTTTTTTCCTAGATTTGATAGAACTTCATTTATCTCTGGGATGGGATAACGGTCAGGTACGGTGACTGAATTTAGTTTCCTGTAATCTATAGCCATTCTATATTTCTTTTCACCGGAGGCATCTAATTTTTTTGGCACGATCCATACTGGAGCATTGTATGGTGATTTTGATGGTCTAATGATTCCATCATTTGTTAGATCGGCTAGTTGTTTTTCTACTTCCGTTTTTAGAGCCATGGGGTAGGGATATGATTTGGAATAAATTGGGGAATCGGTGGTGGTTCTAATTTCTCCTTGAACACGTGTAGTGAAGGTTAACTTTTCGTTTGGTTCTGTGAATAGGTTAGGGTAATTGCGGACTGCTTTTTCTAGATTTAATTTTTGGAACTCGTTCATATGTTCATTTCTAAGATCTATTTTATTGACTGATTGAGAAATATGTTGATAAATTCTAATTTTTTTGAAATTATTTACCAGCATATATTGCTCCTTAATATGTATTATTGCATTAAGTTCTTCTAGGGTATCATGTCCCAGGATACAATGGAACGATTTTAACGAAGGGAGTATATAGAATTTTATTTCCTGATTTGGTAAGTTGAAAAGGTTTGCTTTAGTATGGTGTGTTATTTCGATATCTCCTAATACTGAATTTGCAAAGAAAGATTGTTCATTTGGGATGGGATTGCTGACGACAGAAGGTTGAATGTAATTTTTGTTGGATCCTGTGTCTAATAGAATATTTAATATTTGCCCATTCTTCGCTTTGCATTTGATGTAGGGGAGCGAAGAGTGCGCTAACCTAAAAAATGAATGTCGGACAGGTCTTCGTTTTGAATGTTAGGTTCTTCTGAATATATCTGCATATGGTCGAGGATATTTTCGTCCTGGCATCGTTCCTGCATGTGAGCCAGACTGTGGTTTTCGGTACTTGTTTCTTCATTTTGAGGTTGGAAATAAGCTCCATAATCAACATTATAATTTTCTGGCCCCTGAAGGTTGAGATGCTGTAATGCGCCTTCATCAATTCCGATGTGGAAGTTCCTTTGCTGTTTATAAGGTGCTTGCATTGGATAATGCAAAGGTCTTTTACCTTGGAATTGTTTTATTTGTCGTGGTCTATTTTGATAATTAAGAATGCGAGTCTGAACAGATTGGTCAATTTCCATCGGTTCTGGTATTTGCGGTTTTGGTGCTAACGGTCGTGGTGGTGGGTTATTTGAATGCAAAAATGGGTTATTCTGTTGTATAAATGGGTATTGTGTTTGAAGGAAAGGATTTTTGGATTGGAAGTGTTGCTGGTATTGGTTTTGGTTAAATATGGGTTGTGGATAGCGAGTGCTGTTTTTAGACTGTTGGAAAGTAAGTTCTGGGAAGAATGGCCTGTTGTAATGAATTTGGTTACGCCTAGGGATGGGTGGTGGTATCGGGTTTCGGTTTTTGTTACCCTGTTGATTGTTGGCATATTCTGAGCGGTAATTTTCGTTTTCCAATTTTAAACACAAGTGTAATGCTTGTGGAAGATCGGTGGTCTCGCGGATTCCTAATAATCTCGGCAAATCTCCATTAAGCCCTCTAATAAAAGTGTCCAAAGCTTTATCTCTATAGGTTTGTGTTAGAAGAGAGATAGATTCTCTTCCTATATCCAACCTTCCTATTTTGTTTAAGATTAATGACAAGTGGGTATACACTTGTTGGTAAAATTCTTGGATTGATTTTTTATTTTGTATAAGGGAAGTCATTTGGTATTCTAAGGTGCTTAGATCACGTTTGTCCGTGTAATGTAGAGTCAAACACTTAATTATGTTCTCCCAATTTAATGGGGTGTTATATGATTCCAGTACCACATCAGCGTCTCCTATATTTTTATTACGGATGACACTCAATATCCCGTAATATTTTGGGGTGCCTCTGGTAGATTCATATAGTTCTAATATCCTTTCTACACTTTTCTTCCATGAATTAAATTCAGAGGGATTGCCCGTAAAGTCCCTAAGGCTTCTAACAATATCAGGTATTTTATCTAACCCTTCCAAGTTATTTCTAAATTGATCCTCTATGCCCTGATCGATGCCATTAGCTAAATCGGCATTTGGATTCATTATTGATTGAACCATTCTCGTGCATTGCTCATTCACTAGATTTGCTATCTGGCGTTGTATGTCGGCATTTAAAATGATTGGTTGAGCCTGGTTTACACGATTATTGGGAATAGGGGGTGATTTAAAATAGGTGGTCTTAATAGATTGTTTTCGTTTGCCATTTTTTATTTTTTCTCTTAAAAGATTTTCCTTAGATTAGCACTATTTTTGGAAAATGAAATTATTTTGAATTTTGCACTTTGCTTTTTTTTTAGTTACACTACCAAAATCCTACTTAAAATAAAAAAAATAAAAAATTTTCCTTTCACAAGATCTTATTTCTTATTTTAAATTTTGAATTTCGATTTAGTAACAATACTTTTTTTTTTTATTTATTTTTTTCTTTAACTTTCACTTATTATTTCTTATATAAAACTTACATAAATGCCAATTTTACTGGCCACATCGTTTGCTACTGGTGGTCCGGAATGTTCCTTTTTGTCCAATGATTACTGAGGGTCCAGTTGCCACACCAATTGTAGTTCCTCTGTTTCTAAAGATCCAGCGGTGATGTGTTCGGAGCTGCTTGAGGTCCTTTCAGATGATGATCGAATCGCTTGTAGTTTAGTATTATATTTAACGTGGTGAGCTGCTTGAGGTCGTCTTAAACGTTTTTTTTTTTTTTTTTTTTTCACTACACGGGAAAAACGCGGCGAGCTACTTAAGGTTGACTTAGGCAAGTTTTAATTTTTCCGTTGCGATTTTTTAGATTTTAGCTCGGGCGCCAATTAATTTTTATTAAATTTAATTTTGATCAGATGATCATTCTTTATTCAGATTCTCTTAAGAACTAAATACAAGATATTTTTATTCTTTACTTAAAGGTTTTTCTCTGCTTCTGCGACAGCGGCAGAACTTACGAAAGAAAGCAAAAGAAAGGGAAAGTAATAATTGTTGATCTAGCGTCTGCATGAAAATCGGGTCGATTGAGAAATGTAAACAAATAAATGTTATGATATTTCCAGTATGGATTATAAACCGATATGTCAACGACACTTCAAATGTTAATTATTTAAATGTGAATCAATAAATTACGAAATTTGAAGTGTGGACTTGAATGTAATGAAATACGTTTAGTGGAATTTCACATATGAATTACAAAATGTAACCAAACGACTAGAGCAGCATTCTGAATAATTATTATGAAATGAGAGCAATGAAATTCAATGGGAATTTCAAGTGTTGAAATTATGGCGAATTAAAAGGAATTCTTCAATTGTTTAAATTGAAAATATTTTGTTAGTTAACTTATATACTAGAGACCATACTCCACCTCCCACCAAAATATCATGTTTCCAAGCAGCATTTTTGCTAACCTCGAACAAATTAGCTATTGTGCGGAACCGTTCAGTGTTACCCATGTACCACAAAAACATATATATTTCTTCTTCCGCACTAATCCGCTTAAGCCTGCCGGAATTGGTAAATTTGACGAAATAATCGCTTGAACAACTATAAAGTTCTGTGTAAAATAAGAATTACATATATACATAAGTATATAGCGATATTCAAAATTATTCGGACCACTGAAACATACCTATAAAGCTGATTGCCAAATCCAATCTGAAGTGTGATTTAAAATCAGTTGGACTGTAGCTTCTGATTGTGTCCATAAATGAGGTTATTTTTGCATGCGCTTCAATTCCGGTAACATCTTTACTGTCCGAAAAAATTATATAGGAGGATGGTGATGATGGCGAGTTCATCAAAAATTCAGTAAAGTCTTTAACTTCGTTTTCCATTTTTCAAAATATGTTAAAAATGTTGCTTTTTCTTTGTGACGAATTTTTTGTTATTATTTTAAAACAGATGTTCTGTCAAACACATGCCTTTAAGTGGTCAGTAGCAGAATTATCATTTGCCTCCAAGTGGTCAGTAGCCGAATTAAAAAAAGTTAAACTTTTGCTTTTATTCACTTTTAGGTTTAACGAAAGCGAATAAAACACGGCTATTGTATTCTCGTCATTCCTGCATATTATTATATATTGCCATTTGCAGATATTATGTGCTGGACACTGGGAAGCATTTGCACTCGAGAAAATGATTTATACAATGTCATGGAGCGGCTGAAGACTACTTAACACACTAAAATTATGGATTTGCTGCGAAATATCAAGTGTCATAAATAATTTCGAAACTTGCCAACAACAACATTAACTTCGTAAAATATTTTAATCTGGACTATCGTTCAATAGTATCGGGGGATGAAAGACCAGAGACTGACCAGCAAGAGCATGTCCGAACCATCGCTGTACGTACGCATGGGCAAACCCATTTGCAAGGCAATACCGCTATCGACCTCTGTTATGTTAGATGGCAAAAATAAACTGAGACCCGAATACGGGCTTAGCGTACCTAAAAATACATATTTCTAACATATTTGTATAATGTTTCAGCGTAGATGAATTATACCGTTTTATTAATTCCTGGGTGCAAGATCTATACGGCGAATATGTAGTTTTGAAATAATACAAGATTATACTGAATGGCCCAAGGGCGGCATCACAAAAACGGGTCAACACACAAACAGTTAGAAGAGTGACCTCAACCAAGGTCGTTCATATCCTGCACTACATACAGTAACGAACCGTTGGCGCCACAAGAAGACTTTGTTTTAACAACTGTCAAATGCTGGGCATTTGTTTAAAAAAGGGATGTAAAAACACATGTATACAAAAGTTTCCATCAGATTTTTTACACCGCTTTTCAGAAACTGATAGCAAATACTAACCAGTCAGTGTTCTTGCAGGGAAGCTTTCAAATACCAACGAAACTAAAAAAAACATGTGTGTAGTTCACACGCGGTAGAAGTGAACCCTTCAGAAAACTAAACTGCGAAAGAGTTTTTTATTAAAATGATAAAAGTTGACAGGATCTAGAATAGATGCAGTAACGCTTTCGTAGTTAATTACTTACTTGAAAAAATTTAAAAAAAAACATATCTTTCTTATATCTCAACTTTTTAGTTAACCGATCTCGAAGTTGATAGTTTTAGTGCACTCAGCTCGAAGAGTCCTTTTATTTGATATATCATTTACTGCTGTAACTATTTTAGATGCCATCAATTTTATCATTTTAATAAACATTTTCGCCTCATTCTATTGCAGTTTTCTAAAAATTTGTTCTGTTGAATTTCGTTTATTGGTTTTTGTTCTTTCATTGCATTTGCGTCCGCGCACCAAAAATCATAGAACACGCAAATGCAACAGCATTTGATTGAGCAGGCCATACCATTATTCAGAACACCTGCAACCAGTGCTGCCATTTGAGCTAGATTTAGTTTTTTTTGGCTTTTTAGCTGGAGAAATTGTGTTTTAGCTTTTAGCTATTTTTTTACCGTTTTCGAAAATGAGATTTAGATTTTTATCTCTAACTTACTTTTATAAGAGAGTTTCTTTCCCACAAAAAAAGTAATTTTTTAAACTGAGCTATGAATTTTTCAACTCTATTTTATCCTGCGCAATTAACTTTTGTTAGGTAAGGTTCACCATTCGTTCGAAAATTTGAATATTATCGAAAATAGTTACATCGCAAATTGCGCCTTTTTAAAGAATGAAGCAGAAATGGAGGTAAAAAATTTTTTGTTTAACATAGCAAAAATGGTTTAGCTATTTTTTATTTTAGTTGTGAATCTGACTAAGCGACGGAAATCAAAATACGTAAGAATTGTCAAGCTTTGTTTATTGCCTAATTGATCAATTACGGCAACATTTATCCCAAAATATTTAATCTTTAAAAAATATTGGCTTTTTTTTTCTATCAAAAGCTCTTTAAATATTGTTAAGCCTAATTTTTACTGTAGATGAAATAGCGGCTATAGATTCACAGAGAAAGAAAATTTGTGGAAAAATGATAGTTCTACTGTAGGATTTCGGATCCAAGTAAAAGAGTTTGAAAATGCGCTGTACGAAAACCGTTTCGAAGATCTTGTTAGCTTTGTTTTTTACATGTTTACTTCTGCCATTTAGCAACGCAGAAATACAAAGAATATTTTCTATAATGAACACTTCCAGAACCCAAACAAAGGAACAAGCTAAACTTAATAATGCTTAATTCACTAATAACTGTACGATGCAGATAAAAAGACTTGGCAAATGTTGTAATGACTATGTAATTTCAAACAATCTCGTAAAGCTCTTCAGTTCACGTAACATAAACGAAATTGATTTTGAAATGTAACCTTATTAAAGATGTAAATTTTCGTTTTTTATTTGTATTAAGTTTTGGTGTTATCTAGTCCCCACAATGTTCCTTGAAATTAATTAAATGTGTTCCTATTTTGTAATAAGTTGTTTTATTTAAAAATAAGATGTGTGTTGTTACAATTACAAAATTTAGCGATTTTTTAGTTAACTACTTTTAGCATTGAAAAGGTTTTTCTTTGTTGAAAAACAGGCTGTTAGGTCAATTTTGATTTTATGAATAAAACAATGTTAAATTCATTTGTTCACCCGACGTTTCGCTTATGGGTTTTAAGCATCCTCAGGGGTATGTCAAAATTCTTTATTGAATATTTACATCACACTGTCAACGAAAAATTTACATTAAAAAACATTCATATAGGTACAAATTTTTGGTTAATATCAAAAACTTACAGCAAGAAAAACATTATTTGAATTTACAAAAATATTAAATTAAAAAATTAAAATAACAAAAATTAGTAATTTGAATATAAGCTTTATAGCACCACACTGTAACTGAGACTAATTTTGTCAAAATCTTCTTTTATGTTCATTGCTGTTTTGTAATGTTGTCTAATTCGTAGGCTCTCTAGAGTATATCTAATGTTTTCTCTTTTTTCTCTGTCCAGTATTGTAATGTTGTCAAAATCAGCTGTGTGTTCATTTTCATCCATATGTTTAGCTAGAGCTGTCGTATGTCTGGTATGGTTTACATCGGCTTTATGTTCTCCTATTCGTGTTCCCAGTGTTCGTTTTGTTGTTCCTATATAAACTCTGTTACATGTTTCTCCTTCTTTGCCTTTACATTCTATTTTGTACACTACGTTGTGTTGCTGAAATTTTTTTGTTTTGTCTTTTGTTTTTGTAAATAACATTGAGATCGTTTGGTTTGATTTAAAGGCAAAAGCTGTGTCATCTGTTTTAAAATGTTTAAGAGTTATGTCGTCTGTAAGTGTAGGTATGTATGGAATCGCAAAAAGTGTTTAGGGTGGCCAGATGTTGTGGTGCTTAATGTTGAATTCTGTTGTGTTATGTTATCATGGATTGTATTATATTTAATTAAATGTTCCGTAAGTTTTATAGGATAGTTATGGCAGTATAAAATATTTCTGATTTTACTAATGTTTTCAGACCGAAAAGTTGTGTCGCTGATTGTTAGTGCTGTTTTTATCATATTGCTTGCAGTATTGCGTTTTTGTTTAAAGGGCTGCGTTGAATTAAAATTAATTATTCTTCCTGATGCTGCTGGCTTCGTATACCAGTTAAAAATTATACGACTATTTCTTCTATGAATTGTTGTGTTTAAGTACGGTAACGTGTTGTTTTGTTCCTCCTCATGTGTGAATTGTAATTTGTTGTGATATCCATTGAGTGTCGTTAAAATCGTGGTCAGGTGGTCTTTGTCTATTATTGCAAAAATGTCATCAACATATTTGACTATAAATTTGAATTTGATTCCTAAATTTTGTAGTTCGTCTATTGCACATTTTAAAAGATCATCTAATACGATGTCTGCGATTGGTGATAAAGGGTTTCCCATCGGCATGCATTCGCACAGATCCCTCACAGAAATAGCATAAAACGAACAACCACATAGTAAACGCCTCATACAAGGACAAACACATAGATTTAAAAACAAAATTTAGCCTATCATGCTCAGCCAGCAATGCACCCATGCTCTATGGCCTCCCAAAAGTGCATAAACAAGACATGCCACTCAGGCCAAGATCCTCGTCTGTCAGTGTTTTCTGCTACAAACTAGCAAGATATGCAGGTGGCATATTAAAGCACATAATATCAACAGATTTGAACATCAAAAACACTCAAGAACTACAAAATAAAATGAAAAACATAACACTCAATACTAATGAAAGGGTTTTTTTCTTTTGATGCAATTTCACTTTTTACAAATATTCCAACAACCCTGGCAATAAAACTAATAATGAAACAGTGGACGATAATTGAAGGACACACAACAATACAAAAGAATACTTTTTTAACAATATTGAAATTTTGCTTGCAAGAAAACAATTATTTTCAAT